>OLKM01000269.1:212561-240061 GCA_900291075.1 Melanogrammus aeglefinus | reverse complement strand
CATCGTTCATCTCCAGTTGATCAGTTTTGGTTTTAATGTGTGACCTCAACCATTATGGGGGGGGGGGGGGGGGGGGGTTGTAAAAGATCAGACGCCCCGTCCATTCCTTCCAAACCCAATAATCCCTGCGTGACTTGGCGTTTTGCCACTAATTAACTCCAAAAGAAGGAAGAGAATAAAAAAGAAGAAAACCCAAAGGTGCTCTGTTTGCCCCCCTGTACACTGCCAGCTCGTGGGCTTCACTGAATCTTAACAGATCGAAGTGTGCATGTTTGAGTGGGCAGTTCTGGAACACACTTCCAAGGGGTGCGTTTGATTTACTTTATTAGATTCAGGGTTTGTTTTTCATTGCCAATTAAAACCGTAAGACATTAACATCGACAGCGATGTTGGCTCTGCTGCCTGATGAGGCATGGGGCTGACCCAGGGGGACAAGAAGGACATTACTGGCTGCTGCTGCAAGATACGGTTAAACGCCTCATTTACACCTAACTGCTTGATTGTTTCCTCTTCCATGGGCTGGTAATGTTAGCCCTGTGTAATCAACCAGATATTCAAGGCTCTGTTACACACACACATACGTACACACACACACACACACACACACACACACACACACACACACACACACACACACACACACACACACACACACACACACACACACACACACACACACACACACACACACACACACACACCTCGCTGTCTTCTACGTTGCAGCACAAAGAGTTGCAGGATCATCTGAGTGATACATGAGGTTCAGATTGACAGCGGTGGTGGATCAAACAATCTGGAGGTCACAATTAGACTGTAATTAAAACTATCTGGCCATGCTCAGGAGTTGGTAACCTTCCTATTGCGTTCATCTCTCCCCCGTGCATCTTCAAATTCTTCTGCTTTAACCCACAACTACTACCCACAGTAGCTGTAAGAAGCAGGGATATCACCCTGCTTTCTATATAGGTATCCATGAGTTATCCCTATAGTGCTCTTGTGTTCAAAAGATGGATATTAGCATAATGCTTTGGAGTTGCAGTGTAAACGATCCGAAATATAAACGACAAACGGTGGTGTATTTTTGGACGTACGAACAAACAAACAAAAGCATGCATGTCTATAACATATACAATTATGTATACATATTTATTGTTAAACATATTCATAATCATATCCTCCATACAATGCCTCTCCTTGAGTCCTATATCTCCCATTTACCGTCAGTTTCTTTGTTGTGCTCGTTTGTTATGAGGATGTGTCGGAAAAAGGTCAAAAAAGAGTTAATCAACTCACTGCAGCAGTGCCCCCCCCCCCCCCCGTTTCCTCCGCAATCAGCTTGGATGTTATGGAGCAAGGGGGGGGGGAGGGGAAGGGGTCTCAACCTTTTCAGGGTGTGATGTGCTTATTGCGCGGAAAGAAAGGAAAAACCTTTCCACACACAACGCGCCAGGGCTGCCATCTCACTTTGTGATTCACAGTGAGGTTTTTAAAATGTAACATTTTAACATGACAACATGTTTTTTATACAAGCCAAAACAGGATGCGACAGCTCATACAATAGATATGTCATCAGAATTAGAAGAGGATTCCAGCAAGGCCACTGGTGCATGTTTATGTGTGTAATAATCGTATAGGGGCGACGCTGTAAACCCTTTAATGGACTGTCGTCCTTGGGGCGTTGCCGGCGTGATTGTGTCAGCTCTGGGAGGATTCAGCTACAGGGTGAGTCAGCTGGTCGGGCTCAATCCAGGGGCTGCAGTCCATGGACCCCCTGAAGGGCCTCAACCTGCTTACAAAAAATCCCCTTGGGTTGCAGTACAGTCAGATTATGCGTAACACTGGATACACATGGTGCAATCCCTTTTTGCTCTCCGCAATTCATATGTGGTGCTACCGTTTTGTATTTACAATTTATGTGCAGATTAGCATATCGCCAAAGCTGAATGTGGTTATAATGAGGTTGAAGTAGGACAGAATTGTCTCCACGCACACAATAAAGGGGGGGTTAACTTGACGACTCAGCCATTTTCTCTTTCCCTTCTACCTCCTCGTCCTCATTCTCTTCTTCCTGCTCCTCAACCTCCTCCACCTTAACCCCCTCTTGTCTCACCACCCTCTCCTCCTCCTCCAAATCCTCCTCCTCTACCTCTTCCTACACCTATTCCTCATCTCCCTCCTCCTCCACCACCACCTCCACCTCCTCCTCGTGAACCTCCTCATCTCCCTCCTCCTCCACCACCACCTCCACCTCCACCTCCTCCTCGTGAACCTCCTCATCTCCCTCCTCCTCCACCACCACCTCTACCTCCACCTCCTCCTCGTGAACCTCCTCATCTCCCTCCTCCTCCACCACCACCTCCACCTCCACCTCCTCCTCGTGAACCTCCTCATCTCCCTCCTCCTCCACCACCACCTCTACCTCCACCTCCTCCTCGTGAACCTCCTCATCTCCCTCCTCCTCCACCACCACCTCCACCTCCTCCTCGTGAACCTCCTCATCTCCCTCCTCCTCCACCACCACCTCCTCCTCTGCACCTCCTCTCCAACCTCTATTCCCTCCTCACCTCCTCCTCCTCCCTCCACCACCTCCTCTCACCTCCACCTCCCCTCCTCGTGAACCTCCTCATCTCCCTCCTCCTCCACCACCACCTCTACCTCCACCTCCTCCTCGTGAACCTCCTCATCTCCCTCCTCCTCCACCACCACCTCCTCCTCGTGAACCTCCTGCTCCTTCTCCGCTGTAGGTGCAGGCGTCCCTTGATGAGCAGGCCTTCACCGAGGCCTGGGGGAACAAGGCCAAGCAGATTTTCCCCCCGGACTTCCTGTTGACCCTCACAGACAAAAGTACCAAGAAGCTGATCGAGAAGATCAGTGAGCTGGGACCGGCCAACCTGGCCGAAGCAGAGAGAAGGGAGGTTGGTAACACCACCCCCCCCCCCCACACCCACCACAACCACTACCACCAAACATATCGACTCTGGATGGACTGTGTGGATGGGAACGTTTTGTGTAGTTGAGATGTTTTGTAATATGATGACAGGGGTGTCTTTGATATCACAAAACGTATCTCTGTACGCTTCTCTGTAAATCATTTATCGTGGTTTACTTTGTCAGGCTAAATGTGCTAATGAGTAGTAAAGAAAATAAAGAAATAAATATATGTATAAAGGAAATATATATGTATGTATACATAAATATCTGATGCTCCTTTTATCTTCCTGCACCTCCAGTACAACACAATCTTGAGCACAATGGATGACATTTACTCCACGGCCAAGGTGTGTCCGGACAAAGACAAGCCCACCGAATGCTGGAGCTTGGAGCCTGGTATGGAGAGCCCCCGTTCAGACGTCTTCATCGCACGACAGAGATCCACCTTCACCGCACCACGCAACGAAAAACAGAGCTCCTTATTACACTTAAAAATGGACAATAAAAACATATACACCATATGCAAAGGACAGGGGGGGGGGGGCAAATGGGACTCAGCAGCACCAAGGGTAAAAAACAACAACAACAACAACAACAGCCGGCAAAGTGCTGGCAATATAATCTGTAGGAAACAATCTCCAGGAAAGAGAAACAGAACAGGGACTATTACCTCAGCAGCAGCCCACAGGGGCAGTGCCGAAACGGGGCCCCACGGGGCCCCACGGGGCTGATGGGATAGGCTGTACGTAGAGGGGCAGCAGGCAGCCGTGCTCCTCTACACAGCATGCCCTCTAAACTTTACCTCTCTCTCTCGCTCTCGCTCTCTCGCTCTGACTCTCGCTCTCTCTCTCTCTCTCTCTCTCTCTCTCTCTCGCTCTCTCTCTCTCTCTCTCTCTCTCTCTCTCTCTCTCTCTCTCTCTCTCTCTCTCTCTCTCTCTCTCTCTCTCTCTCTCTCTCTCTCTCTCTCTCTCTCTCTCTCTCTCTCTCTCTCTCTCTCTCTCTCTCTCTCTCCCTCTCCTCCATTATCCCAGTGGGGTGCTATTGTCTCCCCTCCTATGAAACAACAGCCCATAGAGCATAACAATCAGCCAGTTGTGCTATGAGCTGAGGACTCGCCAGCTGGCCCGGTGCCAGACTAACAGTTAAGGAGGTTATGGAAACAATTGGTGTTAAAATATATTCTCTTTGTTTTCAGTCGTCCCCCCCCTAGCGTAAACACAGCAGGGAGGAGCCCCGGGGTCAGGCAGTGTCTCTCTCTCTCTCTCTCTTTCTCGCTCTCGCTCTCGCTCTCTCGCTCTCTCGCTCTCTCGCTCTCGGTCTTGCCCTCTTTCTCTCTCTCTGCCTCTCTTTCTCCCCCTCTCTCTCTCTCCCTTTCTTTCTTTCTCTCTCTCTCTCTCTCTCTCTCTCTCTCTCTCTCTCTCTCTCTCTCTCTCTCTCTCTCTCTCTCTCTCTCTCTCTCTCTCTCTCTCTCTCTCTCTCTCTCTCTCTCTCTCTCTCTCTCTCTCTCTCTCTCTCTCTCTCTCTCTCTCTCTCTCTCTCTCTCTCTCTCAGTCTCTCTCTCTAAATGTATCTAAGGCCTGTTGCTACCAAGGCCTTGACCTTTAGCCTACTTATCCTCGTCCTCTCGTCCCAACGCCCTGGAAGCTCGTTACGGTCTGGGGGGCAGTCAGCCCTTAAGACAACGAATGTGTCCCCGGCTCTTCCAATCACAACAAAGCAGTGTTTTCCTTCTGATGTGATTTATCCTATTATCGTCCTTTCCGCAGAGCTGTCGGACATCATGGCCACCTCCCGGAGCTACAAGCGACTGCTGTACGCCTGGGAGGGCTGGCACAACGCTTCGGGGGTCCCACTTAAGAAACACTACCCCCGCTTCGTGGAGCTCAGCAACAAGGCTGTCGTTCAGGACAGTAAGGCAACGCAAATAACCTTTCGACCTATCGGTGCGCGCCTGTCTCACTTTAGGCACTATTTACTTTGTACTGGGATTCTGACCTATGGGAAATTTCAGGATGGAAACTGAAGAGACTACAGTTCTACAGTTATAACTGTAGAAATAAATAAATGG
This sequence comes from Melanogrammus aeglefinus, assembly GCA_900291075.1. Taxonomy (NCBI): domain Eukaryota; kingdom Metazoa; phylum Chordata; class Actinopteri; order Gadiformes; family Gadidae; genus Melanogrammus; species Melanogrammus aeglefinus. Next base: position 235,062 of record OLKM01000269.1, on the reverse strand, counting down.
GGTACAGAGGGGGTTTAAAGTTGACTTCACGCACAGGTTTGTTTTTTGATGCTATCACTGAATGAAAAATCTAGTTGGACAATAAATTAGTGAAATAGTGAAGGAATGTCAAGGAGAGGAATGTCAATGAACCAGCGGCTTCCATCTTCTATCTAGGGTTCGCTGACACCGGGGATTACTGGCGTTCCTCGTACGAGACGGAGACGTTTGAGAAGGACCTGGAAGAGCTGTACAAGACAGTGGAGCCCCTCTACCAACAGCTTCACGCCTTTGTCCGCCGCAAGCTCCACAACCAGTATGGCTCCAAGTACATCAACCTCAAAGGGCCGATCCCCGCTCACCTGCTAGGTACGGCCGCCGCCGAATGCAGAACCGTTTTGTTTTTGTTCTTACCCCACGCAAGGTATAATAAAACGTCTCAAAATGAAGTCGCCCATGCTACAGACGTAGCGTCTGATTGAACATCGTCATACACATTGTTATGTAGGCCTACTTATCAATGTGGAAACCGCCTGGAAGGTTAGCGTTGCAATGAATTCAGAAGGGAAATTCTGAAAAATGTTCAAGTTTGAACTGTACTTATTATGTTGTGTTTTGTCATGCTCTATATCATCATAATCAAGTGTTTCATCATGGTTCTCTTCTCGTCTGGTTCTTATGATGAAGATAATGTAAATTCGGACCATCCCTAAAATAGCTTCTTGTGTGACATCTTGTGTGCTCATTACTGTCAACATACATGGACCATTTACAACGTTCCACACTACTTGTGAGTGGAAGAAGCCCTTAGCCAGATATGGCTTACACTCTCTCTCTCTCTCTCCCTCTCTCTCTCTCTCTCTCTCCCTCTCCCTCTCCCTCTCCCTCCCCCCGGCAGGAAACATGTGGTCTCAGACCTGGAACAACGTCTATGGCTTGATGGTTCCTTACCCAGAGAAACCCAATGTGGACGTGACAGACACGATGGTGGCGCAAGTGAGTGATGGCTCTGTGGGAAAGTATGCTAGGAACAGATGCGCATACAGCAGGGAACATGTTCAAATGTCAGGCATGTCTTCATACTGTCCCTTTGTTGGCAGGTTTCCAATCTCCCAGCCTGACAGATCTTTTAGTATTTGTATTTGTGTTTGACATACAACTAGTATGTGACATACAACAAATACTTTGTATTTGACACACAACTACATCATTAAGAAAGATATAGAAGGGAACTAACCTGCACTTCCTACTTCACTGGTTGATTCAAACAACACAACACATACAGATCAATGCACACCTAATAGCAACTGCAGTGGTGGTATTACTAAAACATAAAGTAGTCACTTATCATCAGGTATACATAAATTACAGGTTTAATTCTCAATATATTCCATCGTTAATTGGAAGCATTCTTGAGCAAGATGTCTTACCCTATGGCCTGCTCCTTAACGACCAGTCTCTATGCATATCATTTGGCTTTGGGTAAGTCAGTGCCCTTGAATAGTCGACAGATGCACAGAAATGTCGGGTGGAAAGGCTAACGTTGTTGTGCTTCCTCACCAGGGCTATGATGCCACACGCATGTTCAAAGTGGCAGAAGAGTTCTTCACCTCTCTGGGGTTGATTAAAATGCCTGAGGAGTTCTGGAATATGTCTATGCTGGAGAAACCTGAGGGCAGAGAGGTGGTCTGCCACGCTTCTGCCTGGGACTTCTATAACCGCAAGGATTTTAGGTAAACGTCTAAACAATCTTCGCTACTTGCAGGTTGAGGAGTGTTCAAAAAGCCCACAAAAACTAGTCAGGAGGAATCAATGATGCCATTCACCTGTCGAACCTTTGTGCAGATTAACAATAATCAAATGTATTTGCACTGTCAAAACGAGTGCAAAAGAATGATTAAAAAACACAATACAAGTGGAATAAAATCGTGCTGTTGTTTCGGTGGTTACAACTGCTGCAGTCTCAGTTTATTTACTTTGTAACTAAGATCAATGTTTCACTTCGTTTTGTACCATCTGTTGTATGCGCCGGTTTGACTGCCTGTTGTCCTCCTGAATGTCTATGTATTATCTAGGTGTAGTTGGCATATAGTTTCCCTTTAAAGGATCAATTATTTATAGTATCGTATCTTTTTGTAAGCGCAAAGCGTGAAATAAGATACGGAAAAAGATACAAAATGATAATGAAAATAATATAAAATGCAAATGTAAACTTCAACTTTATGAAAAGATAGGGCTATAATATGCTATACAGAGGTAACGGTTGGGATAGAGCTAAGTGAATCAAACTATTTCCCGGAACTAGGCCATTGACCTCTCTCTCTCTCTCTCTCTCTCTCTCTCTCTCTCTCTCTCTCTCTCTCTCTCTCTCTCTCTCTCTCTCTCTCTCTCTCTCTCTCTCTCTCTCTCTCTCTCTCTCTCTCTCTCTCTCTCTCTCGTCTCTCTCTCTCTCTCCTCTCTCTCTCCTCTCTCTCTCTCTCTCTCTCTCTCTCTCTCTCTCTCTCTCTCTCCCCCCAACTCTCCACCCAATCAGGATCAAGCAGTGCACCACGGTGACGATGGAGCAGCTGTTCACCGTGCACCACGAGATGGGCCACGTGGAGTACTACCTGCAGTACAAGGACCTGCCGGTGGGCTACCGCCGCGGGGCCAATCCGGGCTTCCACGAGGCCATCGGCGACGTGCTGTCCCTCTCCGTCTCCACGCCCAAACACCTGAATAAGATCGGCCTTCTGGACATGGTGTCCGACGACCCGGGTAAGTGGAGTTGTGTAGTGCTGTAGGGTGGAAGGGTGGGATCCAGTATACTGTAGGGTGGGATCCAGTATACTATAGGGTGGAAGGGTGGGATCCAGTATACTGTAGGGTAGGGTGGGATCCAGTTGTATGGTGGGATCCATTGGAATAGTGGGATCCAGTTGTATGGCGGGATCCAGGTATATGGTGGGATCCAGTTTACTATTGGGTAGGCTGGAGTCCAGTTTACTGTAGCGTAGGATCAGGTTTACTATAGGGTGGGATCCAGTTTACTGTAGTGTGGGATCCGGTTTGGTGTAGGGTAGGGTGTAGAGCATGGAAACCCGACCTGAGCCCGATGGGACCCGAATTGCCAGGTCGGGTTCGGACAAATATTTTTAAATTATGCTTGGGTTCGGGTCTGCGCGATAAGACGTTGGAGTTGACGTTTGCGTTGCTTTGGTGTTAGCGTTAATTTGACTTCGCTGGAGACCCTCGTTTTAATTTGAATTTCATAGGCTACCTGTCCTACAGAACCTCAGAACCTCTTGTGTGATTTTGTGGAATTTATCGTTATCGTGGCATTTTTTGTGGGAATTTGAATTTCAATAGGTAATGATTCTGCGCATCAAGCGCGTGCTACCATAGAGCACAAGAGTGCTTCTTGCGCTCAACTCTTGACGTAATATTTAAGGTCCCTCCCCATGCAACCCATTTCCAAACAACAAAGAGAGCACATGGTTCAGACAGCACCTAAGGTACCAGCACATCACCACGATCGATCAGATTGGGCAACTAGAAGCCAGTGCACCTTGATTGTGTGTGTGTTACCAACGATACAACACCAGGCCTTTGTGATGGTCCAAGAGGCAGCATCTCATCAGCTTCCTATCCTGTCCATCTTTTCGTTGCAGAAACCGACATCAACTACCTGCTGAAGATGGCTTTGGAGAAGATGGCCTTCCTGCCCTTCGGCTACCTCATCGACCAGTGGAGGTGGAACGTGTTCAGTGGAAAGACCACCCCGGACCACTACAACGCCGACTGGTGGCATCTACGGTAAAGAAGTCCGCTCAAAGGCTCTCTGCTTAAACACTCGGGAACAAAAATCGGATTCAAATGGTGGAGTCAAGTCTAAAAAACATTAGGTCGGTCCTAATGGTTTCCTTGGTCACTGCCGATGATGTAAACATACATTTGAAGGATAAGTGAGAATCATTGTGCACTTGGCAATTGTAAACACATTGTACATAGATTGAACACGCAAAGGGTATACAGACGGTCGGGATTAAGCAATGCTGTCATGGCTGTGTTAAAAAGCCTGTGAAATATTATCAACCCTGGATGCTCCTCAAACAGACTTGATGCATTTCGATGTCTTCTAATTCAGTGTTATATTAGGAAAAACTGCTGTCCATACCAACGTTTTCCTTTTTATGTCCTTTATTTTGAAAAAAGGACAAAATTCCAAGGCATCTGCCCACCCACCCCTCGGACAGAAGAGCACTTTGACGCCGGAGCCAAATACCACATTCCTAGTAACACGCCATACATTAGGTAACTTATCACACTACAGAGGACAGCATCCGTCCAGTTTAATGTTTAATCAGTGTCAAAGTCTGCAAACTATTTAACGTTGTCTTTGCTCAAGAGCTTGAAGCAAACAATCACTGTGTAGTCACGTTATGTTTAACACGTACTTGGAAAGCATGGTATAGATGGTAAGGGTTCCCAAAAGATGCTGATTACTTCTATTGAGGTACTTTAGCTAACCAAATATTGTGTAAAATACATTGTCATTACTATGTCAAAAAACAAATCATCTTCATGTATATTTTTCTTCAAGGATTCTGCATTAAAAGCCTTCAAACTTAAAATATAAAGAAATGAAAAGCAATGACATTTTTGTAATGAATGTAATTGTTTTAATATATTTTATAAAATGTTTCATTGTGGCCACACTGAGACCAACTTGGATCTCTGCTACTACCCACAGTTGGCTAAACCCAATGCACTTTGTAACAGACCCCATCAAGTCAACCCAGAGGACTCTTTCTCTGTTTCCCTGCAGGTACTTTGTCAGCTTCATCCTGCAGTTCCAGTTCCATGAGAAGCTGTGTGGGGAAGCCAAACACACAGGCCCCCTTCACAAATGTGACATCTACCAGTCCAAAGAAGCAGGTGCCCTCCTAGAGTAAGTAGGCCTATAGCTCCAAGCAAGCGCCTTCACGGTCCAATGGTCTTTTGACAGACACAGCGGCGAGAAAAAGAATCAGCGAGTTCCCTTCGAGACTCAATGAAGTGACTCACGGTTGGATTCCCCACCCCCACAGGAAGGTCCTCAAGGCTGGCTCATCCAAACCCTGGCCGGAAGTACTTCAGGATGCCCTGGGAACCAATAAGATGGATGCCGGTGCACTGATGAGATACTTTGACCCTATTATAAAATTGGCTGGGTGAGCAGAATGTGAACGAGACCATTGGCTGGCCCGATTTTAACTGGGTGCCACCCATCCCAGAGGGATACCCTGCAAGTATCGGTAAGTATGTGGTTCACCGTTCGTTCGAATGAAATTTTTATTTTGTAACACTTTGGTACATTGATCCGAAGTGAACTGAACTTTGTTCAGCCATAAATCATCCTTAAGCATATTATCTATAAGTTATTGATGAACTAATCATTACCAAAACATTAGTAGGCATTTGTGTGTTAAATGCTCAGCATACTCCAATATCAAGTGGACTGTACCAACTGATATATATCATTATAATTACACTTTTTACTAACACTAACCCTAAATATATATATTTTTAAGATTATTAACAAAAACATGTTTTTGTAACTGATGACCTCATCATTTGCTAAAGGCTTATCAATGAACGTTGAGTCAATGATTAGTTCATCAGCGACTAAAGGCTTATAAATGCCTGATGACTATTAAAGTGTAACTCCGCCCTCCACCTCCACCTCCTCCTCCTCCTCCTCCTCCTCCAACTCCCAGATAAGAACACAGATGAGCTGCAGGCCAAGCAGCTGCTGAAGGAGTACAACAGGACGGCGGAGGGGGTGTGGAACGCCTACACCGAGGCGTCCTGGGCCTACAACACGGACATCACTGAGGGACACAAGGAGGCCATGGTACGAGGGGGTGTGGACGTCCTTGGGGGTTCAATGTCACTGAATGAAACAAACCCATCGTTTTCAGTTGTATTTGAATGATATCCCATGTTTGACTAATTGTCCTGTTTGTTTGTTTTAACCATGTCCTCTTGCTGATTCTATCTGTCCTTTTTACCCTTTCAAACCCTTTCTAAAAAAGGTGCTGTGCATATGAATATATGACATATACTGTATATGTTACTATTGTTTGTAGTATTTTGATAGATGAGCTTATATGTTCCTACGAAAATTGAATGAATTGATACCTTGCTACCTGCTTCCACGTGTCTCTATGTCTGTATACCATTCTTTCTGTTTGTCAGTCTTCCTCTCTATCCAAGCACACACTTTGCTACAGTAATCCAACCCACCACTTCTTCCCTCTTAATTAAGTTGAATGAAATTGAATATAATAGACAGATAGCAGACATAATGATGTTAACAATAACATACAATGAATCGTTACAAGTGTGCCTGGTCGGCACATGCCTGGTCTGCCTGTCCATCCATCTGTCTGTCAGCCTCTCTGTTTGTCTGTTGGCCTCTCTGCCTGTCTCTCTGCCTATAACATGTGTCGACCACTCATTTTAAACATCTTCATGACTCCTGTGGGACGGCAGCTTGCAGCCAACCTGGAGATGTCCAAGCACACGCTGGAGTACGGCCTGAAGGCCCGGCAGTACGACACCAGCGACTTCCAGGACGGCGCCGTGAAGCGCATCATGGACAAGCTCAGCGACATCGAGAGGGCTGGCCTGCCCGCCGCCGAGCTGGAAGAGGTAGGACTCAGGCGTCCAGAAACATGATCGCATCGGCTTAGTGACGTTTCCTTATGGTCATGCGTCGTCCGGTTGACCCTCGCCGCAAATGACAAGTGGGAATCATCGTGCAACTGCAGTTGTAAACATCGTACAAGCCGACGTTGTACTGTGTTGACGTATGGAACAGGCAGAGTGTATTATGGAAAGCCTGGGTGATTTCATGGCTGTGTTTAGTGGTTGCAATTTTTTTTGACAGTCTGTAATTTTGCGGTTACAGTATAACAATCTGCTGTCCAACATGGAGACCAAATACAGTGTGGCAGAGGTGTGCAGAGAGGACGGGCCCTGCCTCCCCCTGGATCCAGGTAGGCCATGCCCACACAGTGGGGTTTTCTATCTGTACTCTATCGGTTTTCTAACTAAGACACATTCCCTGTGTGGCCATTCCTCCTAAGTTTAATTCTACAAAAATGTAAAAAAAAATACTGTGTTATGTTTCTCATGCTCTTTGGGAACATGTTTATTGGAAAGCTTCTTTGTTGATAAGTTCTTTTTACAAAGTAAACACACAGATTGGATTCCACTGAACTATGTGAAGTATTTGTCTTCATTTTTCTCTCTTCAAGACCTCCAAAAGATCATGGCTGAGTCCAGAGATTACGACGAGCTACTGTTTGCCTGGAAGGGCTGGAGAGATTCTGCTGGCAAAGGGCTCAGAAAGGACTACGAGAGATACGTGGAGCTGGCCAACAAAGCAGCCAGACTAAACGGTATGACCTTCAAAGTAAAAGTGTTGCTTTCAAAATAAAGGACTGCATTCAAAGGTTGTATTTCCACCCAAAATGCAAACGGTCCTATCAGCGTTGACATCAATTACGGTGCTTGATCGTAGGACACTCTGACAACGGGGCGTTTTGGCGGTCGCTGTACGAGACTCCCACGTTTGAGGAGGACCTGGAGACTCTGTGGAAACAGCTGGAACCCCTGTATCAGAACATACACGCCTACGTTCGCAGGTCCCTCTACAAGAAGTATGGCGACAAACACATCAATCTCAAGGGCCCCATTCCCGCTCATTTGCTCGGTAAGCATCTTTCGTTTGTTGTATCAAAAAACACAATCCATCTGGTTATACACAAACACCTTGAGCCTTACCGAGAGGGCAGGGGGTTCAAACTCTGGGCACTCCTCGTCGAATCTTCGTCAAAGGGGCCTTCCAATTGAACCATTCCCCCGTGACGGAATCCAACGTGAAATCTAGGATTAAGAGCCAAACCTTTCCTTTTTATTTCTGAGAAATATCCCCGATCCGCCCACCTCTGCTGAGTCCCTTTCCCAAGGGCCCCGGGTCAGGGATTAGCAAGGAATTGCGTTTACTTTCAGATGAACGGAGCGTGACATTGTGCATGGCAAATCCCCACTGCGGATAACCTCCAGGCTCATAACGTTTCATGACAGCAGGCATGCCGTGTTTAAGCCCGGACACTCACTGTCTCCCAATGTCCTCGCAGGGAACATGTGGGCTCAAACCTGGTCGGGCATCATGGATCTGGCCATCCCTTACCCCGACGCCACCCAGGTGGACGCCACCCCCGCCATGTTGGCGAAGGTACATGACTCAACCCCCCTTCCCCTGCCAGTCCATCTGAATCTCGTCCAGTGTGGTTTCAGCTTTGACTCTTCTTCATCTTCGTCTCTCCCTCTGTCGCTGCAATTGTTATGCACTCACATGTCTAACCCCTGGGGAAGGTAGAATGAAGAGCATTCAGCTCCAATCTCCTCTAGTCTATCAGACAAGGGATTCCAGGGGATGGAAAGTTTCCTGTTTCTTTTCCTGGTTACTTCCTCTTCCTTGCAATCCTCTGTTATTTTCCATCCCTGTTTTTTTTTTCCTCTGTCATCTCTTCTTTTCCTCTCAGTCTTGGAGATACAGTGAAGATTTTGTTTTCGTCCCTACGTCACCAACCTATGTAAACCTACAACCCCGCTCACTTAAAGTTGGCCTTCTTTTTTGATTCTCCAGAACTGGAACGCTACGAGGATGTTTCAGGAGTCCGATAGTTTCTTCACCTCTTTGGGTCTGCTGCCCATGCCCAAAGAGTTTTGGGAGAAGTCCATGTTGTGGAAGCCCACCGACGGGAAGAAGGTGGTGTGCCACGCGTCTGCCTGGGACTTCTACAACAGGAAAGACTTCAGGTCAGTAGTTCCTCAATTGTTTGTTGGTGTCTTTTCTCACCATTTTTATCATCACTGTCATCATCATCGCTGTCTTCTTCATCGTCAATGACATCATCATCCCAACCACCTTCATCATCATCAATCCCATCCTCATCACCACCATCTTCTTGGTACTCCCCCAACAGGATCAAGCAGTGCACGGTGATCACCATGGACGACCTGATCACCGTGCACCACGAGATGGGACACGTCCAGTACTTCCTGCAGTACAAGGACCAGCCGGTGTCCTTCCGGGACGGCGCCAACCCGGGCTTCCACGAGGCCATCGGCGACGTGCTGGCCCTGTCCGTGGCCACACCTAAGCATCTGAAGACCATCGGCCTCCTGGATAAGGTGGAGAACAACCACGGTCAGTGAGAGAGATGATGACGGTGTCGTCAGCACGCGTGGGAACGCATGACCTAGGGGGTTGTTGACATGGCTTCATGTTATGTACTGTAGAATGACATACTGCTCTGCATTATTCACTATTCACTCACCATGGACTCTCTTAGCGTTGACACTGCTTACTGGGATAGTAAGAACATGTCAGTTAAATATTATGTTGTATAAATGATAACAATTATTCATTATTCCCCGCATAAAAACAAACAAAACCCCCAAAAATTTCAAATCTAAGAAATATCTGAGAAATCTCTCAGATACTTTGACTGTATCTGCAAGGAGTGATTAAAAAGAATAATTTGACATATTTGTATACAATATTATGCTCTTCAATTTCTCCTCCGGTTAGAGTCGCAACGGTGATCATTTAAACCAGCTCGTAGCTTAAAACATCCTGGACGTATCTGTACTCAGTAAATTAAATCAAAATGAAATAATGAAAAATCAAATAAAATCCAACTCTATTACTAATATATTCTACAAATACAAAATGCTGGCCGACCGAGTGTCAATAGCATCTTAACTATCAACACTCCCAAAACCCCTCCCAACCAACGCCATGCATCCAAGCCAGCTTAGTCCGCATCAGCCAATCAGAGTGGACCGAACACTGTCATCGAGTCTTGGGAGAATTCTGATGAGGGGCTCAATCGTACACACTGCCACTTTAAATACGTGTGACTCCTCCCCCTGCAGACAGCGACATCAACTTCCTCATGAGCATCGCCCTGGACAAGATCGCCTTCCTGCCGTTCGGCTACCTCATGGACCAGTGGAGGTGGAAGGTGTTCGACGGCCGCATCCCCGCATCCGAGTACAACAAGGAGTGGTGGAACCTCAGGTGAGCCCCTCCTCTCCACAGGTATACTGTGTATTCTTTCTGTCAGTTGTCACTCCCACCTCGGGGTGGGGGTTCAAAAGAATGGATGCTCTTCCTATGCAGGATGCTAAAGCCCCTTCCTGCTCTTTAAAGACTGGCCGAACCTCATTCTTAGTCACTTTGGAATACAAGCGACAACTAAATATGATAATTAATCGTAACAATGAATCTTACTGCTATAATAGCAGGCCTGTCGCACCAGTTACTCAAGTTGGTCATGTGCGCCTGTGCTAAGCAGTCTTCAGCTCACGCGCGAACGCATACATACCCTGCAAGCACGCACATACACACCGCATACACGCACCGCACACACACGCTCATGCGCACGAACATACGCGGAAACGCACACACACACACACACAAACACACACACGCGCGCACACGCCACACGTCAAGACAAGGCGAGACATACAGTGAAGTGCACACAAACGCGTGCACACACACACGCAAACGCACACACCGCAGCGACTCTCGCCCAGGTAAGACGTTATGTTTTTAAACATAACGGCTCCGCCATCGACACACGCGCCCAGGCAAGACATTCTGTCTATAGACTGTAGAAATTGCGATAAAAGAAGAGAAGAGACAATTTCTCACCACGACAAGCAATGGCAGGTCGTTCAATTTGTCATATAAAAACCATTCAATTCAAACATCGCGCCAACCGGCATATCAACACACAAGTCACGTGATCTTAAAGAGATAGTGTCCCTATATCACAACAAAAAAATGTCAATAACACAGTATGGTGAATTATGTCTATAGAGTCCACCACAGGACTACACTTTGTTGCTCAAATGTAATATTACTCTCCTCCTGGAGCCTTCCAAAATACACTTTGTTGCTCAAACTTAATATTTACTCTCCTCCTTGAGCCTCCCGAAATGTCTTGCCATATTGATATCCCCCTTCCCCCCTGCAGACTGTTTTAGTTGTTTTATTATCTTATATTTTTTTGTGTATGCTATGTGTGACTGTAGGCTACTGCTGCCTGTCTTGGCCAGGACACTGGAAGAGATGTTTAATCTCAATGATTATTATTTTCAACTAACCAATAGTAGTTGCCTTGCATTTTAAAATGTCAATGCACTTTTCAGGCCTGAATAACAGTAAAAGCTATTTAATGATTGATTTGCATGCATTACCCCTGTTACCATAAATTGTCTAATTTTGTAATGTAATCAAATGCTCACACACTAGCTACTTTCAGACACACGTGTAAGTCCTGATATTCTCCTGATGGGCTGTATGTGTGAACAACATATCCTAACAGTTGTACCCTGAAAATCTCCTGAATAATACTACCCCTTAGGTAGTATTTTCTCCGTAGGAAATGTAAATGACCTGATATGTGAATGAGGAGTAGAAAGTCGGTATTTCTCACAACACTTCAGTGGGTGTGTTGATGACGTTTCTGCATGGCATTGAGTGACCCCCTATGATAATCAGCCTGTTGCCTTTTGTTCGCTGAATGGTTAAAAAATATTTAAATGTTGGCACTGCTATATACGTTATACGTTGTAACATTATAGGCAAGACGTTATTATATTATGTGCTCAGAAATTTGTTAAATTATCGACTGGGGTTTCCACATTATTGCTAAGGGTTTAATTACAACTAGAGGTTGAGCGCGTGCGCGAAAAACTCAAATTAGGATAATATCGGAAGTAACGGGTGATACGTCTTTCATTGAGGAAAATAGTTATTTTGCATTCAAGTTATGAAAGCGATGGGTTTGTACAATGGTGTTAGTCTAATGGTTCAGTCTTCCAACAATAACAACAATACACCACCAGGTCAAATACACTAGACACAGCTTGGATAAGATAAATACTCAATAAATAGGAAGGTATAGTCATCAATGTCACTTGGTTTGACACTCAATAGAATGGTACGATCATTCTCAGCAGAGGCCTCTCTGTGCCTGAGTGTAGTCACGCTCAGGGAATATGATCACACACCGGAATCCCTGTTGTCTGGAGGGGGTGGAGGACGGAGGTGGGGGGGGGGAGGGGGTGGGGGTGGGGGAGGTTAATAAGTGAGGGGTTTAACCCATGACCACCAGCCTGACCACCCGGTCGTGTGTCGCCCCGTCGCAGGCTGAAGTACCAGGGCCTGGCTCCGCCCGTCGCCAGGACCGAGGAGGACTTCGACCCCGGTGCAAAGTTCCACATCCCGGCCAACGTGCCCTACGTCAGGTAGGTCATCGGCCCAGTCGCTGCTCTTCCTTCCTTTGTCTACCGCCAGTGTCTGGAGAGGACACAGAGAGACTGGCGGTAGACAAAGATAGACGTGATTACATGACGCCTTGGTAACCCGTGTGTTTCCATGAGGATCTGCACGACAATGCAGCGACACTATGGACAGTCATGTTCCATTCACTTAAAGTGGAAGGGAGGGGCGACCTGGTTTGTTTGGGATCTCGTTTCGACTACCAACAGAAGTGACGTCACCCAACATGGTGATACAACTTTAAATAGACATTCGTTTAGCCTTTCCTTCACTGTGTTTTGCTGTCTTGGAAATTGTCCAAGGTGTTTAGGGAACACATCCCTCTGTGATTTGTTTTGGTTATCCTAGATCCTGTTCTCCATCGCAGTATCAGTAAAATAACAGCTCATGCGATAGCACCTGACGCTTGGTCTCACTTCCTCCTGTTCTACCGGATCCTGTCCTCCTGGCCTGAGCTCACCCTTGTCCCCCCCCAGGTATTTTGTGAGCTTCATCATCCAGTTCCAGTTCCACGAGGCCCTCTGCAAGGCTGCCAACCACCAAGGGCCCCTTCACACCTGCGACATCTACCAGTCCAAGGAGGCCGGGAAGTTAATGGGGTAGGGGCGAGCACAAGCGCTACACCGCTGTGTTCATGCATACACATGAATGCACGCACACACACACACACACACACACACACACACACACACACACACACACACACAACCACACACACACACACAACACACACACACACACACACACACACACACACACACACACACACACACAGAATATGTACGTCCATGGACTCATGCATACACAGATGCCCGCTAATGCATACATGCAGACACACACATAGACATAAACGAACGTACACACAAACACACACACTCTTAATTATATTCCAGGCGAGCAAAATTCCGGTCAAGCTAACTGACCGCTGCCCCTTTATCTTTCCCTCCCGGCAGTGATGTGATGAAGCTGGGTTTCAGCAAGCCCTGGCCTGAGGCCATGGCCATGATCACTGGGCAGCCCAGGATGACGGCTGAGCCCTTGGTGGAGTACTTCAAGCCCCTGATCAAATGGCTGGAAGACGAGAATATCAAGAACAAGGAGGTCCTCGGCTGGCCGGAGTATGCCTGGATGCCTCCAAGTATGAACCATCACATGCACGCACGCACACACGCACACACGCACACACACGCACGCACGCAAACATTCGAACACACAAATAGAAACACGTATGGACACACACACACACACAAATACTCAGACTCACACACACACAAACACCCAAACAGACACACACACACACACGTAAACGTGCATGCATAAGCAAGTGGCATGGACACACACACACATGCACGCACGCACACATGTACACACACGCATGCAGTCTACAACAAAAAAAACTAAATAGTTTCAACGATTAAAGTATAGTTTCTCCTTCGTTTAGGGAGAAACCTGAGGTCCTGTTTCAACTGATAAGACACTGCTGAGAGATCAGACTAGATGAGAGAGAGAGAGAGAGAGAGAGAGAGAGAGAGAGAGAGAGAGAGAAGAGGAGAGAGAGAGAGAGAGAGAGAGAGAGAGGAGAGAGAGAGAGAGAGAGAGAGAGAGAGAGAGAGAGAGAGAGAGAGAGAGAGAGAGAGAGAGAGAGAGAGAGAGAGAGAGAGAGAGAGAGAGAGAGAGAGAGAGGTTTAGAAGGCAAAAGAGGGACATGAAGTGCCCTTGGGAGTGAATATGTAACTGTAAACCTTGACAGTTTATCATTAATACAGCACAATAATTCACTCATCCACACTACTGAAGCAAAGATCTGATAAAGACTATCATTATCAGTGATGCAGGCCCCAGTGGGGCCCTGACTGAATACCAATAACCCCTGTCTCTAGGTGAACCTGTGGTCGTTGTCCCTGAGGTTCCTGAGGTTCAGGACGTGAATTTCCTGGGTATGAATTTGGACAGCGCAGCGGCCTCAGCCGGATCGTGGGTATTACTGGTCATCGGCCTTGTCCTGCTCGTGGCGACCATCTTGTTTGCCTACAAGTACCGGAAGTCAAGAAAGATATCGAAATCGGAGGGAATGAGCATGCACTAGCCTAGCGCACCTAGCACACCTAGCACTTCACTGATCTCTCCAGTGTTGTCACCATCTGTGTTATTGTTTGTGTACCGAAGTACATCTGATCAAATATTCCTTTCTTGTGGCCAAGTCTTGTATATTTATTGTATAAATCTTTTGGGAGAAATTATGTTGGCTATGCAAAAAGAATAACCTCACTGTTTTGTAATTTATTTGCAATAGTTGTTGAGAGGAGGTAAATGTTTGTTTGTAAAAAAAAAAAGTATTGAATTGTGTTAGTATTTTTTTGTAATGATATGTTGAATCATTTGCCTTTCTAGAATAAAGAAATAATGTGATACTTTTGACTACATTTCCTTTTAAACCTCAAAACAATAGTCATCCCATGAATAAAAAACACCATGAAGTGACTACATTTGTACACTTTTATTATTATTTTTTTTACAAATTCTTGAATTCTGTTGAAACTGCACAGTAATAAAAACAAACACAACATACAGTAAGACAAGAGTCTGTGCCCTAGGCTTGACCCTTGGCTCTCTCAGCCTCTTTCTCTCACTCTCTCATCAACCAAGTCCATCAGAAAGAACAAGGGGGGGGCCCTCTCTACAGAAGACCTTTGTGCTCCCAGGGGATTGAGACCCTACCCACACCTTCTCCCCACAAGTTCCTGTGAGTACATTTTGTTTTTGTTTCATTCTCCAACGCTGCAGGTTGACCATAATTGACCGTGGAGTTTTCTGCAGACCCAGTCCTACACATAACGGGACTGTTGATTCATTGCATTTACTTAATTTTCTTCCGGGACAATATCGAAAGTCTCGCGTGAAAAAACAACAACAGCATTCATTTCATTCAAACCGTTCTACACAATAATCATTCCTCAATCATCCGATAGAATTGTTTTGCCGCATTCTATAATTTATACTGCATTTAGCTCATCAGTATCACCATAATGTCACTCATCAATACATCGCTGGAAGCACACAACGATTAAGTCCAGTGTTGCGACTCCATACCATATATCCGATTATGTGGAGGACTCCATGCAGTGGATAAGAGTCAGATATAACAGTAAAATAAATAAATAACCACCACAAGAGCCGTTGTGGTTTCAAGTGCACCCCTGCCATCTTGACGCAAAACATGTCTGCTTGTTCCACATCTCCAAGCAGCCACACTTATTCTCACATTCCTGGTCATTGGAGTGATGGGGGGGGGGGGGGGGTGTCTGGGATTAGTCATTAACATGTGCTAATGTTCAGCTATACAATTTTTTCGTGCTGTCATGATGCGCACTGGGCGTTCCTGCTTGCGCCCTCAACATTATAGTATTTTTTTTTTTTGTTCTTCGCGCTATACTCGTCGGTTAAAGCGTTAAGGGTTAGGAAATGAAATTAACCGGACATTAAAAACAAGACAAAAATAAAAAAACAAGGCAGTTACTCGTCGCAAAAACCCAAAAAGTTCAAGACGGCTTCGAGAAAAGATTCCCAGATACCATTTTCAGCTCAGACAAAAAAAACAAAACACACAAAAGAACGACCACAAGGTGAGATTCAAGCCCAAAAGAAAAAAGAAGTCAATCGGGGAAAAAAAATACATCAACAAGGCAATTGACCTCGTATAATCGTACACAGGTAAGGTTGGTGAATGTTCCAAGGAGGATGAGAGGGAAACAAATAAAATGATCAAAAAAGGAAAGTAAATGTTCTATATACATTGAATGGCTTTACCAATACAGGAACATCCATAAAGAATCAAATGAACACAGTGTAACGTCCTAAACTCGTGAAAGTATATCACACAATGAAAGAAGTCATCCCAGAGTAACTCTTCCCAATTAGTAACTCTTCCCCATTAAAAATAAATCATTCATGACCAACACATGCTACTAGACCGGTCTTCCCTGGAGAAAAAAAACATTTGAAAGGTTTGTCACCAACGTTGTGCAGGTGGTTCTCATTGCGCATCTTTCACATCCACAACACCAGTTGAACCGCTTTAAGAACTGCCAGCGTCAGTATTGGTAGGAGAAGAAGGGATATGTAAGTCTTTACAGGAGCCTATGATCAGGAACCTATGATCGGATTAACCTGGGATTACTGAAGTACTATCAGAGGAGAAAAGGAGAGATGAAAAGCTCAAATAAGCATAATGTGAGACCAGTTTTGAATTGCGTCACCCCTTCAACAAATTAAAATCTCTGAAAGAAAAAAAAGGCATATTGCACAAAAAGAAAGGACAGAATTAAATCAACAACAAAAAAAGACACAAATGAATACACATTATTCACAGCTGGCCCTTGTGCTCAGCAGTCCGGGTCCCGTGCCCTATAAATCATGAGTTCTCCACGCATTGTTCAGGTAAAGTACTAGAAACAGGTCAGTAGTAGTAATGGTGTATCTCTCTCCAGTTGGTGATCAGGTACTTTCTCTGAGGCTCGCTGGCTGGGAAGCCCATGCACCCTTTGTAGCGCTCTGCCTTGCAGATCCTCACCCCCTGGTACTTTGGCATGATGCGATAGTAGACGGCCCGCTTGAAGAACCCAAGCTGGCGGGGTGCAGGGACACAAAACAGAAGAAAGAAACAGAGGAGAAAGAGTGGGACTGTTAGACAGACAGAGAAAGAGAGGGCTGTTAGGGAAACATCCGGAGAGTTCCACACAGGGAGAGGGGTAGAAGCGGCCGAAACGTTAACAGATTCAGAAAGCTGAGTGGGGCGAAGGAGGAGTAAGTTAGGGGCCACTCACACTCGAGCCGCGGCCCCATGCCCGAGCTCATTTGCATACTAAAGTCTAGAACGTTTGGCTAGTGTGACCACGCCATCCGTATTCCAGCACGGAACAGCCCCTTGGCCACGGCACACTTGGGAGAGGTGTGCCGTGGCCAAAGCACAGATGCTAATGAGATGACACTCGCACACGCGCAGATACGCAGCGTGAGCTAGATGACGTAGCCCTTGCGCGACCCTTCTTTCTTTATAGGTCCATGCCCTTCTTCCCCACAACAACAATCATTTTAAACAATGGCAGCAAGCGGTTCACGAGTGGGTTTACGTTGGTGCGATAGTGAAGTCGAGTGTTTACTTGAAATTTGGGCCGACGACAGCATTCAGTCGCAGCTGGACACCACGCTTGGTGATGGCGTATTTATCGTATTACGACGGGATGACGTATGTATGAAGGAGCAATCGTGCCCCAGGCCACGGCCTTTGGGAGCAGTGTGGCCACGGGCCAGCAGGGGGAGTGGGGAGGGGGGGAATCGTGCTGAATCTTCCTGCAGCGCGGAACAGGCAAACTTGCCTAGTGTGAGTGCGCCCTTAGAAAAGGAGGCGATTGGAATAGGAGTACGAGGCAGGAGAAGTTCTGGAAGGAACAGGATTAGTCAAAGAAGAGAAAAAGTTGTTAGAGGGAATCTTTAGTTAGACGAACAAAGCGGGCCTGTCCCCCCGAAGAAATATGTCCCCAAACGGACTTCAACCATCCAAAGTAACGGGCGAAGCAGAAGCTGAGGAGCTTCAATACCCAGGGACGCCAAGTGGTGTGCCAGCACCACCCCCCCACCATCATGGAGGCTTTGAGTGGGGGTGGGGGTGGGGGGGGGCGGGGTCTCAGTAGTCTTCGGTCAGCTTCTCAGTCTCCGAGGGCTGGATCTTCATCTCTGCTTTCTGGTCCTTGGCCTCGTACATCTGCCTCTGGTTGGCTCTCTTGAAGAAGCCACACTACGGGGGGGGGGGGGGTAGGGTTGAGTGAAGACGTTAGAGGCCTAGTATGATGGCAGCTGCTGCTGCTGCTGCATAAGGGAGCACTATACACTTCAGTCTTTGGGGTAAAGACCATGCCACCTGCTTATCCTTTAAATCGAGACCGCGAGAGACGTCCTTCCTAGAGCTCAGAGGAAAACCACACTGAGTCCTCCATCACCCTAATGACCTGCTTCCAACCATCACGCTTGGCCAAAAACATAACGACATACTGATGAAGGCGGGGTCTGTGCTTGTGAATATGAAAGAGAGCTCGGTGCAGAACTTAATGCACATGTTATGGTAACACTTTACAATATGGCTACATTGATTGACATTAGTTAATGCAGTAATATACATTAATATATGTATATATGTATTTATAAAACGGAAAGGTGAAATCCGGCGATCTGATTGGCTGTTAACCGTGGTATATTGAGCATATACCACGGCTACTATTCTAAAAAGCCTTATCGCAGCATATCATTCCGCAAGCAACAATGTCTCCATGGCATAGGAGGCTAGGTAGCAAAAGTAGCCTAAGTGTTTGACAAGGTTAATAAATTAGACTAAATTCGTTGAATTGACATGTTTAAGGTTAACTTTCACCTCCGGATAGGGTTAACAATGGTAGAGGGGACTGAGGAGTGACCTGCTCCTGAAGAAAAAGGCGAGAAAAAGAGACATGCAGAGCTAACGTCCGGAAAGGAGGGACTATTTTTTTCATAATGGGGCTATATTTATCAGTTAGGGTAGGCTAATTTGTGATTTTTTTTTTTTTTTTGTACCTGAAATTGATTGCGTATTCCTCTTTCATATTGCCGTTATTGGTAACCGTTTTATAAAAGCAATATATCTCTCCAGTCAGTGGTATATGCTCATTATACCACTCCAAGGGGGTTGTCGTCCCTCCGCTTCGCGTCGGGCCAAACAACGCCCCTTAGCCGTGGTATAATGAGCATATACCACGGCCTGTCGTGATATATTGCTTAAATATATTGTATTAGCATAGGGGTTAGGGTTGGTGTTAGGGTTAGGTTTAACCCTTTTAAACAATCCATAAATTAATAACCTAGTTAACATGAACTGCATAAGTAAACTTACACACCATCAATAAATATTTACTAGACCATTAGTAATCCCCAACTTAAATGTTAGTAAATGCATATTGCAGCATTAACTAATGTTAATTTATTCATGTAATCAAAGTAAAACCATCAAGTCATTAATGACTTCATTATCATTCCGTTGAATAATCCGGTAGCCAACCATGCGGTGGTGTAAGTATGAACCGTACTCCTACCTTCCACAGTAAGAGGCTGATGATTCCCAGAAGGACCACCCCAGCTCCAGCTGCCACCAGGAAGATCCAGAGTGGGATTTCATACGGGGCCTCCTCGTCGAACACGGGGTCTATGTCCACCGAGAACTGAACGGGACATCAAGACACTGGTTATCGTCACCATGGGGGTCTCCTGTGACGGGCGTGATCGCCCACCGCGGGATGTGGGCGTTTTTACGTTGCCGGCTGCGATCGCACACACTCACATCGACGGTTTTGCTCTCCATGTTGATGGTGGTCTGGTCTGTGATCAGTTTGAGGGTGGCCTTCCCCTTCACCTTGACCCTGAGCACCTTGGAGTAGTCCTGAAGACACACACACACACACACACACACACACACACACACACACACACACACACACACACACACACACACACACACACACACACACACACACACACACACACACACACACACACACACACACACACACGACTGTGCGTCAAGGTTTTGTCTACCGGTTAAGCCTCTCATTAAACACTGCTCTGAGTATGTAAAACGACGGTGTTGGCAATCAAAAAACAAAGAAACGCTAATTATTTTCTTGTGGTTTTGACCCCTGACCTCTAGCAGGGTGCTGTTCCAGACACGGGAGCGGACGGTGACCTTGGCCTCGGTCTGCATGTCAACGAGGGGACAGGTAAAAGTGGCGCACCGTGCCGTCCCCGTGGCACAGTCCTGCCTCACCACAAACACACAGGAGAGACGGCATGAGGAAGGAACGCTCAGAAGGGATCATGTCTATGAAACGGGGATGATACATTGAAATAAGGAAAAAAGACTTGATTTATAGAGCAGTGTATGCTACTGCTTTATGACCACTCCTTCATTTAGTAGAAGTCTTTGAGTGGAAGCATAGATACATGTTAATGATGTTAAGGTTAAGGGTACTTGAATGTCTATTGTGGACATTGGGAATCCAACCCAGAACCCTTAAGCTTTTAGGGCCTCATCCACTAGACTATCCTGCTGTCTATTTTGAGTAGTATCGGGAGATATGATCTATACTGACAATGAAAATGACACGCATGTGCGGTTGTATTTTTATTTTTTATCCTGTATATTTCTTAATATTCTTTGACCTTGTTTGCATCATTACATGTATAAGATCTCTTTAAATGTCCCTGTTCGGCGCGACCCTGGGTTACAGCGTGCCTACTATAAACAAAGCCCTTTGACCTTGACTACCATCGTCATGACACCGTTCCACCAGGGTTGCCGGGTCACCGTGTGCTATAGCGTGCGCCGGGGGGGGGCCAGCCTCACCAGGATCACGGTGTCTTTGCGTGGCGAGAACAGGGTGGCGACCGCCTGAGGCTCCGCGGGGGGGGTCTTGGGGTCGCCGATCACCACCGCCTGCCTCTTACTCCTTTTGCTGCTGCTGCTCTCCTCCGTCAGCTGGGGAGCGAGGGATAGGAAGAGTAGTGGAGGTGGTGGTGATGGGGGAGGAGAGAAGGCAGAAGACGTTACATCACCGTGGCTTGTTGTAATAACTGGCTTTGATAAAGACATGACGGCTCCTGGCCCCCCCAAAATAGCCCCGCTCGTCCCCCTCAATTGTCTATAAGTACGACCGCAAACATAGCGTTTCTAATTCAGGCAGTGTGAGTAAGATTGGTGTCTGGCCGCACAGTAAAGGATTGTTTCTAAATATTACTTCTGCATGTGCGTGGGCGTCTGGCAGAGGAAAGGTTTTCACACTCTAGATCTTTAAAAGCAGGCCGTTTGGGGTTCATAACTACCGCAGAAGGGGAGCAGAGCCCAGAGGAGGGAGAAGAGGCGACACACTTTGACTGGTGACCAACAAGACCACGCTCAGCAAACTTTATGTTGGTTCAGTTTGGTTTATGGACTATTGTAGAGTGCTAACACACACACACACACACACACACACACACACACACACACACACACACACACACACACACACACACACACACACACACACACACACACACACACACACACACACACACACACACACACACACACACACACACACTTTACATATTGCCACTTTGAAATTATTACCAGCGTGTTTTTTTTCTCTGTGTGAACTGGCCACCAGGACCTGTATGTGTGTGTGTCATTTTTCAGCGTGTGTTTCAACAGTTCAACGCCCATCCTATCCTCTAGAGTGGGTGTGGGTCAGAGACACTGCAGATGTCATAAACATTATACGTTTAAGATTTTATTTTTGGCGATTTTTTGTCCCCTATTTATATCTATTTCACATAGCAATTAAAATGAACTTTTACAAGAACTCTTGAAGAATTTCATCATTCGAGGGCGATTCAATTTCACCCTTGAATGATTCAGATATAACAATATATGTAATTACGTGTACAATAAAAGATAGGTTTAAATAACATGAGCTTTATTTATCTCACACAGGAAATTGTGTGTGTGTACCAAATGTTATTTAGGTTCTGACAAGTATTAGTAGTAGGAGCAGTACTGTTAGAATTTAAAGAATGAAATGGTCGAAATAGATTAACTTTAAGAGATACAACTTTCAGTTTCAGCATGTATGTCTTTACATTGTGTGTGTGTGTGTGTGTGTGTTTACACATACAGTGAGCATAAGCACGTACACCATCTATATTTTTAAGAAAATTGCCAATGTCTGTGTGTTTTTGTTGCACCCTTGAAAGAACGACCCTGTCTTCTTTAGTTTAGCAACTTTATTCTCCCCGGATTATATCTTTTAAAGGGTTTCACCAAGCAGCCGCACTCTTAAACCATGTGTCTTCTTTATGTCCGGAACCACCCCTGAAGACCTTCCAGGTCATGCGTCTACTTCCGAAAAAACAAGTTATACCATTTGGATATGTTATATTTCTAGGTCGCAACATTTGCGTGTGTATGTGACCTCACTAACAGACTACAGATACTCACTTGTTGTTTTTAAGTAGGCCTACATTGCAAAATTGTAGGTTTACACTGTGTGTTTTGTTTGTTTGTTTGTTTGT
>OLKM01000269.1:185061-210061 GCA_900291075.1 Melanogrammus aeglefinus | reverse complement strand
ACAGCACTGAACCTTCCCGTTTTTCTTAAAAATAGTCTCGCTTCTGAGCGTGACACTGAACTCCAAACAGAAAGAACAGGTCCACCCTGGAAGAGGAAGCAGGTCTCACATGTTAAAGGAGGTGAGGATGGAGATTTCCACCAGAAGCACCACCGCCACGGGATACATATCGCTCTGCTCGCTCAGCCTGAGGAGAACCACAAATGCACAACCACTGGGTAAATAACATGGGACGTTGATTTATGATTGCAGGAAGGTCAAGGGGTTGCTCCAAGTCTAAGTAACTTATACAGAGCTGAGGCTGATTTGTACCAGATACAATCACCACGGTTTATTATACTACAGAGGCACCCATTAGGAGTTCTGAAGGTTATTTAATTGAATTAGGGTCACTTATATGGCCCTGAAGCTGAAGAATATGAAACAATCAGTTGATTAATTGATTGACTTAAGCGATCAATCAGTCAATCAAAGAATCTGTGAAATATAACTAAGTGTAAACTTTGTATATTTTCGTAAATGGTTTGAATTCAATATAAACTATGCTATTGGTATGTAACCTATTGATCAATATCAAATACAACAATACCATGTTTAATCTCAGATAGAGAAAGGTCTAAAACATGTCTCTGGAACATCTAAAATTTGTGTCGGAACGTACGTTAACAACTGCAGCACCGACTCGATCTCGCGCGTAGACAAGTCGATGTCTCTGGTCTGGAAAATGAGCCGCAGTTTCACCTGTTGGCGAGAAGCAAAGGACATTGACCACGAGAACAAATGAGTGCAAAAAAATTCACGTTGGACACGTGGGACACGAAAGAGTCTTTAAGGTCCTCACGCGCTCTTTGCTCCGGAGGGGGTTCCCCAGCTCGCAGTTCACCGAGTCCTGACCGTCTGAGTTGCATTCCCCCGTCGGACCCTCCTGGATCGGGACGGAGGAGAATAGGAAAAGCGTTAACACGCGTCTCAAAGGAGGTCAACGTTGTTTTAACAACGCACCTGACCGTAGCTCTTACATACACACACTAAAAATAAGTATTATATTGAAACAAATAATGTGAAGGAACTACGACGATTGTCTGTATATGAACAGACTTATATATAATAGCGCTAAAATTTATATTTGAAGACGTGGTTTTGAACTTTCATCCGTCTAGGAAGTTTATTGTTACTATTGTCATAAAAAAACAAAAATGAGGTTTAGTCCATCCACCATATGGCCTAGCCTCGCCTCGCCATATTTTGGTCAAATTGTGATATCTAATATTACTCTACTCTCCTAGCGCTGCCGATTCACTGAGCCTCATTGGCTGTATCCTAAGCCAATCAGAGTGTTCACATTCCATAACCACTATCTGCCTGAGTCATCTGTACTCGGTGGTGGTTTAGGGCACGGGCACGCTTTTGGCGTCCCCTGTAGCTGCAGTGCAGGCAACCCTGCTTGCTGAGAAGGAGCCGTGCACAGAAGCTGTGTGAGAAGGGGAAAGGGGAGGGGGGTGCACTTCACTTCACTGGGTCTCCCAAATGGAACGGACAAGGGGGGGGGGGGGGGGGGGAATGGGGGATCCACTGTGAGCACGGGTTGACATCCTTTGAAGGCTGCAGGGTTATGTGATAGACATACGGAGGAACGCGGTCGCTGAGCTGCCCTGCCCCAACATTGCATGACACGTTAAAGTCAGCTAGAAGTCGCCCACCGCCATCCAAATTTGATGTCAATAGACCAAAAATAGTCGGGACAGCCTACAGAAACTGTAGATAGTTAATGTGAGAATCACATTATTAAAAACAGACTTGGAGTAAGGATTTACTGAGGAACTATTTTTTTGGGAGCTTTTGCAAGTAGTTTGCTGCCCCACCTGCCTATTTGGATGGCACGCGCCTGGTATAGAGCAATACTCTAATGGAATTAGAGTAAATGGAATTAGTGGGCTAAAGTCAGTCACACCTCGACTTTCTTGCAATTGAGAACTATAAGTTTCTCTTCCACTTATATTGTTGTAATAAAACGTGGCTCGCCTGGGGTGAAATTCAATGTAGAACTGCCACTGTCTGGACTGAGCTTTCGTTCCACTCTCAGATTTTAAGTGAGGTGCTTCCCCCTAGTGGCTGTACCGTGAACCTGACGCCGACGTAGCTGAGCGTCTTGGGGATGGTGATGTTGAGCATGGCCTCGTGGGCGTCCTCCGCCAACTTGTCCCATTCTGGCAGATTGGTCACCTCCACCAGGATCACCACCTTCTTCACGTTACTGTCGTACTGCAGCACCTGGTCCTTGCCCTCTCTGGATACACACACACACACATGCAACACACACACACACAGAACACACGCACACCAAACACACATTCACATGCACCATCACGCACACACACACACACACATGCACACACAGACACACACAGACAGACACACGCACACCAAACACACATTCACATGCACGCCCATGCACGCACGCACACACACACACACACACACACAGGTTATCTAGTTGCTATGTTTTTCCTTCTTTCATTTTGTTTCACTTTTGATGTATTTACTCTGTTAAGCCTCAGGGAGAGACAGATGTGCTTACATGTTGTGTTCCACACACACACACACACACACACACACACACACACACACACACACACACACACACACACACACACACACACACACACACACACACACACACACACACACACACACACACACACACACACACACACACACACACACTCACCTGGGGTAAGGTTCATCCGTGTCCTCAGTAGCGTACTTTGCTGTTAGCTGCAGGTTGCTGTTACAGTTATTGTCCGAGCCGCACTCCTTATGGAAGTGAAACTGCAGGAAGACACAAACATCGAAATGCAACATTAGACACCATACACACTAACACGTTTCGTCGCGTTACACCATGATAAGCCTCGCGCTTGCTTTGGACCGCATTTGGACATTCCCAGACAAAACTTTGCCAAACGTTGGCTGAGAAGTAGCATCAAGGTCAAAGGTCAAGGTGCGATGTTTCGTGACGGCCGATAAGCAGTCGATCGACAGTCGTAGACCCTGACGAGGTTCTGGCAGCGTGTGGAACGTCGCTGAAGGGCCGATGCGCCATCCCTCACACAGAGGGACAAGGTTAAAGATTTACGATTTTATCATTGCACATTGTCATCGTTTTGAAGCATTATGCCCTTTCAGAAATGTGCACCGTGTCACATATACAATGCGGATGACCGTGCACTTTGGATCAACCCGCACATCACTACTGTGTGTGTGTGACTGCGTGCGTGCGTGCGTTGGTTTCTGTGTGTGTATGCATGTGTAGGGCTCATGCCTCTCCAGACCTCTGCTCTCTGGGTGAGCTTCTGCTCCTGGCTGAGGATGGGGGAGGAGTCCAGGTCCTGTAGCCCCTGCGGGTCGGGCTTCAGCGCCTGCAGCGCCATGTTGAGCTCGAACACCACGGGGTCCAGCTTGTCCCTCACCGTCGCCTGGAGGGGCAGGGGAGGGTTCAGTAGGGGCAGGGCCAGGGCTAGTCTTGTTTGCAGTGAACGACGTTAGATGAAATTCAGTTTGTACTTTCATTGTATGGAAGTGTTTAGTTAGAAAGAGACAGACAGACAGACAGACAGACAGACAGCGAGACAGACAGACAGACAGACAGACAGACAGACAGACAGACAGACAGACAGACAGACAGACAGACAGACAGACAGACAGACAGACAGACAGACAGACAGACAGACAGACAGACAGACAGACAGACAGACAGACAGACAGACAGACAGACAGACAGAGAGAGAAGAGAGAGAGAGAGAAACAGAAAGAGAGAGGAAGAGAGAGAGAAGACACATGGAAAGAGAGAGAGACACAGAGAGAGAGAGAGTGATGGAGTGAGGGTGAAAGATGGAAAATAGTGGTGTTCAGGACTTACGATCACATTGAGCTCCAGTTTCTGACACTTCTGGTCAGCGGAGCTCAGGGAGATGGAGCCTGTGTAGGTGGCATTTTTGCTGCTGCGGAAGTAAACTCGTGGGGTCTTCCACCTGTCCATGTCGGCCTCTATGGTGTACCTCACCACTACAGGAAGTGACAACACGATCGGCGATCGGCAGAGTGGATTCAAGGTCAGTGTAAAAGTTCAAATGGATATCTTTTTCTGTGCTCGGGTGACCTAAAACGTTTCAGAATACTTACCAACTTCTCTCTTTAAGCCTTTGTTCCCGTTGCTTAGAGTGTAGGAGAAACACACCTTTGCTTTAATACTGCAATAAAACCAAGGACATTTTATCAGCACATGTTATGCTGTCATCGGTACAGATAAATTGCCTTAACAGGAATTTTTGATATAATAAATAATTATATATTTTTAATTTACATAATATTGAATTATTTTATTTATTTATATCATTATAACGAGTATGCTCCTTGCACAAATATTTATTTCATATACATTTCTTTACATTATATACTTCTGTGGGTCCACCGTACTAGTATTTCACAGAAGACATTTTATGTGTATGTATGAGCATGTGATGAATAGAGCTTTGTAATCTGTGTCACATCTCACCAGGCCTTGCCATTGTCATTACACTTGGTGGGATCGACAATCTTCGGCTGCACAGTGAATTCCTTAGATAGGTGGATGACTGGTCTGGTTCTGTTAACACACACACACACACACACACACACACACACACACACACACACACACACACACACACACACACACACACACACACACACACACACACACACACACACACACACACACACACACACACAATTAAGTATTACATTGTTGTATCTGACATATACAGTATCAATATCATACATATACAGTATAGAACATTTGCATGAGAACCATATCAGGCTTTCTTTTCAAATAACAGTTCACCCCAACATATCTTTACAAAGGGTTGAATAACCTTTCCAAAAAAACACATTTGATTTGGCTTATCATAGTTCACAATAGCCTGCCCTTATTTCACTTTAAATTCATCCTTAATTGTGCTTAATAACTGATAACAACAAAAGATGACTCCCTATATTTCCTCTTTTTTATTGATTTTAATGAATAAGATATTAATTAATATTTCCCCTTCTTCTTCTACCTGAGCAGTGCAATGCGGTCGTCCAGGGTTCCGACCAGGAGGTCTGGGTAGCTGTTGTCATCCATGTCCATTCCTCCGTTCAGCGAGTAGCCAAAGGTCTTGAAGTTCCCATCGCCTACCGATTTTCCCTCAATAACCTGCAGGGGGCGACAAAGACACAAATAAAATATCGCATAATAAAATGTGCGGCCACACTGAACGCGTTAGGCGCCTTGAACCATTTTTCTGACATAGACATGGCGGCCAGTCTCCACTGTGATACACGTGGTTATTACCTGGCTGTACTTTTCTGTAATCCCCTCATTACTTCCCATCCATATGTAGACCTTCCCCGTCTCGTGGAATGGGGCTCCTACGGCAAAGTCTGTGAAAGACAGGGTTAGTAATCAAATAATAAACTGTCAAACTTTTATTGGCATGTAATGTGTGTGTGGGGGGTGTCCAATAGGTGGCAGAGCACAGGTGCTCGTGATATATATTTTTTCATACATAGATCCTTCAATATTACAATAAAAAGGCCATTGCTACGTACATAAACACTGTCAACAAGAATGGCACAGTAACATGCCTGTAGCTCTCAAGGGCATACTTCCTGGCATTTAAAACATAACAAGCCGAAACAAATAAACAAACAAACAGGCTAGAGCAAACCTTGGAATCCATCTTGGTCGACGTCTCCGATGGCGGCGAGTGCCAAGCCAAAGGCGGAGCTGACGGGCCCCTTCAGCACCATGCTGGGCTCCTTCCGGAAGGACCCGTTCTCGTTCATGTAGATGTAGACCGCCCCGCCGTGGTCTTTGGAGCGGTCGAAGTAGAACGGGGCGCCCACGATCAGGTCGTTCCAACTGGAACAATAGGGGCAGTGGGGGGGAAACAGGCCAAATATTATTAATATATCAAGGGCCAATAAACCCCTTTGAATCAAAGTAACTAGGTCTGAAAGGGCTACTACTACTCGACCTACTCGTCGTTGTTGAGGTCTGTGATGGCCAAGCTGTTCCCAAAGTACGAGCCCACTTGCTTCCCGGGGATGACCAGATCCTGCACCAGGATGTTGCTGTGGCCAGCGTTCACGGCCAGTGTCACCGAGCCCTTGGACTCGTCCCTCGGAGACCCCGTCACCAAAGTGTAGTCGACACGACTCAGAAGCTTCTTGTCTTGGAGGACCGAGTAACCTGTGGTTCACAGCCAGTAAGAACCAGTTAGAGGAACATCAAAATGGCAGGAAAAAAATGACAAGATATTTAATAGAAAACGAATTAATTTGAACGTGAAAACGACCACAGTTGATATCATGACAAAATAATCCCAAATACATTCTGTAGTTTATAAATACCGGTACATATCTATAGTCAAAGTGTGGGGGTGACCTACCCATATAGCTGTTTGCTGGTTGCTTTTTCAGGTCACCAAATTTCTTGTCGTTGGAGTCCCAGGGGCTACTGGGGTCTGGATTTCTCCACGTGATGTGAACGTTTCCTGCAGACCAGCAGGGAAATGTTGTTACAACGCACCACACGCTCCAAGACGTGGATTAATCCCACTGCCAGACTCACACCAGATTGCAGCCTCAAAGAAAAGAGAAAAGGGCCTATTCCGTGTCTGCTCAAAACCTGCCTATTATATCGGAGTTCAAATCATACTCATTGCTGCCTGGCTTTAGTCGTGGAAATTTCATGCAGAAACGAAAGACCTTAAATCGTAGAACATCACTTCAAAGCAGTTTAAATTAAGTTATTTATTCTACTTTATTTCACCCTTAATAAGCCAAGTTTCCAAAGCAGTTTAAATTACGTTATTTATTCTATTTTATTTCACTCTTAATTAGCCAGGTTTCGTTGATAATAGGCACCTATATATATGGCACTTGGCAGGAGCGCATTACCACAGAGCATTAAACCACAACTAGTTTTTACCTTAACCCATTTGGTTTAACCTTCTTTGCATCACGTAAAGTTAAATTTTCGTTATTTACTTACGGCTCACTTAATGTGTTGTGTCTCTCCTGATGCACTTTGCATTGCTGATTCGCAAGAGAAACACAATACAAACTAATCTCAATTTAAATTTTTTACACAAAATGTCAGCTGAAGAACTGGAACAACAGCGGCTGATTATCTGGATTATTATTATCTCCTCGGTGCAGAACAGCCTTACTCCCTCCAGCGTCTCTCCTCATGCCCACCCACCCAAACATCTGGAGTCCCATGAGGTGGGTTGAGAAGAGACAGGAAGGAGGGGGATTAGGAGAAGGTGGGGGGGGGGGGGCTCACCTTTCCAGTTGAAGCTCCCGGGCGAGCCAATGTAGACGTCGGTGCCCGTGATGCCCCCGGAGATGCCCAAGTTGCACAAGCCCTCCAGCTCCATGCCGAAGGCGGGGTCGCAGAACTCGTATTGGTTATTCTGCCACAGGTCGTTGGGGTCGTAGGTCAGGTTGTTGCCCCTCACGTAGCACTTGCCCACCATGCGCCGCTGCTCCTCGCTCCCTCCTGGGGACAACTTGACGTATCGATGGCCGCATGCCTTGGAGCGCAGGGGTTGAATCGCAAGTCAGTCAACGTTTCTCCCACATGGAATAACGTAGGCCTGTGGGACAGCTAAAGGTGGCGGATGGAAAGGACAGAGTTTGTTCCCTCACCAGCATGCGGCCATCGGGGAGGTCTTTCTGGCTGGCCACGGTCACCCCCAGCCACATGCCCTCCATCATCTCTGACTGATAATCTGGCAAAAGGTCAAAGGTCAAAGGTCAGGCTAGGTCACGAGTTAGAGTAAGCAGTTGGTCAAATGCGAGTATGTCCTCAGTAGATTTAGTCACAGATTAGAGTACGTCACAGGTTAGACTTTGTCACTGAGAGACTAAATCCTAAACTAGGATTGAGACTAAATCACAGATAAGACTGAATTACATTTTACACAAACTAACAGGTGAGACCATGTCCCTCGGTAGACAACATCACAGATTAGACTAAATCACAGACATGACAAGCTTTTAGACTAAGACACAGGGTTGACCCAAACAACAGGCTAGATTATGATTCAATGATAGCGATAAAACAGGGGATGCACAGCAACACGACATCATAGACACCATGTAGAGGCCTGGCCCCAGTGGTGAGAGAACAGGGAAAGGTGGCGCATTCTTCATGAGTTAGGAGCTGGTGTAATCAGGGGGGATTGGCTCCACCTGGTTCAAGTCCTGACGAGGATAATGAGTCACATGACTTGAACATCAAACGTGATTACCCAACAGCTTCGTTCTACCTTTCTGTATCATGGGGCCGTTCTGGCCCTGGGTGCTGCAGGGCTGAATCTATCTACTAATAACTAGTTATTATCGGCCTTGGGTGCTTTAAGAATATTTTGTTTGTGTTTCATCAAATTGTATTTTCTTGGCCAAGAATGAGAAAAATAATGAAATATTATGTTTATTTTGTTGAGGACCAATATGATTATAGTCTAGTCAAGTTTGGTCTATTGTGTGAGTCGAGAAACAACAACGATTCAAGGAAAAATAAGGAAATTTAAAAGTTTGAATAACACAAAGCAGAAGGTGATTTAATTTGACTTAAAGCTCAGTTTAGCTCAGGAGGAAGAGCGGGTTGACTTGTAACCAGAAGGTGTCCCTGAGCAAGACCCCTTACCCTAACGGCTCCCGACGAGCGGGCTGTCACCTTGCATGGTTGACTCTGTTGTCGGTCTGTGAATGTGTGTATGAATGTAAGACGCTTTTGATAAAGCTTCTGCTAAATGCCGTAAATGTATGTAATGTATGTAAATGTTAACTTGAAATGTTCCCGATATTCCTGTTCTGCCTAGGTTGCTAAAATTAATATTGATTTATATTAATCCAACATTTATAACTTGAGCCGGCTGTACCATTTTCCAATAGTGTCTGTGTACTGGAGCTGAAATCCACCCGGGAACAGTCGGTCGTCACCGTGGTGATGGGACAGAAGTAGACAGCGCCCGTTTCATTGACGTTCTTCAGGTTTGCAGCCTTCTCCTTGGGGGCTCCCACGAGGAGCCTGAATGGATCGAACACACACACACACACACACACACACACACACACACACACACACACACACACACACACACACACACACACACACACACACACACACACACACACACACACACACACACACACACACAAAAAGAGAGAGAGACAAAGATAGATTAGGAGAGAGACACAGACAGGGAGCGCAACAGACGTAGAGGAAGAAAGCAATATTATCAGATTAAATCCCATTCTGCTCCCGGAAGAACATAGCCTACACAGCTGACAGGCTACTGTCAAAAAAAGTGCCATATGGGAGGAGACTAGATAAGGTTTCAAGTGATCCAGCTAGTCTAAACACAGAACCCAGGCTTTTAAGAGGTTTGCACATTAAATATATGGTAAACTGTTTACTATGTTTTTCTTTTTAATTGCCTTTTCACCTTTCAAACCCATTCAGGTTAAATTCCTGCGTCAGAGTGTTCACTAAATGCCTCGCTACATCAAATCGAGATAATACAGACAGACACAAACATAAACACACACACACACACACAACACACACACCACACACACACCACACACACAACACACACACAACACCACACACAACACACACACACACACACACACACACACAACACACACACAGCACACACACATCCACACACACACACACACACACACACACACACACACACACACACACACACACACACACACACACACACACACACACACACACACACACACACACACACACACACACTCATACACACAACCACACAACAACATGACCAGTTATCTGATTAAAAAAAGCAAAATCTCAGAGCGTGGGATGGTCACTGCCTGGATGAGCTTCACAACCCAGTGACACACCATTGGCAACTCAGTCATGCAAAACACACGCGCCCACCCACCCAACCACTCACACACACACACACACACACACACACACACACACACACACACACACACACACACACACACACACACACACACACACACACACACACACACACACACACACACACACACACACACACACACACACACACACACACGATGGTCTTCGTGGTGAACCCTATCGTCTGGGTCCTGGGCAGACCTCCACATCAGCACCATATTAGCCCGCCAGAGGACTTTGAAGAGGGGTGGATTAGGGGTTTCCTACGGGGTCTGTAAGGAGTGGGGGGAGGGGGGGTAGTAACTGTCAACAAAAGATTTATGGAAGCCACTTTGTAGGCGGGAGGTGCAGGCGGGGTCCTGAGTGATTGATGTGCGCGTTGTGTTAACTCGGCTGTGTTGTTGAGGTTTGTTTGTTTGCACTCGCACAGTGTGTGTTGTCTCTGTCGTTCCGCAATCTGTTTAAAGTGCAATCTGTAAGTATAAGACGTGGATAGCAACAGAAAACCAACAATTGAACAAACTGTTTATTACTGGAGTTTTAAAATAAGAAGAATCTCAGCATTAACTTCAATATATGTATATATATATATTTTTTATTTCTTTCATTCAACATAGCTTAAATCCGTACAAGGCAGGGATTCCGTTAATGGTTTACATATTCCTGTTTGCCATTTTGTCATTTAATCATAGCAGACACCTTTATTCAAAACGACACACAGTGAATTGAGACACGTGTCATTAACCAGCAGTTAGGGGGTGCGTCGCCTTGGCATTCAAACCCAGAGTCTTTCGTCTTAAAGTCAAAGACCCTCACTAACCACAAAGACAATCCTGGCCTTATACTCCCTACAACAAGGCGGTTCTGGGAGCCAAACCTCTCTCTCACTCCCTTCAGAAGCACTCGCTGATAAGTGCAGATAAAACAACTATAAAACGTTCGGGAGCAACCTTGAAGAGGAACAAACACAGGCTACTTGTGAGGTCAGTTAATCGTTCAAAAATGCCTCAAAATCCTTTGTGAGCCAAGACTGAATTTTTTCAACTTGATGCCAGAGACCGGAGGTGAATCATTACGGAACACATTCAGGGTAGGATTGATTAATACTGTTGACGGTGGAATGAATCAGAAACCAAGCCCTTGACCAACCCAGTGAATGTTTCCTTCCCCGCTCCAAGCTAGGCGGAGAGTGTCTGGAGAACATACAAAAGGTTAATTCCAAGGTTAAGGCGGCCTGAAAAAATGTATATTTACGAGTAACCTGACGGTAGGAGAGTGTGTACAAGCCAAGGCTCTGCCACACTCACACTACCTGCTGTGTTTATTCACAATCAACGCACATAAGGCTGGTACTGGTAGTGTCCTTGTGTACATTCAACCTGAACATCCAACAAGACAAGGAAATCACTGGCTGACTCTCTGCTAATATTTAGCCATGTGTGTTCAAACCCTACCGCGGAAGCAACATTCGATTAACCAATTACCAATTGTTGACCTCGGGTAAGAAGGTTTCTAACTTGAGTTCAGCGAACACCGTGGGAGGATTTTTCTTCTTCTCTTGTCTATCTCTTTTTTTATATTTTGACACAGTTACAGGAGCCAAACAAGCATAAGGGAACTCACAGGAGCAGTATCTTGGTAGTTATGTGCTAGGTGTAGCCAAAACATCCAATGGAATCCACATGACCAGCAACTGGCTAGTTTCATGTTAAGCGTAGGCCAAATACATCCAGGGGTAACTTGCACAGGATAATGTTCCTTGCAGGAAGCAAGGTTGTCCCTAAGTATTACCCTATGAGCATCTCCCTGTCTGACAAACATGGATAGATGACCTTTACCTTAAACCTGCATAATCTTAAAAACATAGAGGGCTGAATTGATTAGCTATACTGTCCTCGCTGTCCATTGAACGTTATCAGCCATCCATCAATTACCGTGACAACGTGATGATAATCAGAGAAAGAGATGACACAACCTTTCACTTGAAGACTGAGCCTTCGTACAAAAAACAAAAAACGTTGGCTGAGAAATGCAGAGGGGAGCTTCCACAGACGCAGAGTAGAGAGGCACTGACAGGTATGTTAAGAGTACGGATTTCCCCAAAGGCTCTGTGTTTGCCTATAATGTCTGTGTCAGTCAGGAAATGGCAGTGTGTTGATGTTAAAGTTGCTGACATGAAGCAAGATTGTAAACCTCAAGTCATAGCTATGGATAATTGGCAGGCCCATCAAACAGGTACCATGGAAGCTACTCCAGATTGACCAAGAAGCACAAGGAGGAGTTACTAATAATGTGAAGGGAGACAGGGATGAAGAGAGAGAGAGAGAGAGAGAGAGAGAGAGAGAGAGAGAGAGAGAGAGAGAGAGAGAGAGAGAGAGAGAGAGAGAGAGAGAGAGAGAGAGAGAGAGGGAGAGAGAGAGAGAGAGAGAGAGAGAGAGAGAGAGAGAGAGAGAGAGAGAGAGAGAGGGAGGGAGGGAGAGAGAGGGAGGGAGTGAGAGTGGGAGAGAATCGGTTATCTGATAAAAAATAAATAAATCTCAAAGCGTGGGATGGTGACTAATAATATGAAGGGAGAGCTGGATAAAGAGAGACAGAAAGAAAGAGCGAGAGAGAGAGAGAGAGAGAGAGAGAGAGAGAGAGAGAGAGAGAGAGAGAGAGAGAGAGAGAGAGAGAGAGAGAGAGAGAGAGAGAGAGAGAGAGAGAGAGAGAGAGAGGGAGTGAGACACACACAGACAGAGCATCTAGATAGCATTCAAGCTAGAAATGGGAACAGACAGTTAAAACACTTGAGTAGCCAACTGCCACAGACCTTGCACTAACATTCAGACAGTTAATAAAACGATACAAAAAGCCCAAGTCTTTATCGCTCACCAGATATTGAGCCAATGTGTGCTCTGTGTCTGAAACTTATCACAATTTTAGGAAACCTTGAGTAGGTCGCATTAGACGTTTTATCAGGCTATAGAACGCTGGTTTGGTTCACCATGCCTTTCCTACCTGTCTTTGCTCTTCAGCACAAAGAAGGAAAATTATCAAGTAAGGGTAACAACTCTTCTGAAAGAGCTGGTTGTGTGTTGAACGTTATAAGTTAGTTAGATACATTTATTTATAAGACAAAAACTTCACAGGAGAAAGAGTATACTTGTAGTCATGGCATTTAGCTCTATCAGTTACTGAAGTAGGGGAAATTAAATAACTCATAACTGTCATTTTAATTAAAATATTATTACATGACACTGTTTTTTTCTGTGTTGCACAGAAAAATCGCTGCGGGATCGCAGTACAAACTCAACGGCTTCATGTTGGAGTATACTTCCAGCATGGAGGACGCAGGGAAGTGGTGAACCCAAGTCTGATAGACAGCTCCAAGGCACTGCGCCAGAAAACCCCTTCTGACCACTGAGCTATGTCCTGTTCACACATAGACACACACTCCATCACGTCCACCACCACCACCACCATCACCACCACCTCCTCCTGCGCTTCTGCTCATCACCTCCTCATAAAAGCACTGGTGGAGGGAGGTTTCAGAGCGGGGGAGGCTGGGAGAGGGAGGAGTGGGGGGGGGGTCTGGGAGTGGGTGGCTAGCAGCAGCTGCATTCCAGGCGCGAGGGGCATGTTGAAATTCGCCCAAAAGCCAGAGTCTCTGGAGCACGTGAATTGATGGGCTGATCCAAACCTCCGTGATGGTAACACACCTAGTCCTGGTGAGCCCGGCTTGGCATTGGTAAAAAGGAAAGCAAATCCCAGAGAAGAGAAGCGTGACGTACAAGGCGGGATAGGATCGTCATTATCGTATTATACTGAAGCAAACCGAAAAGCAAAAAAATATCGGTTTGAAGATACGCTTTTTTAAACACACACGGTTCTTTTCTACCTAGCTTGTTGTTTTTGTTGTTTTGGGGATTTAAGGGGTCGACTGGCAGTGTTTGTGTGGCGAGACGTTCTGCAAGGTCAGACAAAGATTTCTCTCGGCGGAGGAACGGGTTCACAAGCACAGTTTGAACTGAGTACAGCTGTAATTATGTCACAATATCTACCACGAAAACACAGCAGGAGAAGCAGCCGAGTAATCGGAAAAAACCCAATGAGAAAAAAGGAGAGCCTTCAAGACGAGAGATGGGGAAGAGAGAGAACTTGCTATGAGTGTTCTTGATAAAAAAAAAATGTTCTTCTATATGCTGGAACAGGTACGGGCCTATGTCAGCTACACCCACCCTATTGGTCACCGATCCAGGTAAGACTCTGGGCACGCTGTTTGTAGTAAGGTGTGGCTTCCTGTACAAAGAACAATAATTTACAACTTTATAAACCTGCATGTCATAGCCCGAGGGATGGGATATTTAACCCCGTGGCTGGGCCTCGGGAGAGGGAACCGTTGCCACTTTAATTCCATCGATAGGGACTGTAATACCACTACGGTAGCACCGTCGAGTTCATTACTTTGTCGTTGCATATATACGCAAGCATGAGCATTAGCCTCAAAACAGCTATTTCGTACACAAAACAAAGCATGATAACCATGTCAACAGCACCGCAGGATATTTCCTCAGTATGTTATGAAACCAATTACGCGTCTGAGCGTGGAGCCCGATCGATTTCCAGGAAGGACGACCTGGGCCCGATTAGATCTGGGAAGCGACGAGAAGAGACGCAGAACTGAATGGAGTGACTCGATCTGCAGATCAGATTATTAGGCATTAGTTAGAGAGAGAGAGAGGGAGAGTGGAGAAGGGAGGGAGGGGGAAGGGTGATGGCAGAGGCCTGTTTATGCTTCTGTCAGGCTGTAATGACAATGCTGAAAGACCCTGTATGACTCTGTGTGTGAGGCTGGGGAGGAGAGGCTGTTCTGTAGGATGAGACAGACAGAACAGCAGTGTGAGCCCTGCACTGCCGATCGGGAAACACACACACACACACACACACACACACACACACACACACACACACACACACACACACACACACACACACACACACACACACACACACACACACACACACACACACACGAGCACGCATGTGTGCACACGCGCGCGCACACACACATACAAACATCTATATTAAGACATTATGTCTAAATGTCTTGATATGAAGTAAAGTCAAATGAGTCATTTCAAGTCAGATGCACATTTATAGAGCGATCCCTACTAAAAATGTTTGATGAAGTGGTTGAGTAGTAGTATAAGCTTCCTCAAACCGAGAGATGAAGATGAACAGCCCATTAGTATAGTATAGCCCTTTGTCACAACTAGTCTCTAGGGAGCCCCCCCCCCCCCCCCCCCTGTACAGGACACCCATAAGCCTAAGCTCCCAGAAGGGCACGGAAAGAAAACAGCCCAAAGCCTAGTGGGAAAGGAAGGTTAACCCGGGTGAGTGTACATTGGAGCTGCGTCGGGAGAGCCGGAGGCCTGCCACCCCCCCCCCCCCCCCACCCCCAGGCCTCTGGGTGGACAACTCCTTGGGACCCTACTTTCAGAGATGGCTAGAAGTGCAACCAGTGCCAACCGGGTACCTCATCAGTTATTTTGTCCATCTTTACATTCAGTCATCTATTCATCTGTTCTTTCATTATGAATCTATATCTCTCCACCCTCCCACTCCCCACCTTGGTGTATTTGCCCATTGCAGGCCCTTTGTACTGCCTCCTCGCCTGTATTGACCCAAACTGCTACTAGCTCAATGGAGCACCAGTGGGTGGGACCGGTGAGCATACAAATCGCTATCAGACTGTTCATTGTGCCCTCATGTAGCTGTTCATACAGTCACCTTCCAGTGTGTGTGTGTGTGTGTGTGTGTGTGTGTGTGTGTGTGTGTGTGTGTGTGTGTGGGTGTGTGGGTGTGGTGTGTGTGTGTGTGTGTGTGTGTGTGTGTGGGTGTGTGGGTGTGTCTGTGTGTCTGTGCTGGCAATGCACGTGTACATAACAAGCGGATGAGTCCCCACAAGGCAAACATTGTGACGGTTCTCTTGTGGTTGAACCACCTGCTGCTTGTGGGGTCATGGTGGTCTTATTTGCCCCCCCCCCCCCCCCCCCTCAACTGACTCGCTGCACCTGTTTGGCACAAAAGGGCCTTTTTGAGGACAATCTCATTTCCTGTCACCAAAAAAAAGGTTTGCCCTCTAAAATCTTAAGAAGCAGTCCTAGAAATGTTTTTTTTATGTATGTTATATTTAGTGAAAAGGCTGACTGTGAGGGGGGGGGGATTTCAGTTCTACAGGATATGAAACTTTGTGAATGTCGATATTTCAATTTTGTGTGCTGCTTTCGATATCAGGAGCATCAAAGGCACGGCATGAAACAAGCTTAGGAGATTCAAGTTCACCATTATGAGTCAAATTGACACGGCACGCACGCAAACGCACAAACACACACCCACACTCACACACAGACACACAAACACACATGTATGTGTCATATGTCAACTGGATCCACATCCTGTGTGTAGAACACCATCTGCGAACAGCAAACGTGATGAGGGAGTAAACTCATTTAGCCCCGTGTGACCAGTCAAACATGGGTCATGGGATGTCCCCACGTTATCGTCACAAAAAGCAGCTCAAACATCCGATGAAAATCACTTTTAATCCGACATAATGGGCGACTCTGCCTGGTGAGGACAGGTGAGATGTTTCCTTCCATGGCTTCCCCCACTGGCAGAGATGTACTATGCACAGGGGTGAACAGACTTAATCATTTAGCAAAGCGGGAAAGATTGATGAGAAAGATAGATGTGTGTAATCCACACACATCCACACAAGCAGGTTATTAAGTTCAACCATTCAATATAATGGACCTGAATGAAGACTAGTGCTTTAAACACGAGCAGATACAAAGCTACACAAAGTTCAGTGTACAACACAGGTTTCTATCTACAATGTTGTCATTTAGTAATTTATCATTGAAAAGCAGTCGTGAGTCGGGCCTATTGCTCAAGGACACCTACAGGTAGGCTGCGGACGCTGGAGTTGGAACCAAGAACCTTTCGACTGGGAGTCAAACACTACAGACTGGTCCCAGTGGTCCTATCTTGAGCCCTAGGGGGTCAACACACCCCCAAGGGACAACACCATCCACTCATAGAGCCGTAAAGGAGAGGAATTTACAACAGACCTATCCTAAAATGATCCCAACCCCTATTGTACACGTTACTACTGTGTGTATGGTAAGTGCAGTTGTCCCCCTTCAACTTTAAACTCATTTTAGACGTGGATGGGGCGGAGGTGGACAAGGTGGGTGCGGACAAGTTTAAGCAGTGTTGCATGTTTCCAAGTAATGCATGTCCCTGATAAACTTTGGACTTCCTTTGCCAAGGGTTCATCTGGAAGTCAGATAACACACATGGCATTGTCTTATGACCGCTGCTGCAAAAACCAGTATGAACCATACAAAGAGAGGCCAACAGAAGATTCAAAATATGGTTCATTTTGGAAGAGTATGAATTGTTTTAGTTTTTGACTTTCTTTCCCATGGTAGCACCACGACTTTGGCCTTGTGTGATGTGCCGATTCTTCCTCATCATATTACTACGTGGTTCAATAGGTAATGCCGCCTCTGGTTACAGATATGAACCACTTCCAGAGTATTTTGTGCTACCCTTTCCAAGAAGAACTGGTGGGTGTTAAAAGGTCTGGTCTTTTACCACTTAGGACGTTGGTTTGTGAGTCTTGCCTCAGCTTAGGAGGAAGATGGGGTCTGGGTAACACAAGGAACCAGCTGATGACGTTTACTGTGTTTGTACAAGTCCACAAAAGAATGGATGGCATTCAGCAGGTTGCTTCAGCTCCTGCAGGAAGGTGCGCCCCTTTGGGGGTCAGCTGGGGAGGACCTCCAACCATTTTTAACATTGCAGGAGAGGTCGTCATTCATTTCCTGTACAACACAACAGATGAGCACCAGCGACTCAACTCAAACCGTTCAGTCGAATTCTTAGCATTTCAATCCAATGACTTTAGAGCAGGGGGAAACAATTTCCGGTTCGAAGTTAAACTTTGATAGGCTTTTTGCTCCACCTGTACAATGAGTCGGTCTCACTTGAGCTGGCTCCATATTTATGAAAAACTTTGAGAAGTATTTCCAGAGTTTATTAAAAAGAGTGGAAAGAGAGTCTTAATAAATACAATTTAAATGAATACAACAGTCCAACAAAAGTCAGAATAAGTGTATGAAATCCCCACTCTGTTACTAACTAAAAAAGGCAAATGGTCCTGAAACTAAGTACAAAGTACATGTTTTTTTAAATTTCTAAATGTAAGTTGCCATTGGCTTGTGGCTCACTCTCCTCTCAATAAGGAATAGAGGGCTACTGGCTTTCACATCAAACACAAGGTAAGTGATGGCACCTGATTGTTATAATCAAGTCATTGTTGTGTGACATCTGCTCTTTGATAGCATGCTGAATGGCTTGGGAATGTTGTAGCGAAGCCAGCCTTGACATCTTTACATGTTCTACTCACAGGCATGGGACTATACACCCGCTAAACATTTGAAACATATCTTTGCCCTACAATTTTGTAACACAGAATGTTCTCTGATCAAAATAAATTGGGGATGTACATAGACAAACACCTGTCTGAGATTGTATCATCACACTGACTATGGATTTGAAGCTCATTTTCCGTACAGCCTACTGATCAATTTTCTATCTCATTAGAGTTTAAAATAATTAGGTTGCGTTTAATTGACATTTTTCGACTATTTAGCAGGCAGTTTGTTGGATGGGGGGGGGGACGAGATCGACTGTGAGTGCGAAGCTTCTATCAAACCCCCCATCAGCTGGGCCTGAACTGCACCTTGTGGGAGAGTGGGGAAGTCCCCGTCAAATAAAACGGCTGGCTTTCCTAGCCTGCAGTCATGGCAGTCAGACACAAACGAGCTAACCGCTAACCATCAAAATAATCGGTGCTGTGTGAGTGCAATTCGCAGTCTAAAGCTCAGAGCCCCTTTAACAGACTTTGACCCAGCAGAATCAGCTTAAGTCTCCCTACCGACCGGGTTTTATGCTGTCACCACAGGCAGGACCTGATTCAGACGTAGGTCGAGAATTGTTTTGCAGGGGGTCATTAGCTAAAGCCATTCCGAATCCCCCCTTATATACCTGGTCCTGAACGCCTCACTTCTCCAGCATCGGCTCCTGTCCCAACCTGCCAACCTGGCAGGTCGCGAGTGTGCTGAAGGAGGGCGAGACATTCCTGACATTCCTCAGGGTCAGGGGCCTGGAAGAGCCAATGGGTGAACAGCTGATGTCCGGCCCGGCACCACTAGAGAACAAAAAGAGCCTTCTCTTGGTGGCCTTACACGGGGGGGGAGAAAGGGTAGGGGGGACATGAGGGATGAATAACCTGGACAAATTGGCCCCCAGGTAGACACTGAATGAGCGAGCCACTCCAAGTGAGTTGTTCTCACTCTCTGCAGGAAAATAACCCTCTGATCATTGTAATTGCTAACAACGCAAATAACTAAACAGAACAATGTTTGGTTGAGTATGTTTCTCACAAGGCACGTGAGTTAGGGATATCTTTCTGGGCTTACTTAAATTGGATAATAGCGGGTACATCTTTAGAAGTTTGGGGGGGGGACACAACTTTGCAGTGGAACTCCGACGTTCTGTTATGATACTCTCGCTCGCCCTGAGAGACACGTACGCTTTAAACACTGAACATGTCACGACTGGCTTATAATCCCATCTCTTTTCTTTCTCTATGTCTTTCATTCAGTCATCCTCAATTGAAATAGTTGGGCAGAATGTGGGCACAAAGAAGCAGCTTTGTGGTGAGCTTCAGTTTGGTAAGGCCAGACAGACCCCGGGATACAGCAGATAACCTCAACTGTTCATACAAAACAGACAAGACAAAGACAACACAATGTGAACATGGAGGAAACTATGTTTTTAAATCCTACACCAGTGTTGAATCGTGCCGCCGTCCGTGGTTCTATTGATGGACATGGTGGCCTGAAGCAGCACTTGCTGACGTATTATTGTAGGCCTACAATAATGCATTGAAAAGCAAAAAACGATTGATCCTCTTGAGCATAGACTACTAGAGCATAGACTATTTTCTTGAACCCAGGGTCGGCCCCCATTACAGTAGTAGCCGAGCTCTCTGAGTGGCCAACGACGTGCGTTGTGACGTAGGTCGCATTGGTCGCGTCGTAGGTCGCAGTGGTCGCGTCGGTCGCTGTGTTGGTCGCTCGCCAGTTAATTTGCATGTTATTAACGTTTTTTTTGCGACAGTTGAAGTACCAAAAAGCCATGCTCTCTGGCGAAAGCTTCCTACAACTCCTTATTGCAAATATTATTTTTATATTGAAGTAGGCCAGGTCTATCAGTATCAATAAAAATGTATTAGTTGTAATTTGGGGCGTATTCAAATAATGTATTTTATATCTTATATATATAGATATATATACAGCCTATTTGTTTTGTTAAATGTCATTAAGCCTAATAAGGTAGGTTATGAACAAAGTTCTTCGTTATAGAGCAATAGACTTGGTAGGAATCATGTTAAAATAGAAGTGTAACGGTTTCAAGTAATTCCCCAGTGGTACAAGCGGTAGTGATGGTAGGTTAGTAATCAAGAAACCTGGTGATCGATTCTCTCCATGGTTGGGTTTGATTTTGCTCCTTTAGTCAAACTCACTGACGCAATCGGCCTCTTTCATTTCAACATTTTAGTAGGATTTAGTACGATGGTATGATAATTATACGACGTAATGACGGGCTGCCTGCGACGCTGGCAGCCCCCATATGTTTCATATGATAAAAAATGACAGTGTTACCCCTTATGTTATATTTGATATGGACATTGTTTTATTTGATAAAAAACGACAGTTACCCCTTATGTTTTATTTGATGAAAAACGACAGTGTTACCCCTTATGTTTTATTTGATAAAAAACGAAAGTGTTACCCCTTATGTTTTGTTTGATAAAAATACGACAGTGTTACCCCTTATGTTTT
The DNA here is from genome assembly GCA_900291075.1 of Melanogrammus aeglefinus. Taxonomy (NCBI): domain Eukaryota; kingdom Metazoa; phylum Chordata; class Actinopteri; order Gadiformes; family Gadidae; genus Melanogrammus; species Melanogrammus aeglefinus. Next base: position 189,097 of record OLKM01000269.1, on the reverse strand, counting down.
ATTTGATAATTATAGACATGTTTAACGACGACAAAAATACGACAGTGTTACCCCTTATGTTTTATTTGATAATAAATGACAGTGTTACCCCTTATGTTGTAGGCTATTTGATAAATATGGACATTGTGTTTGATTTGATAAAAAGAAACCACAGTGTTACCCTTAAGTTTTATTTGATGAAAAAACGACAGTGTTACCCCTTAGAGTTTTTTTTGATGACAACGAACGATAAAAATACGACAGTGTTACCCCTTATGTTTTTATTTCATAAATATCGCTAGTGTTACCCCATCTCTTTCAAATGATAAGAAATGACAGTGTTACTCCTTATGTTTATTTGATAAATATTGACATTTTTTGATTATGATAAAAAAAACAACAGTGGTTTACCCCTTTATGTTTTAATCTAATAAAAAACGACAGTGTTACCCCTTATGTTTTTTTTGATGAACGGCCGACGATAAAAATATCGACAGTGTTACCCCTTATGCTTTTTATTCATAAATATCGCTAGTGTTACCCCATTTCTTTCCTTATGATAAGAAATGACAGTGTTACCCCTTATGATTTATTTGAAAAAAACCGACAGTGGTACCCCTTATGTTTTATTTGAAAAAAAACGAGTGTTACCCCTTGTGGTTTATTTGATGAAAAACGACAGTGTTACCCCTTATGTTTTATTTGATAAAAAACGAAAGTGTTACCCTTATATTTTTTTTTTTGATGACGACCGATAAAAAAATAGACAGTGTTACCCCTTATGTTTTATTTGATAAAAAACGGTAGTGTTACCCCTTATGTTGTAGGCTATTTGATAAATATGGACATTGTTTGATTTGATAAAAAAACGACAGTGTTACCCCTTAAGTTTTATTTGATAAAACTTTTTTTTGCGACATTTCAAGTACCAGAAAGCCATGCTCTCGGGCTAAAGCTTCCTACAACTCTTTATTGCAAATATTATTTTCATATTGAAGTAGGCTAGGTCTATCAGTATCAATAAAAATGTATTAGTTGTAATTTGGGGTGTATTCAAATAATGTATTTTATATCTTATAGGCCTATATACCTAGATATATATACAGCCTATTTGTTTTGTTAAATGTCATTAAGCCTAATAAGGTATGTTATGAACAAAGTTCTTCGTTATAGAGCCGATAGACCTTTGTTAGAATACATCTTAAAATATAAGTGTAACAATTTCAAGCAGTTCCCTCAGTGGTACAGCAGCAGTAGTGATGGTAGGTTAGTAATCAAGTAACCCTGGTGATCGATTCTCACTCCATGGTTGGGATTGATTTTAGCTACCTTTAAGTCAAACTCACTGACGCAATCGACCCTCTTTTTCATTTCAACATTTTAGTATGATTTAGTACGATGGTATGATAATAATTATACCGACGCTCAATGACCGGGCTGCCTGCGACGCTGGCAGCCCCCATATGTTTCATATGATAAAAAATGACAGTGTTACCCCTTATGTTGTAGGCTATTTGATAAATATGGACATTGTTTGATTTGATAAAAAAACGACAGTGTTACCCCTTAAGTTTTTATTTGATAAAAAAACGACAGTGTTACCCCTTTAAGTTTTTTTTGATGACAAACCGATAAAAATACGAACAGTTGTTACCCCTGATGTTTTTATTCATAAATATCGCTGATGACCCAATTGCGTTCAATGATAAGAAAACGGACAGTGTTACCCCTTATGTTATATAGATTATTGTCAATTGAATTATGATAAAAAAAACAACAGTGTTACCCTTTATGTTTTTATCTAATAAAAAAACCGACAGTGGTTACCCCTTAAATATCGCTAAGTGTTACCCCATTTCTTATTTGATAAGAAATGATGGTGTTACCCTTTATGTTTTATTTAGATAAATATCGACATTGTTTGATTTGATAAAAAAACGACACGTTACCCCTTTCTTTTTTTGTGGCGACCGATAAAAATATGACAGTTGTTACACACTTATGTTTTATTTGAAAAAAAACGACAGTGTTTACCGCTTATGTCTTTATGTTAATGAAAACGACAGTGTTACCCCCTTATGTTTATTTGATAGACGACACGTATATTGATAAAAAAAACGACTGTTACCCCTTATTTTTATTTGATAAATATCGACATTATTTGAGCCGACAAAATACGACAGTGTTACCCCTTATGTTTTATTTGAAAAAAACTCAGAGGTTACCCTTTTATGTTGTAGGCTATTGATAAAATATGGTACATTGTTTGATATTTGATAAATACGACAGTGTTACCCCTCTAAGTTTTGATTGATAAAAAACGAGACGTGTTACTCCTTATGTTTATTTGATGACGACCGATAAAAATACGAAGTGTTACCCCTTATGTTTTTTGATAAATATCACATATTACCCGATAAAATACGCAGTTTACCCCATTTCTTTCAAATGATTAAAAAATGACAGTGTTACCCCTTATGTTTTATTTGATAAATAGCGACATTTTTGTAGATTGATAAAAAGACAAAACAGTGTTACCCTTATGTTTATCTAAAAAAAACGACAGTGTTAACCCCTTATGTTTTTTTGATGGACGACCGATAAAAATACGACAGTGTTAACCCCTTAATGTTTTTAATTGATAAATCTCCTAGTGTTTACCCCATTTCTTTCTTAGGAATAAGAATATGGACAGCTGTTACCCCTTATGTTTTATTTGATAAATATCGACATTGTTTGATTTGATAAAAAAACGACAGTCGTGCCACTCCTCTTTCTTTTTGAATGGCGACCGATAAAAATACGACAGTGTTACCCCTATATGTTTATTTGATAGAAAAACGACCGTGTTACCCTGTATGTTTTATTTGATGAAAAAACGAACAGTGTTACCCCTTATGTTTTGTTTGATCGCGACAAAAATACGGACAGTGTTACCCCCCTTATGTTTTTATTGGATGAGGACCGATAAAATACGGACCAGATTGTTTACCCCTTACATTTAAACTTTTCGATAAAAAACACAGTGTTACCCCTTATTGTCTCTCTGGCGATAGCTTTCTACAACTCTTTATGCAAATATACTATATAGAAATACGACAGTGTCTACCCCTTATGTATTATAAATGTATTGTTATATAAAACGACCAGTGTTCACAATTAATGTTTTATAATGATGAAAAAACGACAGTGATACCTCTTATGGCCTATTTGATAATAAACGATGAGTCGTTACCACTAATGTGTGTTATGATCAAAGTACGACGTTATAGAGCGATAAGTACTTTGGAGACGACCATAAAAATATGACAGTGTCAAACCCTCCTTATGTTCTTATTACGATAAAAGAAACGACAGTGTGACCCTTATGTAGTAGTCAAATAAGCCGCTATCGATTCTCCAAATCATTGGACATTGTTTGCATTGAGATACAAAACGTCAGTGACGGCAATAGGCCTTTCATTTCATAAAACTTTAGTATATTGGGACAGTTGATTAGATATAGAACGCCACGCTCTCTGACGAAAGCTTCCCACAGACTCTCTATGGCAAATATCATATTTCATGAAGTAGGCCAGATCTATCAGTATCAATAAAAATGTATGTAGGCTTTTGTAAATATGGGACGTATTTTCTAAATAAATGTACATGTTATCTTCTTATATATATATAGATATTATACAGCCTATTTGTTTTGGTTAAATGTCATAAGCCTAATAAGGGTATGTTATGACAAAGTTGTCTTCGTTATAGAGCATGACTTTGATAGAATTCATTCTTATAAATATAAAAGTGTAACTTTTTCAAGCAATTCCCCAGTAGGTACACAGCAAGTAGTGATAGTAGCGTTAGTATATCAAGTACCGTGGTGATCGATTCTCTCCATGGTTCGGGATTTGATTTGCTCCTTTAGTCAAACGACGCAATCGGCCTCTTTCATTTAACATTTGTAGATTTAGTACGATGCGTATGATAATTATACGACGCAATTGACGGACTGCTGCGACGCTGGCAGCCCCCATTATGTTTCATATCTTTCATTTGATAAAGATATCGA
>OLKM01000269.1:156836-180081 GCA_900291075.1 Melanogrammus aeglefinus | reverse complement strand
TTTCATTAAGCCTAATAAGGTATGTTATGAACAAAGTTCTTCGTTATAGAGCGATAGACTTTGTTAGAATCATCTTAAAATATAAGTGTAACAATTGCAAGCAATTCCCCAGTGGTACAAGCAGTAGTGATGGTAGGTTAGTAATCAAGAATCCTGGTGATCGATTCCCTCCATGGCTGGGATTGATTTTGCTCCTTTAGTCAAACTCACTGACGCAATCGGCCTCTTTCATTTCAACATTTTAGTATGATTTAGTACGATGGTATGATAATTATACGACGTAATGACGGGCTGCCTGCGACGCTGGCAGCCCCCATATGTTTCATATGATAAGAAATGACAGTGTTACCCCTTATGTTTTATTTGATGAATATCAACATTTTTTGATTTGATAAAGAAACGACAGTTACCCTGGGCCTTATGGTTTTTTTTGATGGCGACCGATAAAAAAATGACAGTGTTACCCCTTATGTTGTAGGCTATTTGATAAATATGGACATTGTTTGATTTGATAAAAAAACGACAGTGTTACCCCTTAAGTTTTATTTGATAAAAAACGACAGTGTTACCCCTTATGTTTTTTTTGATGACGACCGATAAAAATACGACAGTGTTACCCCTTATGTTTTTATTCATAAATATCGCTAGTGTTACCCCATTTCTTTCAAATGATAAGAAATGACAGTGTTACCCCTTATGTTTTATTTGATAAATATCGACATTTTTTGATTTGATAAAAAAACAACAGTGTTACCCTTTATGTTTTATCCAATAAAAAACGACAGTGTTACCCCTTATGTTTTTTTTGATGACGACCGATAAAAATACGACAGTGTTACCCCCTTATGTTTTTATTCATATAAATATCGCTTAGTGTTCAGCTAGTGTTACCCCATTTCTTTCTTATGATAAGAAATGACAGAGTTACCCCTTATGTTTTATTTGATAAATATCGACATTGTTTGATTTGATAAAAAAAACGTCAGTTACCTCTTTTTTTTTGATGGCGACCGATAAAAATATGACAGTGTTCCCCCTTATGTTTTATTTGATAAAAAACGACAGTGTTACCCCTTATGTTGTAAAGGCTATTTGATAAATATGGACATTGTTTGATTTGATAAAAAAAAGACAGTGTTACCCCTTAAGTTTTATTTGATACAACTTTTTTTGCGACAGTTGAAGTACCAGAAAGCCATGCTTTCTGGCGAAAGCGTCCTACAACTCTTTATTGCAAATATTATTTTTATATTGAAGTAGGCCAGGTCTATCAGTATCAATAAAAATGTATTAGTTGTAATTTGGGGCGTATTCAAATAATGTATTTTATATCTTATATATATTTATAGATATATATACAGCCTATTTGTTTTGTTAAATGTCATTAAGCCTTATAAGGTATGTTATGAACAAAGTTCTTCGTTATAGAGCGATAGACTTAGTTAGAATGATGTTAAAATATAAGTGTAACAACTTTAAGCAATTCCCCAGTGGTACAAGCAGTAGTGATGGTAGCTTAGTAATCAAGAAACCTGGTGATCGAATCCCTCCATGGCTGGGATTGAATATGCTCCTTTAGTCAAACTCACTGACGCAATCGGCCTCTTTCATTTCAACATTTCAGTATGATTTAGTACGATGGTATGATAATTATACGACGTAATCACGGGCTGCCTGCGACGCTGGCAGCCCCCATATGTTTCATATGACAAGAAATGACAGTGTTACCCCTTATGTTTTATTTAATAAATATCAACATTTTTGGATTTGATAAAAAAACGACAGTTACCCTGGGCCTTATGGTTTTTTTTGATGGCGACCGATAAAAATATGACAGTGTTACCCCTTATGTTTTATTTGATAAAAAACGACAGTGTTACCCCTTATGTTTTATTTGATGAAAAAACACAGTGTTACCCCTTATGTTTTATTTGATAAAAAACGAAAGTGTTACCCCTTATGTTTTGTTTGACAGTGTTACCCCTTACGTTTTTTTTGATGACGACCGATAAAAATATGACAGTGTTACCCCTTATGTTTTATTTGATAAAAAATGACAGTGTTACCCCTTATGTTGTAGGCAATTTGATAAATATGGACATTGTTTGATTTGATAAAAAAAAACAAAGTGTTACCCCTTAAGTTTTATTTGATAAAAAACGACAGTGTTACCCCTTATGTTTTTTTGATGACGACCGCGATAAAAAATACGACAGTGTTACCCCCTTATGTTTTTATTCATAAAATATCGCTAGGTGTTACCCCATTTCTTTCTTATGATAAGAAATGACAGTGTTACCCCTTATGTTTTTATTTGATAAATATCGACAACGTTTTGATTTGATAAAAAACGACAAGTGGTTACCCCTTATGTTTTATTTGATGAAAAACGACAGTGTTACCCCTTATGTTTTACTTGATAAAAAAAAGAAAGTGTTACCCCTTATGTTTTGTTTGATAAAAAACGACAGTGTTACCCCTTATGGTTTTTTTGATGACGACCGATAAAAATACGACAGTGTTACCCCTTATGTTTTATTTGATAAATATCGACAACGTTTGATTTGATAAAAAACGACAGTGTTACCCCTTATGTTTTATTTGATGAAAAACGACAGTGTTACCCCTTATGTTTTACTTGATAAAAAAAAGAAAGTGTTACCCCTTATGTTTTGTTTGATAAAAAACGACAGTGTTACCCCTTATGGTTTTTTTGATGACGACCGATAAAAATACGACAGTGTTACCCCTTATGTTTTATTTGATAAATATCGACATTGTTTGACGACTGATAAAAATACGACAGTGTTACCCCTTATGTTTTATTTGATGAAAAACGACAGTGTTACCCCTTATGTTTTATTTGATAAAAAACGAAAGTGTTACCCCTTATGTTTTGTTTGATAAAAAATGACAGTGTTACCCCTTATGTTTTTTTTTGATGACGACCGATAAAAATACGACAGTGTTACCCCTTATGTTTTATTTGATAAAAAATGACAGTGTTACCCCTTATGTTGTAGGCTATTTGATAAATATTGGCTTTGTTTGATTTGATAAAAAAACCACAGTGTTACCCCTTAAGTTTTATTTGATAAAAAAGACAGTGTTACCCCTAATGTTTTTTTTGATGACGACCGATAAAAATACGACAGTGTTACCCCTTATGTTTTTATTCATAAATATCGCTAGTGTTACCCCATTTCTTTCATATGATAAGAAATGACAGTTACCCCTTATGTTTTATTTGATAAATATCGACATTTTTTGATTTGATAAAAAAACGACAGTGTTACCCTTTATGTTTTACTTGATGAAAAAACGACAGTGTTACCTCTTTATGTTTTATTTGATAAAAAAACGAAAGTGTTACCCCCTTATGTTTTGGGTTGATAAAAAACGACAGTGTTACCCCTTATGTTATTTTTTTATGATGACAACCGATAAAAATACGACAGTGTTACCCCTTATGTTTTATTTGATAAATATCGACATTGTTTGACGACCCGAATAAAAATACGACAGTGTTATCCCCATATGTTTTATTTGATGAAAAACGACCAGCGTTACCCCTTCTATTTTAATTTGATAAAAAACGAAAGTGTTACCCCTTATGTTTTGTTTGATAAAAAACGACAGTGTTACCCCTTATGTTTTTTTTGATGACGACCAATAAAAATACGACAGTGTTACCCCTTATGTTTTATTTGATAAATATCAAAATTATTTGACGACCGATAAAAATACGACAGTGTTACCCCTTATGTTGTAGGCTATTTGATAAATATGGACATTGTTTGATTTGATAAAAAAAAACACAGTGTTACCCCTTAAGTTTTATTTGATGACCACCGATAAAAATATGACAGTGTTACCCCTTATGTTTTATTTGATAAAAAATGACAGTGTTACCCCTTATGTTGTAGGCAATTTGATAAATATGGACATTGTTTGATTTGATAAAAAAACCACAGTGTTACCCCTTAAGTTTTATTTGATAAAAAACGACAGTGTTACCCCTTATGTTTTTTTTGATGACGACCGATAAAAATACGACAGTGTTACCCCTTATGTTTTTATTCATAAATATCGCTAGTGTTACCCCATTTCTTTCTTATGATAAGAAATGACAGTGTTACCCCTTATGTTTTATTTGATAAATATCGACATTGTTTGATTTGATAAAAAACGACAGTGTTACCCCTTATGTTTTATTTGATGAAAAACGACAGTGTTACCCCTTATGTTTTATTTGATAAAAAACGAAAGTGTTACCCCTTATGTTTTGTTTGATAAAAAACGACAGTGTTACCCCTTATGTTTTTTTTGATGACGACCGATAAAAATACGACAGTGTTACCCCTTATGTTTTATTTGATAAATATCGACATTGTTTGACGACCGATAAAAATACGACAGTGTTACCCCTTATGTTTTATTTGATGAAAAACGACAGTGTTACCCCTTATGTTTTATTTGATAAAAAACGACAGTGTTACCCCTTATGTTTTTTTTGATGACGACCGATAAAAATACGACAGTGTTACCCCTTATGTTTTTATTTGATAATAAAAATGACAAGTTGTTACCCCTTATGTTGTAGGCTATATTTGATATAATATGGACTTTGTTTGATTTGATAAAAAAAAAACCACAGTGTTACCCCTTAAGTTTTATTTGATAAAAAAGACAGTGTTACCCCCTTATGTTTTTTTTTGATGACCGAACCGATTAAAAAATACGAAAGTGTTACCCCTTAATGTTTTTTATTCATATAAATATCGCTAGTGTTACCCCATATTCTTTCTTATTGATAAGAAATGACCAGTGTTACCCCTTTATGTTTTATTTATAAATAAAATCACATTGTTTGATTTGATAAAAAAACGACAGTGTTACCCAATATGTTTTTATTTGGATGAAAAACGACAAGTGTTACCTCTCAATATGTTTTATTTGATAAAAAAACGAAAAGTGTTACCCCTTATGTAGTTTTTGTTGATAAAAAACGACAGTGTTACCCCTTATGTTTTTTTTTGATGATGACAACCGATAAAAATACGACAGTGTTACCCCTTAGTGTTTTATTTTGAATAAATATCGACATATGTTTGACGACGACCCGATAAAAAATACGACAGTTTTACCCCAATATGTTTTATTTGATGAAAAAACGACAGTGTTACCCCTTATGTTTTTTATTTGATAAAAAAACGAAAGTGTATTACCCCTTATGTTTTGTTTGATAAAAAAAACGACAGTGTTACCCCTTATGTTTTTTTTGATGACGACCAATAAAAATACGACAGTGTTACCCCTTATGTTTTATTTGATAAATATCAAAATTATTTGACGACCGATAAAAATACGACAGTGTTACCCCTTATGTTGTAGGCTATTTGATAAATATGGACATTGTTTGATTTGATAAAAAAAAACACAGTGTTACCCCTTAAGTTTTATTTGATGACCACCGATAAAAATACGACAGTGTTACCCCTTATGTTTTTATTCATAAATATCGCTAGTGTTACCCCATTTCTTTCTTATGATAAGAAATGACAGTGTTACCCCTTATATTTTATTTGATAAATATCGACATTGTTTGACGACCGATAAAAATACGACAGTGTTACCCCTTATGTTTTATTTGATGAAAAACGACAGTGTTACCCCTTATGTTTTATTTGATAAAAAACGAAAGTGTTACCCCTTATGTTTTGTTTGATAAAAAATGACAGTGTTACCCCTTATGTTGTAGGCTATTTGATAAATATGGACATTGTTTGATTTGATAAAAAAAACACAGTGTTACTCCTTAAGTTTTATTTGATAGAAAAACGACAGTGTTACCCCTTAGGTTTTTTTGATGACGACCGATAAAAATACGACAGTGTTACCCCTTATGTTTTTATTCATAAATATCCGCTAGTGTTTACCCCATTTCTTTCAAATGATAAGAGAAATGACAGTGTTACCCCCTTATGTTTTATTTGATAAATATCGACATTGTTTGATTTGATAAAAAACGACAGTGTTACCCCTTATGTTTTATTTGATGAAAAACGACAGTGTTACCCCTTATGTTTTATTTGATAAAAAACAAAAGTTTTACCCCTTATGTTTTGTTTGATAAATAACAACAGTGTTACCCCTTATGTTTTTTTTGATGACGACCGATAAAAATACGACAGTGTTACCCCTTATGTTTTATTTGATAAAAAATGACAGTGTTACCCCTTATGTTGTAGGCTATTTGATAAATATGGACATTGTTTGATTTGATAAAAAAAACACAGTGTTACCCCTTAAGTTTTATTTGATAAAAAACGACAGTGTTACCCCTTATTTTTTTTTGATGACGACCGATAAAAATACGACAGTGTTACCCCTCATGTTTTTATTCATAAATATCGCTAGTGTTACCCCATTTCTTTCTTATGATAAGAAATGACAGGGTTACCCCTTATGTTTTATTTGATAAATATCAACATTGTTTGATTTGATAAAAAACGAAAGTGTTACCCCTTATGTTTTATTTGATGAAAAACGACAATGTTACCCCTTATGTTTTATTTGATAAAAAACAAAAGAGTTACCCCTTATGTTTTGTTTGATAAATAACGACAGTGTTACCCCTTATGTTTTTTTTGATGATGACCGATAAAAATACGACAGTGTTACCCCTCATGTTTTTATTCATAAATATCGCTAGTGTTACCCCATTTCTTTCTTATGATAAGAAATGACAGTGTTACCCCTTATGTTTTATTTGATAAATATCGACATTGTTTGATTTGATAAAAAACGAAAGTGTTACCCCTTATGTTTTATTTGATGAAAAACGAGTGTTACCCCTTATGTTTTATTTGATAAAAAAAAAGAAAGTGTTACCCCTTATGTTTTGTTTGATAAATAACGACAGTGTTACCCCTTATGTTTTTTTTGATGACGACCGATAAAAATACGACAGTGTTACCCCTTATGTTTTATTTGATAAATATCGACATTGTTTGACGACCGATAAAAATACGACAGTGTTACCCCTTATGTTTTATTTGATGAAAAACGACAGTGTTACCCCTTATGTTTTATTTGATAAAAAACGAAAGTGTTACCCCTTTTGTTTTGTTTGATAAAAAACGACAGTGTTACCCCTTACGTTTTTTTTTGATAAAAAATGACAGTGTTACCCCTTATGTTGTAGGCTATTTGATAAATATGGACATTGTTTGATTTGATAAAAAAAACACAGTGTTACCCCTTAAGTTTTATTTGATAAAAAACGACAGTGTTACCCCTTATGTTTTTTTTGATGACGACCGATAAAAATACGACAGTGTTACCCCTTATGTTTTTATTCATAAATATCGCTAGTGTTACCCCATTTCTTTCAAATGATAAGAAATGACAGTGTTACCCCTTATGTTTTATTTGATAAATATCGACATTGTTTGATTTGATAAAAAAACGACAGTTACCCCTTTTTTTTTTTGATGGCGACCGATAAAAATACGACAGTGTTACCCCTTATGTTTTATTTGATAAAAAACGACAGTGTTACCCCTTATGTTTTATTTGATGAAAAACGACAGTGTTACCCCTTATGTTTTTTTTGATGACGACCGATAAAAATACGACAGTGTTACCCCTTATGTTTTTATTCATCGCTAGTGTTACCCCATTTCTTTCATATGATAAGAAATGACAGTGTTACCGCTTATGTTTTATTTGATAAATATCGACATTTTTTGATTTGATAAAAAACGACAGTGTTACCCTTTATGTTTTATCTAATAAAAAACGACTGTGTTACCCCTTATGTTTTATGTGATAAATATCGACATTGTTTGATTTGAAAAAAATACGACAGTGTTAACCCTTGTTTTATTTGATGACGACCGACAAAAATCTTTATCACTCTATGACGAAGAACTTTGCACATAACATAGGCCTACCTTATTAGTCTTAATGACATTTAACAAAACAAATAGGCTATATATAATATCTAAAATACATTATTTCAATACGCCCAAATTACAACTAATATATCACTCTATAACAAAGTTCTTTGTGCCTAATATACCTTATTAGGCTTAATGACATTTAAGAAAACAAATATATAGATATTACAGTATATATAACATATAAAATTTGAATACGCCCCAAATTACAACTAATACATTTTTATTGATACTGATAGACCAACGATTTCATTATTTTCAAACTGTAGACCTACTTCAATATAAAAACAATATTTGCAATAAAGAGCTAGGAAGCTTTCGCCAGAGAGCATGGCTTTCTGGTACTTCAACTGTCGCAAAAAAAAAACGTTAATAACATGCAAATTAACTGATTAAGGACCGCCCATAGACTTTGAGCGACCGAGCCAGCCAGCGACCACAGCGGCTGAAAGCAGTCAGATGATCGACCAACACAGCGACCAATGCCACCTACGACGCGACCAATGCGACCTACGTCGCGATGCACGTCGTTGGCCACTCAGAGTGCTCGGCCTTCCCCCCCCATTATATAATGGGAGCACATGACAGAGAGGAATGCAGTTACATGTAATCATAATCAATTGTATTCCTCGCTTAGACGTAAAGAACGGTGACCAGTGAACACCATACTTTCTCTAAACGGGCGAAAACGATCCGGTTTCGTTTAAGGAATCTCTCCGTAAATACGGAGTCATTGCGAAACCGCAACGATCTGTAGAAACGCTGTATTAAATATTCATGGCGCTGGTTCTCCACAGAAAAAAGTGGAGCGCATCAAGCCTGCGCTGTATCCACAGGGGTGCGCATAACTGGAACGCAAGTACGCATGCGCGGCCATAACCGGGCTGTGTCACTACAGCGCTTTTGCGTAACTTACGGGAGATCGAAAAAAAACCCAAAACGAAACAACAAAATACATTGAGCAGCTACTTGTGCGTTCGCTACCTGCAAAGAAAAGGCAAATGGAGCAGAAGAAAATGTTTATTTTTCGAAATAGTGGCACCAAGATGTGCCGTGGCTCGAAACGAATGATAAGCGCAATGAAATGTGCGCTCATGTGCGCACACTGGAGAACTGCGCAAAATCAGCTGATCGCAACGTTCCTTTTGTCAGACGCTCCGTGGTCGAGGTGCTGCAGTTTGATAAAAAAAAAAGGTGACGCAAAAAACCTCTGTGAAACTGGGAAAATTTCATAAGATCCGATGTTGTGTGGAGCTATGTCTGGGGTGCGCAAACACCATCTCCTAGCCTACTTAACTGAGTAACTCTCTAAAAAAGTTATGTGCACCCTGTGTATACAAACATTCAGTCACGAGGAGATTCAACCTTTTAAATTGAGCAGAAGTACTTTTACAATAGCCTACTTAGGCCTATGTACAGTTAGTAATTAAATTCATCAAGGGGCTTTATTTAAAGCAACGAAAAGAATACAAATAAAATAATAAATCAAAAATTCAACGCAACTCAGACGTCCCCCAGCTGGTGGGGGCTAATGACGCATCGTTTGCGTTTCAGGCGTCCACACGAATCCTAACAAGAAACCGCATAGGTCCGGATAGATTTGAAACCGAAGGTCGGTTTCACAAATGTGCAGTTTCGGGCACCGGATTCGCCGGCTCCGTGTGGACGGGGCCTCAGTGACACAAACACGCAGGACATTAGTAGGCCTATGACAACCGTTTTGACTGGTCCCCCGCTGATATTTGCACGACAACTCCTGCTAGACATAGCAGGGTGCCTTGTACACACGTCTCCCGATCCTCTCTCCCTCCCCCTCAAGTCCTTCCACCCCCTAGAGTCCTTGGCCCTAACCATGGCCATGTGGCTGGCCATGTTGGGTTGCAGTGTGTGGATGATGTCAACATCCCTGGGGAAGAAGGAGAGGTCATGATGGCCCATCGAACCGGGTGTCAGAGCGCTGGGATGGCCTACTGCTGAGGTTCGGAGTGGGGTACATCAATCGGCAGTATAGGTCACAGCAGGTCTGATACAGACTGAGATATGGGGGCATTTATGAGGGAGGCACTGACGTCATACAGGAAGAGAGGTCTGCTCGGTGCGATTGGTCTTCCTGATTAACAGATCAAAGCCTTAATGGGGCCGATTTTCATGAAAGAGATGCGGACTGGTATGATCACAGATGCGGAAGGACATGAGGGCACTGTAATTGGTCGAAAGGAAAGAGAATGCTTCACACGAGTTTGAAGGCGTTTCATCGTGATGGAAATTAGCCAACTTTGAATTTCAAAATAACACTTTTTTTCATTATTATAATCATTATTATTTTATGAAAGCAAAATGTATTCCGCGATCAACAGGCCCCATCTAGCCTACCTATTGCGATTGTGGACCATTGACAAAGCTCAACTTTATTGCGAAACGTCATTCTTTCTGAGTCATTCAGCCGCCTGGAGGCACGTTTTAGAGACTTCGCTGATTTCTGACGCTCTACACTGTACCTGAATTGTACCTGAATAAAACATGTATAAATAGGACCACGTAGGCCTACCTGGCCTGTTTCACATTGGCTTTTAACTGCAGTATAATGAAAACCCCTCTTTCCTTTAGGGCTGCAATAAAACAATCACACGCTGGTTTCATACACACATCGCACTGACTGATTTATGCATTATTGTTGTGGAAATGTTGAATAGTTTGAGTTATATCGGACACGTAGGCAGGCAACCCATCTTCTTGAGTAAATAGTTATATCCCTGTAATAAAGAAGGTATATCGGTTGGAGATCGTTTTTTAGGCTGAATCGGCCCACGGAGCTGCAGGTGCTGACTGATACATAGCCTGGTGCATTCCGTGTTTTAAAAAGGAAATGGCTAGTTTCATCTAAATCCGCATTCTGGTGGAGGTGTGTTTGGCCATATATAGGCTATATACCATTTTCTTCTTTCTACCGACGATGCGCTTTGTTGCTTGTGTTGCGCGTAGGAAGTGCAACGCAATCAATAGTTTAAAAGCTCTTCTCGTGTGTTAAAAAAAGGGGAAAAAAAGAAAAGTGTTGCAAGCAGGTGTCGGGCTGGAAAAGGGTAAAAAGCCATGTTTCAATTCAAAACACGTTTTTAACAAGTTAATCACCCCTAAGAATCCCATATGCACGGGCTGATTGTTAGAATACTTACAGGTATTTCTGGGATCCAACCGTCTGTTTATGGAGGGCGACGGAAAATCCGAAAAAGCTTCCGCTGGTTTTGCCCTCCTTAATGACGGGAAACCTTTCATCTAGGTTAAATCCGATGCAGGGAAGAGTCGAACAGGAGAAGGACAGGACTCCGAAGAACAGCCACCTCAGACTTCGAGCCATGGTTGGTGTCTGCACTACAGACAGCTACCTTCCGCGGTGCAACAGGTATATGGCTCACACACACTGCATTGGAAGGCGTCTGATCCCTATATCGCGCCTCGACAAGGTGAACGTCTCTCTCTCTCTCTCTCTCTCTCTCTCTCTCTCTCTCTCTCTCTCTCTCTCTCTCTCTCTCTCTCTCTCTCTCTCTCTCTCTCGACAAGGTGTACGTCTCTCTCTCTCTCTCTCTCTCCTCTCTCTCTCTCTCTCTCTCACGCACGTTAACTAGCTTTCCCCTGTGTGATGGCGTCTCCCAACCAAACCTTCTCCAATCTACACCCAATCGACAAGGGTCCAGCTTTACATGCTGAAGTTCAAGGAGCAGTTACGGTTTGTGGAGCGGTTACAGTGGTTTTTCTTTGTTCAAGAGAGGATAATTGTGACGGTAGGTAAATGTTGCGTGTATACCATTATCAGGTTATGTCAAACAACTCTCTTTCCGTCTATCTGTCAATGCATTTCTAATTGATGTATTGGCATGCAAAACAGCCTACGAGACACTCCCGGCAGGTCAGAAGAAACATGGTGCAAAATGTAAATAGTTTGCACACATTCACACGTTCAACCATGCCAGTCTTTATTCATACTGCTCTGTAGGCTACAGAGGCACAATGCAATAATTGACCGTGTGACGTTGTTAGACGTTACATGACCGCACCGGCCTTTATATGATTGACATATCAGAGCCAGTCTGTGAACAGCGCAGGACCTGGCAGTGCGTGTGAACCGCGCTGGCGAAAAACTAATAAGGCTATACCGACTTGGCTCAGTTTCTCTATAATCGTGACAATAGTTGGGTTGGAGTGGGCCATTTTCTGGGGCGTAATCTTGTGAGGGCCAACAACTCGGGGGCCAAATTAAATGTTGTGGGGGCCCGCCCTCCAATGAGTGCGCCCTCGCCCCCTAGGCATGAAAAATTAGTCATGACCGGCAGCTCAGGTTTAATTATTGATTGATATGAAGGCAAAAAAAGCCTTTTGTCTGTTTATTTTCCCTTGCATGGTTTCCCTCACAGAGTCCATGGTTGTTGCATCCTCCAATAGTATACAATTCAATATGTGAACAATCATGTAAAACAACCCCCCTAAACTTTCAACTGTGATTCCATTTCAGCCAGGCTCTGTGGCTGTGCAACTCTCTCTGGCCTTCCAATCACCAGTTCATTAAACCTTTAATCCCCTTAGTGTTTACAGAACGGTTCAGAGAGGACTTTCTTCCATCCGCTTCCTTTTGTTGCAGACCCCACCCCCTTTCTCTCCTCCTCTCTCATCCCATGCTTCTCCACTCTCCCCCACAGTGTTGAGAGATGGCCCTCCTATCTCCCCAACACCCCCCCCCCCCCCCCCCCCATGCGTTCACACACCATGCGGTGCGATTCCTCAGTGTGTCTGCCTTGTGGTCTGCACCCCAAACCCCCCCCCCCCCATCCAACCATATATCCGAATGACCTCTGCTGGTTGTCAGTCAGTGGGTGGGGGCGGGCCATCACTACATCGGTAACATCATCTTTTTAGACATTTCCTCTTAACCTTTGGGTCCTTCAGTACAGTAGCCCACAACGTATGCTGGCTCTGATGTGTCACTCGCAGCGTAACGGCAAGGGCCTGAACTCCATGGTTGGATAGCTGGGGTTAAAGGGATTGAAGGTGTAGATTGATCACTGATTTTATATAATTTGCTTATTATTAACGTGACTTATGTTAAGATTTATGATGATTCATGATGACACATTGCTCAATTTGCACATCCCTATTTGTGTTCGTTCTTATAGGACTGTTCTGTATTATGAACATCACCAGCCCCCACCACAGTCAGATACTTATGTTACATTGCAGAGTGGGTCTGTTGACGAAACACCAGAAATGCTTTGTCCTTGATGAGACATGTTTGGTTCAAATCTGCTTCGTAGTCTTGGTGGGCTGGCCCCTCTGACCTTTGAACCTTCTCCAATCCAAACATTTTCTACACCTTTCCATATTCAACATAGAGCAGGACGTAACAACATACCATTCTATATGTCCTTATTCTGAATTCTACAAGCAAATACACACAGCCATTTGTGAACCAACATGGCAACATATATTCCCTCAACCCCCTGGACAAGCAATTATATAAGGGGTTACACTCATTTAAAAAAACAACAACCCGAAAACAGAAAGTAAATGTCGACATGCTCAGGCGGTCAACTAAGTGGCCGACAAGCCCAAAGGTGAGCATACTACACGTGTGTGTGTGTGTGTGTGTGTGTGTGTGTGTGTGTGTGTGTCTGTGTGTGTGTGTGTGTGTGTGTGTGTGTGTGTTGTGTGTGTGTGTTGTGTGTGTGTGTGTGTGTGTGTGTGTGTGTGTGTGTGCGTGCGTGCCTGTGCGTGCGTGCGTGCGTGTGTGCGTGCGTGCGTGCGTGCGTGCGTGTGCGTGCGTGTGCTGTGCGTGCGTGCGTGTGTGTGTGTGTGTGTGTGTAAAATGTCAACATTCCAGCTCTGCCTTGTAAACACATGTATCCAGCATGGCGGTGCTGAGGTTAAGCAGAGAGGGAGAGGGTGTGAACCAATGGGTGGGCTACACCCTCAGAGACCCTAACCATGGGAATTGACGTGTGGATCAGCAGAATTATGACACAGCTTGAACCGTATAAACATTTTCATTTTGTTGATGCATAAATGAATGTATACCTGTAAAGAAATACCATCACTTTAGAACGAGTATTCAGATTCAGAAAAACTGTGTTGTCTCCCAACACTGTGAGAGTTTGTGGTGGCTCATGTTAACACATTAGAACACAATATCCACTCACAGAGGATATAAGAGTAGAGCTGTGTGTAAGTGCAGAACATTATTTCTTTGGTTCGAAATACAAAAAAAAGAGGAATACAAAGAGTAGCAGCAGATCCTGAAACCCTCTCGGGGTTCTGTCTCTCATTTAGGACGTGATCCGGCAGACAGCTGATAATGACCAATAGACAGCTGATACTGACAAATGGTCTTCAGTGGGTTCTTATGACGCGGAAAAGATACGGTTACATAGGTTCAGGGAGCGTATGATTAAAGAGGTTTGTTTCCTCAAGGTGTAATGGGCATGTTGTCGGCAACGACTTTGAGGATGTTTTGTATGGTTATGGTAATGTTTATTTTCTGGTCAGAACCCGGGGCTTTATTGAGTTGTGATTATAAATAAGAACATATCCTCCATCCAGGGCCCCGGCAATAAACAGTGGCTGAGCACAAAAGCGATGACGCGGACCCCGCAGTAAATTGGAAAAACACTCCCACAGTCTGTTGTGTGTGAGGTCAGCCAGGGCAGACGATTTCTGTTGGTGACGGCTATTAATAGAACAAGGATATACAACGAGTGTGTTTGGACAACAAGTCAAATGCCGGTCATAATCCCAGTCCACCTGCCCTGAATCAACAGACGCAACGAGACAGCACTGACCTGACGCCCAGAGAGGAATTGTGGTGGGGACTCCTGGGAAGAGATGAGTCCCCACTACTGCGTCTTAACAGGAAGGGCCCGGATGGAGAGTCTATTCCGTACCACTGATTTTTCATTGGGATCAATGGTAACGTTAAGCAAAAGGGGAAATTCATAAGGATGTATCTGGAAACGGCTACATGTTTTCGTGTGAACTAATTCACCCTTATTCACCGTGGTCTGTGAAAGATCATCTCAGAGTCAGAGATAACCACTGGTTAACATCGCACCGTTCACAGTATTGACGGATAAGCACAGTCGGCCACCTTCCTTTACACATTTTGGAGGGCGAACCCCCACCCCCCCCCCCAGAATCCCCTGAATGTAAAGGCCCTTTTGGAGCCCCTCCTCCTATTACTCGAGCTGCACCTTAACAATGAGTTCTGCCTTTTGAACCGACCCCTGGTGTAAGCCAACACCGACCCCTCAGTACCGCGGCGGCGGGGGACGACGACAAAAGGCCCCCGAGCCAGCGCCAGGCCCCAGGTCCCCCCCCCCTCAACCCTTACCCACTCATCCCATGGAATGTCATTAGCAGTTTATCTCTCCACTTCCTGTCACCCAACCTCCCTCACCGCCAATCCAAGAAACCCTTCCCACCCCCACCCCTGATTCCCATACTGTCCCGGAAGCACCGATTTTCCACCTACTCCTCAATCACACATCCAGCCATCCCACACGACCTCCAGCAATGTACTTCTTTTCTATTTTCCCCTCCCTTGTGTAATATTCGTTTTAATTAAAGCAAGGTTGAAACAAACCCCTCCTGGTGCGGTCCTTGTTTCCTCAGAAAGTCCTGTTAAATGATGAGGATGACGATGACGATGGTGACAATGAGGATGATGATGAGAGGAGAGATGGGAGAGTGCAGAACTCAAAGAGTATCAGAACAAGACAGTCCGCTACTTTTTTTTCACCTGTCCAAGCGTTTCATTGGCCAGATGGCGTTTTATGCAAAATGCAGTAAAGGTAAAATAGTCCTTATGGGATTAATTCTGATTGTTGAAACGGTGGTGATGAGTCTACATTTCTGAATACAACTTTCTTCCACGTTCTGATCGGTTAGCTGGCTGTGCATGTGTACATAAACGATAAAACAGAAACACAACCAAAGTGACAGATCGCACACGCACATCCACTTCCTAATTCTCTTAAAAGTTACTGTGTTATTATGTTGTTTCAGTATACGAGGTGTGAAGGGAAGTTGTACAGCTCACAGTGTCCTTGACAACATCACGAAACAACATCATCAAAGAAGTGCAGAATAATGGAAGTGAGACGCAGAAAACAAGAAACCGTGTGGCTGTGTGACTTTACTCGGGGGGGAATTCAGCACAGCTGGGAGGGTGGACTGTGCACAACATGGGGAGCAGGACATTGGTTGAATATGAACCACAGCACGCACTCCAGCCCCCACTCCCCGCTGCCCACCTCGACGACAAGTGGAGCGCCTAGCGTTGCCATGGAAGCGGGCAGGGTTGCTATGTGCTCAGTATGCGCTGCTCCGAGATAGATGAGAGAGGGGGGAAAGAGAGAGAGGAGACAGTGTGGTCTATTTAAATACCAACCCCCTCCCCACTCGCCAAAATCTGTTGGCAGGCCTTGATGACCTTTTAGCAGGGATAACATGGCAACTGTTCTGAAAGGGCTCCAGAAACACATATGCTTTCATTCGAAATGAAATCCAAAGATGCAGCATTAGGCAGCATTATCTGCACACCGGCTTTGGATAATACACACAGACACAAGTATGCAAACCGCAAAGACATACGTGCACACACACACGTCTGCGATGAGCATCTTCTCAGTCTCATCACTATGGTGATGATGATGTGAACCATTCCAAGGTGTTACTCCGATTAACATGGACCGCTCTTGCTGGCGAAACGTCAAGTATTTATTGTACACATGATTGTGTCGTGTTTGTATGAGCATGACAGCTGTTAGGGCTTTCATTTTTCTTTTTAACCAGCTTGCATCAAGTGTGAACCAATTATAAACCAATCTTTTTCTCTATTTTTTTGGTCGGGAGGAAAAGGCTCCTGACTTGCTGACTTACAGGGCAGAACATGTTGTTATTTCAACCATCTTATTTCTAATCCGTCATCCCCCTCCCTAAAACCAGCTTGTGTGCGTGCCAAGACACTATCTCGTGACCATCAGTGATTATTTTTTGTGTTATGTGTGCTATGCTACGGTGATGATTGTATCTCGATAAACAAATAGCATACATTCATTTTGCATTCACTTACGTCACCTCTAGCCATCGCTGAGCATGTGTTGTATAGATCTTCACGTTTTCAGTTAGCCTACGTACAGTTAGCCAACGTTAATTTAGCACACATTCGGGTAACATTTATTCAGTTAGCATCCATTCAGTTAGCACACATTCAGTTAGCGTAGGCCTACATTCAGCTAGCATACATTCAGGTAGCATACATTCAGGTAGCATACATTCAGGTGGCATACATTCCCCAGCCCGTTCACATACAGATGTTCTATAGATCACACGTGAAGCGCGCTCCCTCCGGTAACACGATACATACTCCTTCTGTTCCCTGTGGCTGTGGAAAACAGGTTTTATGGCATGACTTCGTTACTTGGGCCTTCCCTTCTCCCTGCGATCATTTGTTTAAATCTTCACCTGGGATTTCCAGGGGGTCGTAAAGGTTATATGTGGTTCTGTTTCTTTCGCCTGTAACTTTCAGAGTATGGAGACTCTTAAATCAATATCCATATGTTGACATGGTTTTACTATACACGGGCATGCCTGTGTTTGTGCATTTTACTGTGTCTATGTGGGACGGAAGAGTGAAAATGTCTATGTGTATGTGTGTGTATGAGTGTGCATGTGTGTGTGTTTGCGCGCATGTGTGTGTGTGTGTTAGGGTCCTCAGACATCTCAGTTTCTGGGGAAAGTCCCTATAGTGATCTGTATTGATCTATCCCAAGCTGTAGATGTCCCCGGGAAATGTCCCCGTTAAACAGTTTTTTAGATTTTTAACATGTATTAATTGATTTTAAAA
The DNA here is from genome assembly GCA_900291075.1 of Melanogrammus aeglefinus. Taxonomy (NCBI): domain Eukaryota; kingdom Metazoa; phylum Chordata; class Actinopteri; order Gadiformes; family Gadidae; genus Melanogrammus; species Melanogrammus aeglefinus. Next base: position 162,228 of record OLKM01000269.1, on the reverse strand, counting down.
TGAAAAAGATTAACGCTTGCTGATACATGTTCATTTCTAGACAGTTGGTCATTTCTCGTGTCTACCTGATAGGCTGTGAAGCAAACTGGCAGAGTGGGGGTATATCTATCGACTTTAGATAACCGATCATAAACACATAAACAGTGTCTGCCTATGTGTGTATATGTGTGCGCCTGTGTGAGTGTGCATGTGCGAATGCGTGTGTACTTATTTGCGTGCCTGCGTGCATGTATATCTATGTGTCTGTATCTGCGTGTGTGTCTTTGTATATGAATGTATATGCCATATGTTTGTGTGTGTGTGTGTGTGTGTGTGCGTGTCCGTTTGTGTAGCAGGCAGGAAGTGCAGCAGGGCTTAGGAAGCTCCGCTCCACTGGTTCCCCAGGTCTACCTCGTTGCGCTGAGGGGAGGAATGCAGGGCCTGAGGTGTAAGGCGTGGCCAGCTCCCCCTCTCCCCCCCCCCTGTCCTGGGGCACCTGTTTTCCTGCTTAGTGTATAGAAACGCGTGGAGACAGGGGAGAGAGGCAGAGGCATCGCCAGAATGAAAACAAATCAGCTCTGGCCGAAACTTACTTACGTTTTTTTTAAATGTACTTTTAAAAAATATAATTCAATTTTTTTCCCGGAAGTTTTCGTTTTGCTTTCCTGTTCTGTGGAATATGTGTCAAACCTCTGCTGTTTGATATCGCAGTGAGAAAATTCCACCTTCACAATCAAGAGAAAAATCTGGAATGTAAGAGATTGACGGGGAGGTTTGCATCCATCATTGAATTTTTTTATTTTTCTATGAAAATACGTTCTCATCAGAGTCGCTGCTTGTCAGTAAAGCGGTGCATTCATTCACTCTTCAGGAATGCACCGCTTTACTGACAAGCAGCGCAGCAGCGACAGCTGAAAAGAGAATGAGGCGCCGTTACTTTCTAGACACGCTCAAACACCGAGAGCCTTTTGTTGTTTTTCCATTGACCAGCCTGTTCAAGAAGGTTAATGATTTGACAGAAGGGGCAGGGCGTCTGAAATTGAAACACTCTCGCAACAATAGAGAGCCCCTGAGTTATGCTTCATGATTAAATGAATTCACGATTTAAACGGACAGAGTCAATTTAAAACAGCATTCCATTTCCAGGACCATGGAAACTGTTGCTTTCAATTGAAAAGGATTCAGAGCATACACCAGGCTGCAGCCCAGAGGGATGGATAAAACAAAGTCATGTGGAGCCTGGTATCACTTTGGTACTCCCCTCTCCCAATATTGAGAATCTCAGGGGTGTCAGATTACATGACGGGTGATGGCACGTAGATAGGAACCCACAACATTGAGCAAACTTAGTTCAGATATACATCTTTTTACCCCATTGTCAGACAATTTTAATCCATAGGGACTTTTGGGTAAGGAGGACTAATTTTTGGGTACACATCAATTGCGGTTGGGTTTATAAATCTTGCGTGAGGATGCCTTCTACAGGTAGAATGTGTCCGTTGAAGTTAGTATGAAACAACCTCCACACTGCTCTTGAGAAAATACACAAATCCCGGTCGTCCATGAGTGAACCGGTTGGGCAAGGCTTTGAAACAGTTGGGTGGGTCAAAGGAGGGGGGCTTCCCTCCTGGGTGTGATAACTGCCCTGACCTCCAGATGGAGGGGCCAATCACAACAAGACCCCTCTACATGTCTCTATTCCTCTAAACACTGGTGACCTGTTTATGTTGGAGACCTGTGTTAGTAGACAAACTAACCCATTCATGGGAGGGTCAAAAAGCATCTCTTTGCCTCAATGTATGACCTAACTTTACTGACTGAAGGTTTTTTACATCCTTAACGGCTGTGCGTCTCTCTGCAGACTCCACGTCTCTCAACAGATCTCTCCTTCATTCATTCACTCACTAATTCAGTAATTGTTGGAGGCGCATTCAAGCAGTGACGAAGCTGTGCATTACCTGTGTAATCACACACAAACACTAAAACACACACACGTAGACACACACACACACACGGACAAATGCACGTAAACACACACACAAACGCACGCACACACACACACACACACTCACACAATGACAGACACACACAGACAAAGATACACACACGAAACAGGAAGGAATTGTAGTCAGGGGAAATACACATCTCGATCTGTGGTTGATTATAGTTTTACCCACGTTTCCTACCCCCGTAGAGATTACACAATAATCTCAAGACGAGGAACCATCTTAATTGTTGCCTCTTCATCATCGTGCTGCAGACAACAGACACTTAGGTTTTCCTACGGCTTCAGCACATGATGTTATTTGTGAAAAGGTACTTTCCTATTCCTCAGCCCGGATAAGGCGCAGGCCGGTAGAGCGGTTAAGGTGATGCATAGGTACAGCCGGCCAGCTCTAATGTAATTCCACGACAGCAGAGTGAATGATGGCCCAATCTGCGATGGAAGTGGAAGAACAGGGAGAGAGAGGTGCCTGCATCTGTGTGTATGTGTGTGTGTGTGTGTGTGTGTGTGTGTGTGTGTGTGTGTGTGTGTGTGTGTGTGTGTGTGTGTGTGTGTGTGTGTGTGTGTGTGTGTGTGTGTGTGTGTGTGTGTGTGTGTGTGTCTGTGTGTGTGTGTGTGTGTGTGTGTGTGTGTGAAGTGTGGGGGGGTGGGGGAGGGGGACCCCACTTTGCTTTAACCTGTGGCAAAGGGTTTGTGTTTTTAGCGATGTAGAACAGGCTGTTAAAACCTGCAGTCACTGCCAGTGTGGTGTATAACTTGTTTACTCGTCTTTCAACCTTAAGAAGCCCGCCCCCCCCCCACGGTCGTCCCTTTAGTGCTTTCATAAACACACTAAAATAAAACCTGGCGCTCTTCATGAGTGCCTCTGATTGGCTAATGGGAGCTGACATGGGGGGACACACACAGGGGTCTGTTTTGTTTATAGTCTGGCTCAGAGGATATGTCAACCAATGGGAGGACATGAAAGCCCAGGTTAACATGGCTGATGTTTTATTTTTCCAGAGGGTGCTTCGCTTTGTTATTTCTCTATTTCATGATAAGTGGTCATATTGATGCATGGATTTATGAATGGAAGCCAGGATTTTTCTGGCAATCTGTTAGTTTTATCTGGCATCGTATATATTCATTTACTTAAGTCCTAGAGAGATTTCTCCGGGTTAATGAAGGTTTGCATAACTGGGATTAGTGCCAAAACATGTGACCCACTACCTAAGTACCCTCCAACTTCACTGAACATTTCGGTTCAATGTGTGTGTGTGTGTGTGTGTCTGTGCGTGTGTGTGTGTATGCGTGTGTGCGTGTGTGTGTGTGTATGTGTATGTGTGTATGTGTACTCCCTCAACAAGGATACAAAACCCCAGTGTGTGGTGTAGGCGTGTGTGTTTAAGATAACAAGAGCATGCATTTTGTGCATAAAAGAGGGCGTGCATGTATGTATGTATGACTATGTGTGTGTGTACATGTGCACATGCATGTGTGTGTGTGAATGCGGTGGTCCTTCTCTTTGTTCCCCTGTGACAGGCTCCTCTGCGCTCCACAGAACTGCACATTTTCCACTCAATTGAGCGGCCCTCTCAGATCATTAAATGTCCATTCATTAGCAAGGGGACTCGGGTCCCGGGGCCCCAGCAGAAAGACAAACACAAGGGGGCTTTCCCGGGAATCGGGGGGTTGGGGGGGGGTCCTCAGACTTTCCCCTTGGTTGCCTGGACCGGGGGCCATGCATCTTGGTGGGTGGCTGAGCAACGCTACCTTAGCTAACCTCAATCCTCCAGATGAACCTGTTGTGTGTATCCTGTACACCAAGCTGATCTGGCAATCAGGAGGTTCGAATTCAGATTTTGTAATCCTTTATCCAAGCAGGAAGTCTCAGTGAGATGGAGTCCTTGATCACGAGAGACCTAGACAGATATATATTCATAAAGAATGCAGATCTGGTTAAATTTGGTTCTTAACTCTATGACTCTATGACGGTTCGCTCATTGTTCAACTGTCTGCAGCGTTCCAAACAGCTCAACCTCATGGCCAAGCCGAAAGGTTGCCTGCAGAAAGTTAATGAATACACGGCAGTGCACAAAAGAACACACCCACGCAACCTAATTAATACAAGGGTTAAACTTTCACCACAAACTCCCTGTCTCTCTCCAGGACTTGGCAGCCAACGAAGGGGGCCCGGCGAGGCAGCGCAAGGTGGCTTAGGAGGCGTCCAACGCTCAAGGGCCCAAATATTTACCTTGACATAGCATTTGCACTCTGCCTCACCCCGACTCATTGATCCGATTCGATTGGTCGGCCCTCTCTCGCCTTCAGGGTTAGGATTGTCAGCGCAGTTTATGTTTCGTAGATGGACGAGCGCGGCCTGGGAACTCACCCCATCCTCTGTGCTCAGACACGTTCAGTGGGGTTTTACAGAAGGTGTTGATCAGAGTACAGAATGAGAAGCTTGTGGTCAGGGTTGAAATTATTGCTGCACACGTGTGGGAAATTATGCAATCTCGCGACACAGCAACTCAGACATGTAGGCTAAAAGCGTTTTGCTGAAATCCCCCGTTACCCTGGGAAGGACAGATCCCCAAGAAAATAATACAATAAAGTTATAATGTAACCGGCAGTCAATAGTTGCATTTCAAATATGTTTGCGAGCTGTTTACTTAGCGGTTTAAAAATCGCACTGGACTGTTTGAATAAAACCTTGAATTCACTAGAACATCACACTAATCATACCTTTATATTGTGGTGGTGGCACACCAAACATACTACAACCCACTGCATGGAAAGTACACAAAAAACAAGTTAATACTCCTTTTTACATTTCTTCTAATAATAAAGGTGACAATTATCTGCTCTTGAATCTGGATTTCGGGGAACAACTATGAGTTATATTGTAAAACCGTTACAAACATACCAAAGCCATTGTATCATTTACCAGTAGTCCATGAGTTCAACAATAAACACACATCCCAGCATCTAAATAAGTCAAATCAATCAAGACAGGTCTATTGTAATTAAATAGCCCTTAATTAACGTGACAGTATCAAAGGGCTTTACAGGCCATCTGTAATGACATGGTATGATACCTCTTTTACTTAGAGATCTACCTAAATATTCAGGCTCCTAAAATCCCTGCCTCTGAAGTTATAACCTGTTTGAAAACATCAGACTGCATCCGTCACACAAGCTTAGCCTTAGCAAATATTGAAACTGCCAATCTATTCACAGGTCCTTATCTGCCACCAGCCATATTTGGACCTTTTTTTGAAGGCCTTACTTGACCGAGAGACAGAGTCTACCAGTAGTTGAACATAATAAACACTGAGTTGTTTTTTTGCAAACAAGCTAACAGTTTGCACCACCACGTGTACGCCTATTTGATTAGTTCCTGCAGGAGCGGCAACGGAGCAGAGATAG
>OLKM01000269.1:141836-146836 GCA_900291075.1 Melanogrammus aeglefinus | reverse complement strand
CCATCGTTTTTGTGGCATGGTAATTGCCTTTCTGGCACTTATAATAATAGTAATTAGGCTACATTTTATCCATTGTACCCTAAATGCTTTCTATCCACTCTTTCTATATTTTATTTACGACGGACGTCCTCAAACGCACACACACACACACACACACACACACACACACACACACACACACACACACACACACACACACACACACACACACACACACACACACACACACACACACACACACACACACACACACACACACACACACACACACTGCATATCACAGATTGTGTTTGTGTGGGGTCTCTCTCTCTCTCTCTCTCTCTCTCTCTCTCTCTCTCTCTCTCTCTCTCTCTCTCTCTCTCTCTCTCTCTCTCTCTCTCTCTCTCTCTCTCTCTCTCTCTCTCTCTCTCTCTCTCTCTCTCTCTCTCTCTCTCTCTTCGATTTCAATAAGACGGCTTCATACGCCAACTGAGGGTATATTTAGATAATAATAACATGTTAACCATAATAGCATAGACCTATTTAAAAAACTAAAAAATATAGAAAAGCCACAAATACATAGGGCCACATATACTATAATTAGGTTTATTTTTCTGAAATGGAAATCAACATTATTGATGGCAAACAATAGCGCAGGGCTACGGGCTGCAAGTCTAAAGCATATGCAGGCGCAATCGCTCAAGGTACGCTGGCCTTAACACATTTTGTCATTGATCGGCAAGGAGTCGGCTATTTAATTACATTTAAATATGCATTATAAATGTATATATTTTATCGCAATTGTAGGCCTATTTTATTTGACTTAGAACTTTTATTACAGTGGTGGGTTATTATGATTATTGCTATTTGGATTGTTTTGCAGTAATTTAACACAGCCTTTGAACACGTGATTTTCATGAACGTAACTATTCATCAGTTTAACATGCAAAGTGAAAAAAAAAAAGTGAAAAAAATTAATAAATCAATTGAATATAACATGAGCAATATGAATTTTTCCAAACAATCCCCTCAAATGGGATTAGGGTTGCAGGCCTCGTATTCCTCCCGAAAAACTTACATTGATCATAAAGAACCTTGTAACCGTGTAACTTTCTTTTGCAAAAAATCATGTTGGAATTCACGACAATGTGTCAACAATGAATCACTCATATAAATAAATAAGGAAAACAGCGTCAAAATACAGAATCTTCAGCTCATGCGGGCCCCCCAACAAGCATCACCCCACAAGGAGCCTGTTAAGGCCCTAATCCCGTGACACCGCGTACAATATCATACGCCGGCCCCACGAACGCGATACCAGTTGTCTCCAGCCTCCGTCATGATTGCGGTGTTTGGTATTTCAACATGCTGAGCTCACAAATGCTCGGCTGATGACAGTTGCTCTTTAATATTGCCTGAGATCTGCACTCCGGCACATCTGACCTTCCCCACCGAGGCTCCCTCTCCATGTGTGGCCCCGCTACTCTTGGCTCACCCCCACATCGTCAGGGGAGGCTTGTGTGTGTGTGTGTGTGTGTGTGTGTGTGTGTGTGTGTGTGTGTGTGTGTGTGTGTGTGTGTGTGTGTGTGTGTGTGTGTGTGTGTGTGTGTGTGTGTGTGTGTGTGTGTGTGTGTGTGTGTGTTTGTGTGTGTGTGTGTGTGTGTGTGTGTGTGTGTGTGTGTGTGTGTGTGTGTGTGTGTGTGTGTTTGCATGTGTGCCCTAGCTACAGGCCGCCCACACTCTTGTTGTTGTGTGTGTGTGTGTGTGTGTGTGTGTGTGTGTGTGTGTGTGTGTGTTGTGTGTGTGGTGTGTGTGTGTGTGTGTGTGTGTGCATTTGTGTGTGTGTGTGTGTGTGTGTGTGTGTGTGTGTGTGCGTATGTGCCCTAGCCACAGGCCGCCCGCACTCTTGTTGTTGTGTGTGTGTGTGTGTGTGTGTGTGTGTGGTGTGTGTGTGTGTGTGTGCGCGTGTGTTTGTGTGTGTGTGTTTGCGTGTGTATATTTTTGTACGTGTGTTGGCTTGCCAGGTCAACCAACCAAATAAACACACACACACACACACACACACACACACACACACACACACACACACACACACACACACACACACACACACACACACACACACACACACACACACACACACACACACACACACACACCCATGACGAAACAGTACAAGTGGACACTAAGCAAGAAGCAAGTGTACAAAGGGAGCCCTTGGTGCCAGGAGTGAACTGTTGAACTCTGAATGTGATCCGCCTGGCACCACACGAAGAAGAAGAAGAAGAAGAAGAAGAAGAAGAAGAAGAAGAAGAAGAAGAAGAAGAAGAAGAAGAAGAAGAAGAAGAAGAAGAAGAAGAAGAAGAAGAAGAAGAAGAAGAAGAAGAACGAAGAAGAAGAAGAAGAAGAAGAAGAAGAAGAAGAAGAAGAAGAAGAAGAAGAAGAAGAAGAAGAAGAAGAAGAAGAAGAAGAAGAAGAAGAAGAAGAAGAAGATGAAGAAGGCCCTGGTGGTGGCGGAGGCGGCGGCGGTGGTGGCCCCCCCCCCTCCCTCCCCTTCATCACAACACTCAACAGGATGGGCTCCGGGGGGTCCCAGGGGGACGGCGATGCAGAGGCCGGCCCGGGGACTCCATAACCCAGCGCTGCTGAATGTCACCCAGGATGGACGACGGGCAGCTGCCCCGGCCACTTGATGAGCCGTTGCCACGGCGACCCGTCCTCCTCCGCATTAGGATCACTCACTGTGCCCATTCGGCTGTGGGCCGCGCAGAAAGGACGGGAGATGGGAGAGGCATTCCTGACAGCTGAGGATGCTTGGACTCTAGGTGACCCGCGCTTGTTGTTACCGCCGTGCCACGGAAGTTATTCAGGCCCGGGGACCATCAGATCAGAAGGGGACTTTGAGTAGATACCAGGGGTGGTCCAGGTTTCCGATTTTTCTCCATCCTAGATGGGAACAGCGTGTGTGTGAGAACAGCGTTTGCAGTGTGTCTGATCCGGGTGTTACTGCTTTGATCAAGACCTGTGTTGAATGTGTGCGCCCATACACGTGTGTGCTTGTGTGCTTGTGTGTGTGTGTGTGTGTGTGTGTGTGTGTGTGTGTGTGTGTGTGTGTGTGTGTGTGTGTGTGTGTGTGTGTGTGTGTGTGTGTGTGTGTGTGTGTGTGTGTGTGTGTGTGTGCATGTGTGTGTGTGTATGTTTGTGTATATGTGAGTATGTGTTTGTGGGTGTGTTTAGGTATGTCTGTGAGTGTGTGTTTGTGCGTGTGTGTGTCCGCGTGTGTGTGTGTTTGTGATTGTGTGCATGTGTGTGCGTCATAGGTTAAGGAGTCAGTCCGTTGTTTCTTAATAAGCGTTGGCTTTGTACTAAGAGGTGCAAATATAGTTAGCTTGTGGTTTCTGAGTGGGTCACGCAGGCTTTAAAGTTCCCTTGTTAGTGTCACCTCCATGTCTGTGCTTCAAGGAGACATAATCCTGTTCAATGTGAGCATCATGTATAGTGTGGACACCTTTAATTAAAAACCCCTCCCATGTTAGTGAAACTAAATCTCATTTGATCTACAATGCAGAGTGTGTGTGTGCGGTTTGTTTGTTTTTGTGTGTGTGTCTGTGCCTGTGTGCCTGTGTGTGTGTGTGTGTGTGTATGTGTGCATGCTAGCATCTGTGTTTGTGTGGGTGCCTGTATGTGCGTGCCGGTGTGCAAGTGCGTGTGTGTGTCTGTTCAACCGAACACTATTACCAAGCTGTTGAATCCTCCACGATAAGAACAAAAATCGCCAGAGAGGCCTGTGCAGCGCCATACCACCCCCTCCCCCCCCTCCACATGGAAACCCACCGTATCACACACACTTCCCTTCCCCAGCCTTATCCTGCAATTAAGACAATCCACCAAGACACCTCGGCATCTGATACGATGCCCCACTCCCCCCTCTTTTGGTCATCGCCCAACCCCCCCTCCCCATCTATTTTCAATTGAATCTGCCTGCGTGATAATTAGGCCCTGTTTGAAAGGTCTTCCCCTAGCCGGGCCAACTCCGCCAGCAGCTACGGCGGCCATTATTCTAATGTGCAGATGTAAAATTGCCTATAATTTCCACTGATGTCCCGTCACTTCATTCAGCAGCTCCCTCGGCCTCTCCTAGTCCTCGCCGGGCCGGTGAACGAGGCACATTGTGACAATCAGGGATACAGTGAGAGGGTTATGGAGCATGCGGCATGTGTGTGTGTGTGTGTGTGTGTGTGTCTTTGTGTGTGTGTGTGTGTTTGTTTGTGTGTGTGTGTGGATATTAAGGAGGACGGCTAGATGTTAATGAAGCACAAAGCTACGTTTTTCTTGTAGAAAACCATGGTGGGTTGGAGGTTTGTGAACACAAACACACACACACACGAGGGGTCAGGACTGTGTTTTGGTTGCTGGTTAAAATCCTGTATGGGCGACCCATGGATTGTCGCTGCTGGGCTGTGGCTGAGGATCTCCTGTAAGGTAAGGGACAGTGTGTGTTTGTTTGCGTGCATTTGTGATGGCATCTAGGCGGTTGGTTGGCCGTTGAATTCTTTTTTATGTGAAGCATGACATTTATCAGGCATACAGTGACAGGTAGGCCTATCAGTAACCCTTAAAGGGGGAAGTTAAGTAAAGTTGTCAATAAGGTCATGGCCTCCGGAATGACATCACAACCAAGCCTACATTGACGGTTTAGTCACACTATAAAACTCGAGTAGATTAATGAAAATCTACTATTTTTGTACTTTTTCATTTCAAGGCAGGGTGTAAGTTATTTAGGTCATGTCCATGTAGGCCTACTATCAGTCAAAGTGTCTTACAGTGAGCCATTTTTCCAATCATTTGAAATCGGAGCTGATCATTTAAAAAGGAAACCAAAAAACATACGCACAGAGATCCACAAGACAAGAGGCTGTTTACAGTAGGCCCATCGGTTATAAATAGTCTGCTCTTAATGTGTAAACAGTTTAAGGCCAAACATGTGGAAATCAGTACAAAACACTATTTTTCACCGTTCG
>OLKM01000269.1:111836-136836 GCA_900291075.1 Melanogrammus aeglefinus | reverse complement strand
TAACATTTGATAAAACAGATTAAAAATGACGTATATATTTATATGTATATATAAACATATATATATATATATTTCATATGCCAGCTAGGCTGCATCACATTTGTCCCCATGAACGACGCCACAAGCTCGAGAATTTGAGTGACTTTTATGAGTCTACTTTTTAAGTCATAAATAACTTTTTAGCTCTTTCATACAGCAAACAATTTGTACGGCATTTGACCTTTCTCGTACATACCTGTCTCCTCTGACGACCTCGAGTGGGCCAGGTGGACGTTACTGTTGCTTGGGTTACTGTGCTGGTACGGCCCGTACGCGGACGGGGGGTGAGCGTTCCCCGCGCCTGGGTACGAATAGCCCAGAGAGCGCCCGTACGAGGACGCGCTGTGAGCGAAGGAGCTCTCGTGCTGAGAGTGCCCGCTCGCGTGCAACCCATGGACGGGATAGATGTGAGAGAGTCCCGTTGCGGGGTGTTGGTGTTGTTGGTGTTGTTGCTGCTGCTGGTGCTGGTTGAGTCCCGGATGTCCGTGGCCGAATTCTAGAAAGGCCGATTTTGCGGGATCGGAGGCATTCAGGCTGTCAGGCGTAAACCCCATAGACATCATTAACCAGAACGCACGAGTCCATAAAAGCGTCGCTCCGAAGAGACTTTCATGAGTTATGTCGGCAGCTCCGAGACTCCGCCACACTTGGAGCAAATCAACATCAATCCCAGCGCATTGCTTGAGTAAAAAATATATTTCCCCAAACCGCCGATATTCTTAAAAACGTTGAAAAAGAATAGGGAGGGGGGGGGGGAAAGCAAATGGGACTAAGTCTTTATATCATTGTAAACCTGTGCTGATTCTCCACACACCTCTTGTTGCATGTAGACGCAGCGCGCGCCTCCGTCTCCACTGCCCTCCATCACTGAGCGTTCTGATTGGTCTCCGCGCGCCCATCACCATTAAGGTCATTAACATATGACAGTGGATACAGCTCCACACTGCACGCGCTCCACTTTGGGACCAATGATTTTAGTTATTGATTTCGGATTTCAGATTTATTTTCTGCTTTGACAGCAGCCTTATATATATCTATAATAAATATATATTCGAAATGCTTTATTGTTAACCGAATTTATCCATATTTGACCAAAGTTCTTCATATTTGATGATTATTGAAGTATTGATTGTTAGCCTGCTGTTATAGATATAATAATTATATTTTGTATTCTATTTCCAAGTTTAGGTAGGCTTATTGCACTAATTCTATAGCATGATGAAGTTGGAGATTAGAAAGGTATGCATGCAAACTCTTATGTAGGCCTATGCCATATTAGTAATGAAGGCAAGTAAAATTTAGAATACGTTTCTTAATCTCTATCATTCCTGACATTCAATTCATAAATATTGAAGTACATATCGACAAAATAGGGATAGGCCTATAGGCCTATGTCTATAACTGCAATAGAACCATCCAAGTTCGCAAGCAGGTCGCTCCAATGTAGTTTACCTGATCACTTATTATGACACACTGTCACAAAATGTGATTATAGCTTATAGCCAGCATAAAGAATGTATCACAATGCGAATCAATTGATTGCTGATTGATCCAAGAGGGTTTGAACCCCAGAGCTCCCAGTGTCCGTGTAGGCTACTGGCCTCCCTCTGAGGGTCCTCGGATGCCGTGGCGCAAGGTTAGAATTAGAAACGGCCATATCTGGTTCAAAGTAACTTAAATAAATAAAATAAAACCTTGTCCCTGCCTAGTTAATAAATAGAACGTAACTAATAACGATATGAACAACAGGCCATTATTTATGAATAATACTACCAATAGTAATGTTAGGCTTATTCTTATTTTATTCTTATTTTTATTCATACTATTATTATTATTATTAGTAGTATTATTATTATTACTACAATTATTATAATAATAACAACTATTATTATTATAATGATTCGTTTTTTGATCATCATTATTAATGTAGAGAAATAACAGGCCAAGTCGTCGTAACATAGGCCTATTCACAATATTAACTAACGTTTGCATATTCATGTCTGCATTAATAAAATGTAATTTGTATTCGTTATTGTAGGCCTAATTGGATGATTCGTTCAACACTCTGTTAACTCATCTAATGAGGTCTCTGGCTCTACGGCGGACCAAGCGGCCAATCAGGGGTCACAGAGTTTAAAGATAACTGTATTCAAGAGCCTGCTCGTTATCCTGGCTGTACTCCCCACTCTAAATAAATGTAAAAACAAATCCCAGCCGAACTATTAGGAAAGAGGCCTATAGCAGATACCAACATTATGTCGATCGCTCAGTGACTAGAAGTGTTTTGCCTCCCGCTAGTAAATCATAATTTCATACTCATTGGAAAGGAAGAGATGGAGTAGGTGAAGATTAATGACCCGAAACACCTAATAGCAATCTATAAATAAATGTTTACACGATACGCTTTGGATGCAAATTGCAATCCTTAAGGTGTCATTCATTTTTATTGACAGTTTAAGTGCTCCCGTAAAAAAACGGATTCTCTTCCGGAGGGACGGGAGACGTTTTAGTTAGCACAAACCTGAGCCTATGGAGTCACTGCGTGGAAATACACAGAGAGGAGACCACAGGGCCAGACCACTGTGACTTGTTGACTTCCTCTTTCTCCCCCAACCAAAACTACAGGTGCCCTGAAACGCATAGGGAAAACCACTGTTAAAAGAACCATAATCAGTCTATTTAAAGGAGTTCGTCGTATCTCGCTGTTTTATACCACAAAAGTATCAGAGAATAATGCATATACAGCACCAAACCTAAAAAACAACAACGATTCAAGTATAATAAATAATATAAATAAAATAAACCCAAAATAAATGATGGAACAGAAGTTTGGTTGGATGGTTCCAGGGGGGGGGCACACATGCTGTTGTCCGACCCAGGGATAGTGCTCATATCCTGGGCAAGCAGGCTGCCCCTCCCCTGGCCCAACATGGAGGAACCAGCAGACCCTCCAGGAGCATATATAGCCCCCCCCCGCCCATCCCCATGGTCCTCCCTCAGACAGAAGGTGCTGTTAGTCAAAAGCAAGACCATCAAATAGGCGGCAGAGGAGACAGCCTTCGGTCTTGAATCCATTAAAGGGTTCCTGCATCTACATATGCGTCCCTGAGGTGGAATAATATAATAACATAATAATAACACTATTACCCTAAAACAGTTTAGACATACTCTTCTAAACTGAGCTCACTCTGCCCAACATGCATGGGCATGCATGTTGGATTGCATTTTTATTTTTACAACTGAGGGATAATTTAGCAGAAATAGAAAAATATCGTATTGACACAGAGATCCGGTAAGAAGCGTTGCAATAAAGAGCAGATTCAGCTTGTCAAACGTCAAAGAAGAGCAGTAGCAGCAACAAAGGTGTCATGGCTGCACGGTGAAGGCGACAGTTTGACAGTGGGCTTGGATCCATAGGACCCAACGAGGAGAAAGAAAATCCAGTGGCTTCAGAAGCCCAAGGCCTGTGTGCTCACAAACACCTCTCCTTTAAGGCCCTTCAGCCTCTGAATGGAGGGCTGGACGGAGGGGCTGTTGTGTGCGGTGTGGTGGGGCTGTGTGTGTGTGTGTGTGTGTGTGTGTGTGTGTGGTGTGTGTGTGTGTGGTGTGTGTGTGTGTGTGTGTGTGTGTGTGTGTGTGTGTGTGTGTGTGTGTGTGTGTGTGTGTGTGTGTGTGTGTGTGTGTGTGTGTGGCGCGGGGGGGGGGGATTTGAGGAGTGGGTGTCACGGCCACGGAAGACCCATGGTGAAGATGAGTTTGAAGAGAGGGAGGACGTGAAAGCGAGCAAGAGAGAGAGAGAGAGAGAGACACACAGAGAAGGGAGAAAGAAGTCTCTTTAAGGCTTGTAATTAGGTTTGCATTACGGGCGAAGAACAAAGCCAAGCCCTGGAGTCATTCGGCTGGGAAGTGTCCTCACCGTTGCTGCCTTAATACACGCACAGGGAAACTGTTAATAACAATACGCCTGAACATGGCCCAGACTCACTGGCGTCTCCGAGGTCACATGGTGCCAGCCGACCAATGGGAGGGGGAAGGCTGCCTTTTAACGTGTGCGTAGGTGGGTCCTCTCCCATGTACACTCCTGTACTGACACACACAGATACGCACGCACACCACAAACACCCACAACCGCACACATACAGACACACACAGACACATGCAGCCGCACACACATAAACATTCGCGTGCACACACAAATCCAAGCAAATGTGCACACACACACACACACGCAAACACGAACGTACGTGTACACACGCACACACACACACTCACACGCACACACACAAACACACACACACACACACACAGACACACATGCACATAAACTAACGCAGACACATGCAAACACAAACACACACACACACATACACACCACACACACAGACACACACACACACATAGACATAAACCCACTCAGACACACACAAACACCCACCCACGCACAGTTGGTTGCATGCATCATACTGCTCTGATGCAGAGTGACAGCATTCCTTGTGTACAAATCAAGTGCACATTCTCATGCAACTGGCTGTGATCTCCCCGCCGGCATGTCATGTTGTAGAAGTAGACCTCTGTTGGGGCTGGTCTGAGGCCTGTTTGCAGTAGAGTGACACTTCGTGACCCCGTGAGCCACACTCCCCACATAACGGAAGAAAACGGCAGCTCCCTCTTGACATCGCCCACAAACCGTCCAAGATGGGATTTTAATGACGGATCCAGAACCATCTGAAGTATCCTTCGTGTCCGACGTGGGAAAATAGCTATAATTCCCCCGGATTTGGGGGGGAAATCAAAGCAGATACAAAGCATGAATGAAAAGTTTGAAAAAGCGAGGACAATGCGATGCAACCTGCCCTTTCATTTCTTACACTTAAGGCAAGGTGATCCCAGTGGCTTAACATCGTCAAACGTCTACCAACGAACAAGGTGACTGTTTCTTCACCCCCCCCAACCCTCAAAACCAATGTAAACAGGGGGATTTACCCCCCTCCCCCCCCACCCCAGGGGGGAGGAGGGCAGGAGAGAAGAAGAAGAAAAGTTTGATTGTCGGTCGTCGTGAGAGGTTGAACCTCAAGACTTCACTATAGGCCCTGTCTGATCAGGGTGCCGTTCACAGCCTCTCTACCTGGCCACTGATTTCATTCCTCAGACGCAGCCATGTTGCAGCTGAATGCTTCTCCTGCCTGTATGTCTGGCTGTCTGGTGAGAGGGAGAGATATATAGAGAGGAGAGAGAGAAAGAGCGAGAGAGAGCGAGAGCGAGAGAGCGAGAGCGAGAGCGAGAGCGAGAGCGTGCGAGAGAGAGAGAGAGAGAGAGAGAGAGAGAGAGAGAGAGAGAGAGAGAGAGAGAGAGAGAGAGAGAGAGAGAGAGAGAGAGAGAGAGAGAGAGAGAGAGAGAGAGAGAGAGAGAGAGAGAGAGAGAGAGAGAGAGAGAGAGAGAGAGAGACAGAGACAGAGACAGAGACAGAGAGACAGAGAGAGAGACAAAGAAAGTGACAGAGATTAAACCAGGGGTCACCAACATGGTTTTTTAAGTCATTGTTCATAATTATTGTGAGAAATCATTAACATCATCAGTGTCTTCACGTAGATGATTATCATTAATCATTAATAATAATATATAACTAAAGGCAAACTGAGCAATTTTTTTTGTTTCAGAAGAGTGTATCAAACTGGGTGCCCTTCGTATGACTCAGTACCCATGAAGTAGCTCTCAGGTTCAAAAAGGTTGGTGACCCCTGCCCTAAACTATACTTGACGTTTGAATGATCACTTGAAGGGCTGCAAATTAATTGTGCAGATATTTATTGCCATAGCGCAATGGCTGTGGCCACATCTAATGAGCCGATTCATTTCTGAATTTTGATTATAGGGAAGGACGTGAATGGATAAATCATGACATTGTCATTTTGTTCCTAAATTTGTCTGAAATGATATGTTGTTACTTTAATTATTTTTTTGTCCAGTAATATTTGTAAAATAAATGAAGCCTATAATAACCTTTAAACACTTTATTATATTGTTTATGAGGAGGGGGTCATATAATTTGTACTATATTTTTTGCTGTATTACTATATTATTAAATTAATACTTAATGAATCTAATACTGATAGAGATTACTAAAATGATGTAAAATGTAAACCAAGTATATTAGTAATATTTTTTAATGCCATTTTGAATTAATTTGACATTGAAAATAAGCTATTTAGCTTATTTAAGTTAATATAAGGGATGATTCACTTTCTAATATCAGCCATTTCTGTTCTCCCCATTGTCATCTATTATTGGTTTGGGATGTAGCCGAAAATAATGAATAATTAGGTCAAATCAAGTTAAGTGGCCCTAATATAGGGGCCTATTAACACCGTTTAATCACATGTAAGCCCGGCAGTAATTGGAACATCATTGAAACATCAATTACTAAAATAAATGTTCATCAGAAACACACATAATAAAGTGCCTGAGCTCAATGAAATAATGCGTAATGAGATGAGAACGACTTTTCTCTTACAGAAGCACTACGGAAATATTCATCATTCATTATTTAGTTTAGAGTTGCTATGATTCAAAGTTGCTATTGGGGGGAAGATGCGTCTTAAAAATCTGTCTCATTAAAAACAAACACTTCAAATTCAAACATTGTAACAACATAAAATATCAAAACACAACATGTATAAAATGCTGTGCATGTGCTGCAAAAAACGAACACAGGACCAAACTATAAAAACAAAAACAAAACACGAAGAAATAAATAACAGAATGAATCAGCAAACAAATCATGTCGTTTTTTCTTAACCCCAACCTGTGCCTTATCAAAATAGTGACACACGCGGCGTTGACATATCACGAGCCATAGGGATTTGCATAAACACTCACAGAGACCCAGGCCCCGCCTACATTCTGTCTGTGGCCGTGGCTTTTTCCCGCCCAGTAACGCTCTCCATGGCACATCTGGAACAAAGCAGGCAGACTGGGGGCTACCCTGGGTGTTTACAACTCTGTTGTTTTCTCACACTCCTCGCAAAATGGTGGCCAAACACACATTCCAGACTCAAACGCTCAACATGGGGGGAAAAAAATCGAGTAAATTTTTCCACTATAAACGCTCTCCCCAGTGCGAGGGGCGGCCAATAGAATAGCAAGCGCTCTGAGGCCTGGCCAATCACAAGGGCTGAGCAGAAGGGCTGTCGCACCGGATGCATCTTGTCTACAAAACTATCTGTCAGTGTATCTTTCTGTGTGCATTTATGCTAGTTTGTATGTTTGTGTGTGCGTGCGTGCGTGCGTGCGTGTGTGTGTGTAAGTGTAGATGTGCATGTGCGTGTGTGTGTTTGCATGTGCATGTGTTTGTGTGTTTCCTTGTGCTTCTGTGTGTGTATGTGTGCATGTGTGTGTGTGCATGTGTGTGTGTGTGTGTGTGTGTGTGTGTGTGTGTGTGTGTGTGTGTGTGTGTGTGTGTGTGTGTGTGTGTGTGTGTGTGTGTGTGTGTGTGTGTGTGTGCATGCGTGCGTTTTGGGTGTGTGTGCTTGTGTTTGTGTGTGCGTTTGTGTGCAGGTTTGTGTGTGTGTATCTGTGACAGTCCTGGGTTCAGCTGAGGTCACCAACACAGCCAGGGGAGTGGCTTTGAGTGCTGGAGGGCCATGTGTATGTTTGTGTGAGTGCGTTTGTTTGAGTGCGTTTTTGGGAGAATGTTTGTGTGAGTCTGTGCAGCGGTTAAAGGCCTGTTTACGAGCACACAAAAGCAACCGATCAGAGAAACGTTGAAAACAAACCGATTGCGGGGCAGATTTGAATGCCTGCCGAACTACATCATCACATGGAGGTTTCCAAAAAAAAATGCATTAGTCATCCAAAATATCCCAGTCACATTTCTGGTGATTGAGGCAACGCCCATATCGTCATAAAGCCATACCAACCTGTAAGTGTTCTCAATGTTATAACCTGGAGAGGCAGTGTGAATATTTTCAATGTAATAACCTGCTTTTCCAGTTCATGACGCTTCTCCAGGTTAGATTACAAAATTAGATTACAGACTAAGTATTCTTAATCTGAGTTCATTTCGACAGGCTGATACTTTTGATGAAGAAGTCCTTCCTGTAAATTTAAACTGCCATCGCCAGATAAGACTGATAAAAGAGAGACATTTACATTTAATCTTTTAGCAGATGCTTACATCCAAACAAGTGATGGCCCAGAGTGAGTTAAATTAACCGTATATATGATATACAGTTCATATATATGACAAAATACATATGTTTTCTCTGTTGTACCTCTTCCTCCCTCCCCCCAAACCTTCTGTACAGAGTGGGGCAGATGAGACACCAGACGGGGGAGAAAACCAGCAGCAGGACAATTATTTGCCCTGGGGGGGGGGGGGGGGCTGCAGCCGGCAGGAGCACATGCTCAGCCAATCAACAGACAATGACACATGGCTTGGGGTTTGTCCATAAAAGACTGGTTTACCAGGCCAGGAGATTATCCATCTGAAGTTACTGGCCCCTCCAGTAACGTGAACCCCCCTTTGTGGTCTGCAGGTAACAGTGTGTTAGATAAGCGCCAGTTTAAAATGTCGGAGTTGACGAGAGTGACAGGTCTTGGAGGATGCAGACATCTGTCTGTGTGTGTGTGTTGGCGGGGGGGGGGGCTCTGTCTGGTTGTGAGTATGTGTGTGTGTGTGTGTGTGTGTGTGTGTGTGTGTGTGTGTGTGTGTGTGTGTGTGCGTGTGTGCGTGTGTGCGTGTGCGCGTGTGTGTGTGTGTGTGTGTGTGTGAGGGGGAGATGGTGATGGTGGGTCAGGGGGTCCCAGCCTCTGATGACAGGTGACAGCGGCCCCTAAGAGTACTGGTCCGTCTGTTTGATACCACAGCTTCCTCTGATGCAACATCAATGATGATGAAGATGACGACGACGATGTTGATGAGGATGGTCAATAGACCGATGGATATACAAACATCCTCTCTTGGAAACGTATCTAAAACAGCCAGCTCAATGTTCCGATGGGGCCTTTTTTCCTCTTCAAAATGAAGATTGAGTTCATTCTTTGCTTGATATCAGGCCAGGCAGCCGCTGGGGGTCAAATCCTTCTCTTCACAACCCTTCACGGGGAAACAACTCGGTGGGATCAAGTTCAACTCATGACAACAAGCCCAACCTCTGCCAAGTGTAAAGTTCCATTGTGACCTACAATGGCACACAATGCGCCCAGCCAGCGTTGCCTCTCAAATAACAACATCTCAGGACCGAGGAACGTTTGAGCTGATATCAACGAAGCCGTCCAACATCCAACATGTCGTAGTCGAAGTGTATGAGACGCAGTGTGTGTCATTTTGAACATTTAATCAAATAAAAAGGCTGTGTTATTTACACTGTTTTTTATTTTGTTTTTTGCTTCATGAATATTTTCAGCGGTATAGTTTGAATTATGTCTTTTTTTTGGCATTTGTCTCAGTGGACAGGGTGTCCACAGCACCCAATCTTGGTATTGATCCCATATTCTGCCTACCTATAAGCATCCCTGACCAGCCTTAACTCACCTGTGTGTACTAACTCAAAGGATGGACTTTGATTAAAGAAAATAGCTTAAATCAGGATGTTGGCACAGAGCCTTCGTTGCCAATAACTCCTCAGAAGGCATTGTCATGGAGAACTGATTGGCAACTGGCACGTTTGAAAGGGGTTTTGTTGCAACCATTTTAACCTGGGTGTTTAACCTCGTCAAATTAAATGTAGGGTTTTTCTTTTTGTCACTCGAGGGCTGGACTTCTGGGGGTGACAGATTAAAAGGGCTGTGTTCTGTGAGATCTTTCAGATTGTCTGTGGCGGTCTGAGGCCATGCCAAGAGACATCAAAGGCCCCACGGCACCCTCGCACCGTCTTTGAAATCTCTGCTAAACACACCCTTCGCCTCGCTCCCTTTCAACAGTCTTACTCCACATCTCAGCGGTTTCGCTTTGCCAAGACGAAGAAAAGAAAAAGGTCAACTCTGAGCAGGAGAGCACATTGTCATTCATCTGCAAAAATTGCAATAAAACCTAGTTTGGGGTTGGATTTTTTGTGTGGCTCGGAAGGAGGTTCCTCCCTGGTTCCCCTAATGAAGGATGTTTGGGTGATAAGTCACGCAAAGGTGAAGTCGATCTTGTGACGGCATACGTGATTTGAGCAAGCCCCTGCTCAGAAGGCAAAGTCCTCACTCTGCTCCTGGCTGAGATTGATGGCTCCACAAGAAGTTACCTGAGGGAGGGATCAAAGCCAGATGGATACAAACGCCTCACCATTTGAAACTCTTTCATCTTCGGCCTCTTTTGGCTCCAGTCGCGACCCCTTCACCTGCCTATCAGTCTGACCCCTGATTGACAAGTTAAAACACATACACTTAGACAGTCCTCATCTCTGTTTGATGGCTCAAAAAAAAAAAGAGTCAATTACATGTGAATAACAACAAAACAAATCAATAAATTCATAAGGGTATGGATAAATAGCACGAGCATAACCTGAAGCAAAAAAATAACGCCAGTAATCCTGAGTGCACTTTTCTATGTGCAAAAATAAAGGGGGACCTTTTGCAGGGTCGAAGTGTGAGGCTCTACTCAGAATGGAGGCCATTGGCAGAGGGGGGCTATTTGCATTCCTCCAGTGAAAGTGAGGACAATTAAGCCATTTCCTCCTCAATCTATCTCCCTCCAGCCGGCCAGCCATCCAGGCCGACCGGTAGATCAATGGGACACGCAGCTGCACGGCCCATGTGTGCCAACCCTAGAAGATTAGGGTGAAAACCCCAGCCTAGCCTTGGCTCAATTGGCGCAATACCTGAGTCCAAGCTGGGGTCTGGTGCGGGAGCCTGAGCCTGGCTGCAATTGGCGCAATACCTGAGTCCAAGCTGGGGTCTGGTGCGGGGAATGTTGTGTGGGGGGGGGGGGGGGGGGCATGGGTCGAACTTGACAGCTGTTGCTAGGCAGAAACGAAGAACCAGAGGGTCCCGTCCATCTGTACAAGCAATACATGACGCTCTGGCCTCAATCCACTGTTTATTTTGTTAATGATTCCAGCCTTTTGCATCAATACCCCCTCCACCCCCACATCTGACCAGACCTGGAAAGCGAGAACACCTGGTGACTTGAGGACAGTGCACTTTGCCACTTGCGTTGCCAGCGCTGACACAAACCAGCCACGCTACGGTAACCAGCCTCTATGGCAATCCCTCCCCTGAGCATTCAACCCTGCGTTCCCTCCACCCCCGCCCTCTCTGGAACTCCCGACTGGACACTCCAAAGTCAATTAGCCAAATCACAATACACAATAGGCAGAGAGTTCAGCTTCCAGCTTCCACCGGTTAGCCTCGCGGGTGTCAAAGAGCCTGCTTGGAGATGGCGGCCGTGGGCCTTGTCAGGAGAATGGTGTAGGATTAGGGCCAAACAAAGAGCCACAGATACCCTCCACACCTGTGCAGCCTTGTTCTTTAGGACCGCTAATAGGCCAGAGCCTTCGGTCCAATAAGCAGGTGCTCATAACTTAATCTCCCAGCTCTTGGGTCTATCGCGAGGTGTCGGTTTCCCCCGCCCCCTGTCGCTCACTCTCTCTCTCTCTCTCTCTCTCTCTCTCTCTCTCTCTCTCTCTCTCTCTCTCTCTCCTCTCTCTCTCTCTCTCTCTCTCTCTCTCTCTTCTCTCTCTCTCTCTCTCTCTCTCTCTCTCTCTCTCTCTCTCTCTCTCTCTCTCTCTCTCTCTCCCTTCGCTGTAACATCCCCTGTGCTGAACTTGGACATCACCACCAGTGTCTCTCTCGTGTGACAAGGGATTCCATCTCCTCCCTCGCCACCCCCTCCTGGTGAAGCCCAGGTGATCAATCATTTACATGTGTAATTAGGATGGGGTGTCAAAACAGAAACTGTACACTTGCTCCGGGACAGTGTGCAGGGGTAGGGGGTCGGAGGTGACATCAGACTTGGCGGAGGCTCGGTAAACATGGGCCAGGGATAGAGAGAGATGGAGGGAGGGAGAGGAGAGGTGGAGGGGAGGAGGGCTGAGATGAGCTACTCTGTGGATTACATCAGGGCACCTCGAGCACCCTGTGGTGCGCACATTTACCGCATTTTCAAGATCTCTGGCACAGTTGTAAGAGCGTGCTATGCCTCAGTGGTACGAGCATGCTAGGTCTGCTAGGTCTCAGTGGTACGAGCATGATAGGTCTCAGTGGACAAGTATGTTAGGTCTCAGTGGTAGGAGCATACTAAGTCACAGGCGTCGTGCAAACTTGTCCACCTTCATCTTCCTTTTATTCAACTCATTGTCGATGGAACCACCGTAGGCGGTTCATTCGAATGAATAAGTAAATAAATAAAGCAGGATTAAAACCAATCAATATAAAAATCATAGACAAATCGGATCATGAACAGAATGAGAGAGGAAAAGGAGACAAGGGTACCGGTGTAAGAAAAGTTGTCAGGAACAACAGGGTGGTAAAGGCTTACCAATACAAACAAACCCACCACAACTAACAAGTCACTTAACCTCCGTCTTGTCTCCCCGTACTATCAGTCAAGTGGTCTGACTGCCTCTTTAGTGTCCGAGCGACCACTCACTCCACTTGGGGTCATAACAAGGGATTACACAAGAGGACAACAAACAGACCCAGTGTCAAATGATGCTTCTAATAAGCAAAATGATAGGCTGCTAAACTCAGGCTCATGTTACCATGCAACACTGTGGAGGACTTTGAAATGTTCTTGTTTGCTTTTCCTTTGTTACTCCTAAGAATTTTTTTCTGAAACCCAGTATTCACTTTTGCAGGGTTTGAGATGTGCATAACTAAGTTCAACTTTAAAATAATCCCCACCATTTATTTTTTACTAATGTAACTAATTATAGTTTTTGGCCGATGAGGGGAGCACAATTTGAAATATCTAGCTCATTAAAGTAACACAACCTTTCAACAAAAGTCTTTAAAACGTCAAATGAGTTGAACTTTGCGATCAAGCAACACGTGAATCTTGCCATATCAGCAAGAACAACTAAAAGGTTGACTAACCTAGCGTACCTAAACTAGATTAGCCTGAACTACATTTTCCCGTCAGTGCCTTGGACAGGACGGAAGGGAACAGTTTTCTTGCGGTTGCCGAGTTTCTCCACAACATGCAGGTGAATGCCCAGATACCAACCAGCCAAGCAAACAGCCAAGCTATCCTTCCCTCACCCCGGGGCCTGAGGTGTGGCCCTGCGGGGGCCGGAGCCGGTTGCACCAGCTTTCGATTTGGTTCAGACATAGTCTGGTTAGAACCTAAATGTTTACTGCATCTGTTTCTACACAGGATACTTGTGCCGACTTTTTAACTCATGTTTTATTTTTAACACAGAGCTATTCTACAATTAATCAAACAGGTCAATTCTGACCGTCATGTGAATCAATGTCATCTCCGTGCTTCTCCACCACCTCCTTGATGACATCGTAGCTCGTTGATTTTTGTTGATTCGTGACAACAGTTGTTGTCGTCACAGTGAAGCAACAACAAACTGCTTCACGGACAATACTAACAAATTGGTGGTGCAAGTTAAACAAGCTAAACTGATCATTTAAAACCAACCAGTGGTGACTTGTTGGTTTTAAACGCACAGACTTATAAACAAACGTACATAGCTTTGGCAAACCTGTCCTGAGGAGGGGGAAGTGGAAGGGTGGGGTGGGGTGGGGTGGGGTGGAGTGGGGTGGGGTAAGGTGGGGATGGGGGTAGGTGGTGAGGGTGGCTGTGTGCAGGCTACCATGACTTATGTGGACTCATCCAGTCTCCGCCTCATTGCCCAGAGGGGCCTGCGTGGGCGTCCCCCCCCCCCACCCCCCCCCACAAACTCTACAAAAAACACTGGGCCCTGTCTAGGCCTACATTTAGACAGAGTTTAGAGTTTCCCAGCACTATCCTGACTGAGCTTTGAAGAGGCCGGTTGGGTAATGAATTAGTGTATTGTCTGCTCGGAGGCTGGAGAAGAAGAAGAAGCAGCCCCCTTTTGGGTGGGGCATCACATCAAAGAGGTGCTTATTTGTTACCTGCGGCTTTGGTTCAGGTATGCAACCCGGGCCGAGACAAGCTGACCCTTGGAGAAGAAAAGGATGGGGTGGAGGGGGTGGTCCTGGTCAAAGTGAGGCAGGCTTATGGACCAGGGTGGGTCATGTTCATCTCTGGCAGGTACGTGGCCGGGACTTAGAGAGGGGCCTCCTTTGATCCATTCTTTTATGCACTTCCGATTGTGATGATGTGACGTGTTTATAAAAATTTGTGTTTATTTTGATTTGGATCAAATAAAAATCAAGTCATGTTTCATGCCATGGTGGTAGGTAGACTGGTCGGTTCTCATGTTTGGGGTCACGACCCCCAGACCATGCCATCTCCTCCTCCACCACCATCATAACGTCCAGAACAGCCTTTACAGTTGCGGAGAGACAGAAGAATGCAGTGGCCAGCCCACTCAGGTGGCTCCACAGCGCCCTGGGGGCCAGAGTGACCTCTCAAGGGGTCGCTCTCCCATGACACACACAACCCCCCCCCACCACCCCCCAACACCACCAACACCACCACCAACCCTCTCCCCCCGTCCACGCACCCGTACACACACATACATGCCTTCCCCTTCTTCTCATGCTTTGATGTGTTTGAGTGGTGCTCAGGATGAGCCAATGAGGCGCGAGGGAGCCGCGAGACTCCCCGAGACCTGCACCTGGACAGGATGGAACCTACAGCCATAAGGGGGCCGAGCCCGTCACGGAATCCCTGGAATGCCCTCGGCGGAATGACACAACAACCACAATTCGTCTTTCATCCAAAATAACGACTGCCATAACCACAGCAAGACTCGTGCGTGTCTTTGGCACACCTGAAAAATGATTGTCCACATTAATGAAAGGCTTGAAAGACATGGTGGATGTACTTAACCACGTTCTACGCATGAACCCATTTACGATCACATAGCCGCATTCGGTTCATAACGGGCACATCGGACGACACCACCTTTAAGCTAGAACAGGGTGTGAGGAAGACCACGATGTGGTTTTTCTTTGTGTGCTGGATTGCTTTCCTGTGGGAACCAGCTTATCCCTGGTTGCCCTGTACACCCTCTCTCTCTCTCTCTCTCTCTCTCTCTCTCTCTCTCTCTCTCTCTCTCTCTCTCTCTCTCTCTCTCTCTCTCTCTCTCTCTCTCTCTCTCTCTCTCTCTCTCCTCTCTCTCTCCCTCTCTCTCTTCACTCAGTCTCTCTGCTCTCTCTCTCCCTCCCTCCTCGTTTCCCATCTCCTCTCCTCATCCTCTCTCTCTCTGTTCTCTCCTCTCTCCTCTCTCTCTCTACTGCTTCTCTCTCTCTCCGTCTCTCTCTCTCTCTCTCATCTCTCTCTTCTCTCTCTCTCTCTCTCCTCTCTTTCTCCCCTATGCTTTTCTCCATCCTCGCTTTCTCTCTCTCTCTGTATTTCACGAAGACTTGGGAATGCTGCGCAGCCAGCGAGACCCTAATGTCATAATGGTACCGCACTGCTGTTGCTGCTAGCTTCTACTCTCCTCCACCCTCCCCCCCTCCCCCCCTCACCTCGAGACACCGAGCCACAAAGGGGAAGGGGGTGGGGGGTGTGGCAGCTTGGATGAGCTGGGAACAGTGGACCAGGGAGAACCGGTAGGTCTCACAGGTTATTCCCACACCTGCTGTTACGGGCCACCGTAATGAACGAGTGTCTGTGACGGTCGTTGAGGGAGAGTGAGAGAGAGAGTGAGGGAGAGAGAGCGAGAGAGAGAGAGAGAGAGAGAGAGAGAGAGAGAGAGAGAGAGAGAGAGAGAGAGAGAGAGAGAGAGAGAGAGAGAGAGAGAGAGAGAGAGAGAGAGAGAGAGAGAGAGAGAGAGAGAGAGAGAGAGAGAGAGACTTTAAATGAGATCTGAGATGTTTGGTTCTGTTCCATCATTTGAAATTCATATAATGACTTCAATCTATAAAAGAAACAAGGAAATATCAGGCTTTAATTTTGTAGCATTATTATTGCATTTATAAGTTAAATGTATATAAATCCCTTACATACACTTTTTTGGTTTTAGATATCAAGACGGTTGAAAGGTGTGGACCAAACATGTGGGAAGAAACACGTTTTGAAAGCACGCAAAATAAACTCAAACTATAGAGAAGGAAATATAACGTAGAGCCAGTGCCTGCCGAAAGGGGAGGGTGGGTCGATGAGTACTGCCCACCTGTGGCTCATTTAGCTAATTTAACAAAAAACAAATTCCCAGCCAACAACCCGTCATATGCGAATGGGGGCAGTGTTTCCAGGCTTCACGCACTCCTCCAAATTGAAAATATATGCTACAACTCAATCTCCCCCGGTCTCAATTAGTCCTGATGACTTACCAAGTGGGAGTGTGTGTCACCATCACCTAAGGAAATTATGTTGAGGCATAATTGAAGAGTGTTGGCCCCAGCACCACAAAACAATTAGTCATTATTTAATTCTGTTTGTCAGCGAGGACAACAGTTGGTTCAATAAAACAAGGAGAGGGGAAAACAAGACAGCACGTCAGGGACACGGGCATAGCGCTGGCACTATGCCGTTGTTAGAAACAACAAAAACAACTCATTGTTCCTCGTTGTACTGCCTTTAGCTACCATGTGTAATGAGCCACAGAGCCATGCTATTTATTAAAACAAACTTTTATGAAGTGTTGTGTTTGTGTTGTGATTTCTTGTCTGAATAAATAAAGTGTTGTGCAATGTATATATCATATAACATATTTAAAAAGGCTAAAAACAATAGCATGGATTTCCATAGCAACAAAATCAGTTGAGAACACACAGGGGGCCTGAGAGCAGATGGTCTCTCTAATAACGTTTAGTCTTCTGAAGACCAAACCGCACAACATTGCACCAAATATAAATTTTGACTCCATTTGCCCAACATTTAATTTCCGCTAAGTTACAGTATTGTCAACTGGTTCAGTGCGCAAGGCGTTTAATTTCCGCTAAGTTACAGTATTGTCAACTGGTTCAGTCGGGTGGGCGTACAGATGTGGCCGTTGGAGTACTTCCTGTGGGTTTGTCAGAGTCTCTGCGGCCCCAGAGAGAGATAAAGGGATAAAGGGCCGGGCCGGGGCCGGGGCCGGGGCCCTGCTTCTCACCAGCGGCCTTCTCTGGTTATGTTAACTTGGCCCCATTAGCCATAATCTCGTCCTCGAGGCCCGTCCTACAAAACTAGGCCTGGCGACTGAAGCCCTCGAACACAAACGCTTCTCTTATGCGACTGGCCCACAGACAAAAAAAATGCAATTCCCTTATCTGATGGCTGACGGATTGCCCTGCTCTTCTGGGTGAATGAGGCGAAAAAGGGGAAAATGTCCTTCTGAAAATGGGGGTTAAGATAAGGAACACGGATACCTTAATCCACGCCTTATGGTGGCTTTGTTAAGAGGCTTATTCATTGGCCGTATAACAGCGAGGTTAAGCCTGAATCTGCAATATAAAAGCCTTTGTGGTAATTCAATCAGAGCAGGAAAAAATCGATTTATATTGGAGTTTTTAACATTAACTGTGTTGTTGATGGTTCCCACTCTTTTGGAAGACCCAATATATCCAGTATGCTAAATAAAATAAAAAATGGCCACGAATAGTGCATTCAAGTCTGTTGGGAGCCAAGAGGCAGCAAGTGACCCCGGGATAGCATTCTGAGGCGGAGGAATCTCTGCTTCAGCCCCGGTGAGATGAACGAGAACAGATAACAGCATCTGACTGACTGATGCCACTCAGACCCCCAACATGTAACCTCCACGTAGGCTGTGTAGGGACTAGGGCTTCAAACGCATCCATATTTCAGTGACAGAAGGCTCCGGGCTGAAACAACTCATTTAGCTGTAATCTGCTGCAGAAGGGGGACTGGGAGAAACAAAAGGCCCCGCAGCTATGAGGAAGGGGCGAACGAGGAGGAGAGCGCCCTCGGAGGGGCTTGACAAGAGCTTCCAAACCCCAGGCAGGTGGAGATGCTGCTGAGAGCGCCGGTTGACCAAAGGTTGACCCCTCTCTCTCTCTCTCTCTCTCTCTCTCTCTCTCTCTCTCTCTCTCTCTCTCTCTCTCTCTCTCTCTCTCTCTCTCTCTCTCTCTCTCTCTCTCTCTCTCTCTCTCTCTCTCTCTCTCTCTCTCTCGAAATCACTTTAGGAACAAACAAATGGATTTGCTAGAATGTGTATTTTTTCTGCTGAGATCTTTCTTGCTACAAATATGAAAAAAACATAGAAACAAGACTATAGAATAAATTAAGTCAGAGGCCAACCCTGACAATTATTTTCTATAATATTTAAAATGGAAGTGTGCTGAGGTGATACAGGATATGCAGAAATATAACCCTTTGAATGAAACACTTTTTCTAATGTTTCAATAGAGAGATAATATCAATAATTATACTTTAACAGGATCAAAGAATCCTTGAGAACAATAACAAAGACTACAGTTAATAAATCAATCAAAAAACAGTTTTCCCAAGTCGACCAACTGACGTTAAACGAGGACGCTAGTCATCACAGAGTCTGAAAAACAACCGAAGAAATCAATCAATCACAGCGATGACAATTTAAATCTTTTGAGGATTGTTCCCAGGCCGTTTACATCTACCCTGCCTGTTGGTCACCTTGTCATTGTTAGCCCATACTGTCAAGGTATCCCTCCCCCTACCCACCCCCCCCTCTCTCTCTCCCCCAAAATGGCTCCAGGGGGGGGGGGGGGGGGGGGGGTCACCTTTCCATTGTTCCCGGGGAAGATTCAAACCTCTTATGCGGCTTGGCCTTTCCTCGTTTACGACCCCCGTCCTTCTGTATCCACCAGACAGCCGGGCCCAGAAGGAGCGTCGTGTTAAGACCAGGGCACAATGACAACAAAAAAACAATAACAAAGGGACGGGGGGACGGGGGGAGGGGGGGAGCACCACCCCAGTTTACCGCCCCTGGCCATACAATGCCAGCGCTTACCTCAATGCACACCCTAACCCCATCCGTCCCGACCCCACCCTCGGGCTCCCTGCCGGGGCAGGAATGCTGAGGGACAGTGACCCTGTCCCCCCTGGGTGTCCCACCTGGGTTTCTCAGGAAGATTAGGAGCGAACAGGAGGAACTGGGAGGGTCTCGTGCAGGAACAAACCTCTCCTTGGATGGGTGGGTGGTGGGTGGGGGGGGGGGGGGGCGGGGTGGGCGGTGGATGGGAGAGAGAGAGGCGAGGCCTGGAGATCTGGAGAAGGACCAGATGCTAGCTTTCTTGGCACATACGCGTCTAAAATTTCACGCTGCACTGGGAGAACGTTGTGGGGTTTCCGTGGTCTGGTGGTCACACAAACACACGAACAACATGCGACGGCGCCAGCAGTTTTCTATTACCAAAACTCCTATGATGAAGAAAAGAAAGACTGCACCGAAACAGAAGATTATTACAGGGCCTCAGCCTAATGGGAGCAGACTGTCAGCCGCTATGAAGGAGTGACTGCTGATTTTATTGGCTGTGCTTTCCAACTCGGGTTTCCGCCTGCTTCCATGTTGTGGTTGGAGCGTTGCCGGAGCCCGGTGTCTTCGTCTTGGGTCCCGGGCTCCTCGTGGGACGGTTGAGGCCCCCCCCCCGGAGAGGGAGACATCATCAGGTGTGTTTGCGATGGTGGGGCGGGCGTCAGGGGCGGTCTCAGCGCTCCCCTACAGCTGTCTGGGTGGCAACAGTGGCCTGCCACCGGGTTTCATCAACCACACCCCACCGGGGCCTTGGAGTTTGGAGCCAGGGCCCACTGTTGGCATGGCAGCGCACCCGCAGGGCTAGGAAAGGCTCCAGGCTCTTTATATAGACTATGAGGGCTACAGCATCAACATACGCGCACGCACGTGCACAAGCGCATACATGCATTCGTGCACACATGCATTCGTGCACACAGAGGCATGTATTTGTTGCACATATACATGAAATACACACACATTCATATACACACACACACACACACACACACACACTCACAACACACACACACACACACCACACACACACACACACACACACACACACACACACACACACACACACACACACACACACACACACACACACACACACACACAAACACACCAGAAATAAATCACGGCTGAATGTGGTATTAGCATGATAAACATATCACAATAAAGAAATAAAAAAAATCTGAATATTTTATTCAGCCTACGTTTATATCCTCATAAATCCTTGTGTGTCAGAGGCATTAATGTGATTATGAATAACAAATGGTACTGCCTGCCTTGGGTCTATGAATCAGACAAACCATCAGGCTGCTTTTAAGAATAAACAAATACATCTGAAGAGGAAGAGACACATGCCAAAGAAATGTCTGAAAATAACCAACAGCCAGGGAGCCGTCCAGTGCTGATGGAGGGGAATGTGTTCCGGTCTGTGTGCCAAGCAAGGGTTAACATTAGGTAAGCCCCTAAAACCACCGCTACGGGAATGACACAAACGCACGCACACACAACACAAACAAAACAAACAAAACAAACCAACAACCCTTTACAATGGAACGACAATCGCCCCTAAAACAGAGGAAATCAAAGTCTGTGTAACATTTTTTGGGCGTCTTTTCGGCAGAGCTTTCCGCCCCCCCCCCAAGAACACACACACACACACACACACACACACACACACACACACACACACACACACACACACACACACACACACACACACACACACACACACACACACACACCCTTCACCATGGGAATTTTCCACAATTAAGGGGTTTCACAAAACAGAAAGTTCACGATTCTGTCGACTTGCGCTGAGATAAAAAGGAGCAGAGCGATGTGTGAGCTGATAAGCAGAGGGGTTTTGCAGTCATTATTTCAAAGTGCTCCCAGACTGTTCCGGAGCCGTGGTCACTCGCACAGGTTATCATATCTCCGTGCTTGGTTTTCTTCCCAGTCTCCTCTCTCCCACACTACATTTCCTTCAGCGTTTTGATTTAGTTCACCCCAAGGTTTATTTAGCTTGCGCTATTATATTTCCCTGCTACTATATCTTCAGCATATGCCCAAAAAGTGTAACACTCTTGATTGTTATTACCATGAAATCTCCATATACAACAAAAATGTTTTGAATGTAAACGCGTTCCCCAAAACGTCCATATAAGGAGGATCAGTCCGAAGCGAGTATAGCAAACGACACCTAGCCCCATGTTATTTCAGAGCCAGATGCGGACGGCCATCTTGAATGGAGCAGATGATCAGGGGAGTGGTCTTAGTTGTGTCAAACTGACTGGGCTTTGGGAGGGCTTAGTGCGGAGACGTTGTGCCTGAGGCTGGCTAATAACAAAATGGTAACAGGGTAATAGCTGGCCTTGAGACTCTCTATCCCGCTTTAGATCAAGCCACCAGGAGCGGCGCTTGGAACTTTTCCGGGAAGGAAGCTTTGACCAATGACGGACCATAATCTAGGTTCTTCACCTTTGAAGGTCATTGTTCCCTTCGACACAGACTCAGAGCAGCAACAGTTTGCAAACGTATGTTGGGATGGTAGCCCGCTAGATTATTGATCCATGTATCCAATAATCGATTGGGCTCAGGGCACCGTATTACCTTCTGGCAGAAACACTTGGTTTTTGGCTTGCGTGTATTATGTCATAAATTATATGTGCTTCACATTATGTCAGGTGTTAGTGTCTCCAAGGACTGTATGTACTGGGCTCTGGCAAATGTTGAGAAAGCCGTTTAATCATCGACATACACAGAGCGGACCCGAGCATACGCCACCAAAACAAATGATGATTTGAGTCATCATCAATACCTGTTGTAATTACCAGATCCTGGCCAGCCTCGTTTCCAGACATTTCCTTGTGACTTTGTCGGACAACAACAGCCGTCATTTCAAGAGAACGGTTTATTTACACAGGCAACGTGCAGTGACATCGTAGCTTAAACGTATTGCCTTAAGCAGCATAATGCATTGCTCTCTTGTGGATACCTATTTGCGCCGAGCCAGCCCCAGCCTGTTCATTCATTGGGGGCTGCAGGAAGCTGCAGTTGTGTGTGTGTACGAACTGTGTGTGTCTGTGTGTGTGTGTGTCTGCGTGCATGTGTGTGTATGTGTGTGCATCTACAGGAGGTAGACGGAAACCTAATCCGTCAGTGTGAGAGCTAGGCGGGTGGGCCTTCGTTGGCTGACAACGTCCAGACGTTCTCTCTGACAGCTCGGCTTTCTCTCACTGATGCACAAGTGTACCGACCAACACATAAAACACACCGCTTGTCGTCAAGACCAGAGACCAAAGGAAGAAACACCCTTTCTAACAAACGACAGGGGAAGACAAACTTGCCGCTCGTGTTAAAATGCAGTTGCATCGTTTTTCCCACCGTGAACCACAGGTGCTGAACGATGATATGTCGAAAACTTTGATTCAATTGATTGTTCCTCCAATCAATGGAGCAAATTCCATTAATTCTTAGCGATACAGTGGATATAAGCTATTTGGCCATTTGATGTTTAAAGAATTGAAGGTTGGTGAGCTAACCTCAGACACCTTGTAATAAGAACGAAGAGTAATTGAGAATAAACATAGTTTCTTTAGCAGAGGGAGAGAACCCAAAGCAGAACCAGTTATTTTTCAAAGCAGGCTTGTCTTGTCTGTTTTTGTTTGGTTCATTTGGGTTTTATTTTGTATTTCTAATGTGTTTTACCTTTGGTTTACTGTTAACTACAGTGAAAGACCTGGGGCCTTTCGTTCACTTGAAAACTGCATTGCCTTCACAGGAAACAATACATGCTGGGCACTAATGAACAAACATTCCAGTCGAGCTCATGAACAAGCACATTCTCTGTCGAGCCAACACATAACTTTTAGTTTATTTATCATTAAAGTAGTCCAAGGTAAATTGCATTTGTATAACTAACTACTTCATTAAATCAGCATTCAACATTTTAAAAACATCAAACGCCACACAAAAGTTAAAGTTCCCCACTGCACATACTTCAACAAACCTCTAAGTGTAATATTGAATGCCCCTAACACCTCTAATACCTTCCCAAGACCAAACATTTAGTATGTTCTCCTCATGCAGGCCAATCCACTTATTCACACGGCTAACTTCCTACTCCTATCATACTTCTGAGAAACAAAATGGCCTCCTTGGCTGCTTCATTTCAAACTCCCCCTGACCACAAATAGGGGTAAATCGACCCAATTAATTACTGCTTCCTCAAGTAACTTCCTCAACTAACCAGATTACGTGATCCTCCCCAGCAACAGGCATGTGTTATCTGTGGAAATTACATTTGAAATTACATATGATTATTTGCTATAATCCTTACTGTTATTTTGAGGCCATATGTAGAGGCAAATGGAATTAAATGCTATCTCTTGTAGTATATGCTTTTTCTAAGCTAATTGCCAAATGTACAGTAAAACGTGTAACAATAGTATTTCAGATCACACGGTTAGAGACGTACATTTGAACATAGACTACCCCCCCTCCCCCATCATAGCTAGCTAGTGTTAACTATTTTTTAACGCAAAGTGGCACCACACAGCTTTGAGTGAAGAGCAAAACAAGTGAGAGACAGCGAAGGCGACAGACGGGACTTTCACCTCGGTGGGTTAGCATGTGGTAGCAATCGGGAGAGCGAGGGGTCGGCTGGCCCAACGGTAATTAGCAGGCGGCCTCGTGTTCGTGTTTCTTTTAATAGCCCAACACAACCCGGGTGGACTATAAATAAACAGGACAATTAGGGGCGGCGAGGAAGGCCGTCATTTGAGGTTCCTGACCCCTGAACCCTGGGTCAGAACCTCTGTAGAGGTATCCGCGGCGGACCACCTGCAGCCCTCTGGGTCAACCGAGAAATGGGAGCGCGTGTTTACGTTAGGGGTCGCCGAACTGAGATAGGCCGTTGTTAAGAAAGCTGGCAAGTGTGTGTAAACAGAGTCTATTTATATCGACATAGAAATGGGTAATGATTCTGGTGGCCGTTGCCTACGTAAACGTAGGCGTCCTCCCAGCCTCGTTTGAAACAGCTCCAGCAAAAACAGTTCATTTATTTCCGAGATAATGAACGTTTCCAACGCTTTATACGGCGGGCTTTCTCTGGGAAGCCCAAAAAAAACATTAGCCGTAGCGGAGAGCAGAGACATACCTCTCCCTCGCCGTCCGTACCCAGGAGTACTTCTAAATTACACTTTTGTTTGAGGGGAACTCAGAGCCAAAATTCAGCCTGAGTTTGCGTCTCAGTGCAGGCAACTGGGCCAGCACAGATGTTCGCGTAGACCAAAGAACAACAAGAAGAGCCTCCACACCTGGCAACTCTCAGGCAGAACTTGGCACCAAAGAACCTGCAAGGTTGTCCCAGGTTGGCCTTTCACCCCTGATGATGTCAATAAATCTCTCATCCAATTAGAAGGCTCGAAAGCTATCCTTGGACTCGCCTGGCCTCGAGCACAAAGACAAACGATTCTATCAGATTAAATGTTTTTTAATGGCAGACAGAGAGGGCCAAACATGGGCCCTTTCATGAGGAGCCATATGGGCTTTTATTTTCGAGTTATCGTCGCAAATGAGACTCGTTTGTTAGCGATCTGGGAGTGTGGGGAGCGCTGGGATCCTCAGCCGGCTAGTGCTATAACATTCCTCCTTACCTCAAGGCCCGGCCTCTGGAAAAGACCAACAACGTAATAATTTATATCCATGCGTCAACGCGACTGCGGCAGCAGAACGCCTTCACGGTTGATTGACTGTGAGAATGAGTGGCAGAGAGGAGAAGGACCCGCTCTCAGACTGTGTATCAGAGCTCATGAAGCGAATTATGAGCAATATGTTCTGACCTCAGGCTTCCAAGAGGCGGCGGGGAGACCCGACCACACGTCCACAGCATACACATCGCTATTTTAAAACCTCAGTCGGACCCGGAGGAGCTCCACGCCTGGCCGCAGCAAAGACGCCCGGAGCCACGGAGGAACCCGACAC
>OLKM01000269.1:101836-104336 GCA_900291075.1 Melanogrammus aeglefinus | reverse complement strand
ATACAAGCCTGCTAACAAAACAGTCTTACCCGCTCCACAGTACACCCGAGGTAAATCAATTATAACGCCAGACTATAGATGTAAATGTCTGTGTTGGTAGAATAATGTTAGAAATTAAACCAACCTCACATCGCATGAATCATCGCATTTTGAGGGACTACTTTCTCAGCAGGAGCTGAATTTAACCTAGGTATCAGTCCGTCGCTGCTGTAGCCTACTACCAGGAATATTACACTGCTGCTGAGAAACAGTAGGTCCCTCAAAATGCAATTCAATGCAAGCTTGGATTTTATTTCTAACATTATTCTATCAACACGTTCTCTCATTACAGTTGATTTGCCTCGGATGTACCGTGGAGTGGGTAAGACTGTTTTATTAGCAGGCTAGTGTTGCCCGTTGCCGTGCGCTAGCCTAGCACGAGCAAACTCTGCAACTAGAAGGACTAAATGAAATGATCTCCATTGATAAAGAACACCAAGGCTAACCAACCTCCAACCTCCAACCACCAAAACAGATCTTGTGGATTTTTTTTCATTTTGAATCTAAAGAACGGCATTCAACATATTTCATGTGTACATTTGTGTTGGGGCATATGTGATGATCTAGAACACAGAGTCAGATATGTTATGAAGTACGGAATACCAAACAAATGGATGCATTTAAGTGTATGTGTGTTTTTGTGAATGTGTGTGTGTGTGTGTGTGTGTGTGTGTGTGTGTGTGTGTGTGTGTGTGTGTGTGTGTGTGTGTGTGTGTGTGTGTGTGTGTGTGTGTGGTGTGTGTGTGTGTGTGTGTGTGTGTGTTATTGTGTGTGTTTGGTGCATGTGTGTGTGTGTGTATGTATCCATGTGTATGTGTATAGAGTGATAGATGGAGAGGGTTTGTGTTTTATTGTTATGTGCGTTTGTATGTGCACTATCAGGAGAGAGAGAGGGAGAGAGAGAGAGAGAGAGAGAGAGAGAGAGAGAGAGAGAGAGAGAGAGAGAGAGAGAGAGAGAGAGAGAGAGAGAGAGAGAGAGAGAGAGAGAGAGAGAGAGAGAGAGAGAGAGGAGGGAGAGAGAGAGAGGAGAGGAGAGAGAGAGAGAGAGAGAGAGAGAGAGAGAGAGAGAGAGAGAGAGAGAGGAGAGAGAGAGAGAGACACAGAGAGGGAGAGAGAGAGAGAGAGAGAGAGAGAGAGAGAGAGAGAGAGAGAGAGAGAGAGAGAGAGAGAGAGAGAGAGAGAGAGAGAGAGAGAGAGAGAGTGAGTGTGTGCGATAGACAGCGAGGGAGAGAGGGGGGAGGTAGGGGGTTGGATCACGGCTGCACCATGGGGACAGTGTTTCACCTGTTCCCCTCCTGTCTGGACAGGTAGGCCTCCTTCTGTCACCCCACCTCCCCCTGCCTTTACCTCGAACCCACCCCCCCCCCCTCAACACCCGACCCAGCGCCCCTCTCCCCCACCAACAACGCCTCTTCCCGGAGTAACCCAACGGATTCATCTCGCATCTCAGGCTCCAGTCCTGCGGCCCCAAGGCCGCAGACCCCCACCCCCCCCCCCCCAGCCTGGGCTGATGTGTGGCAGTGTAAAGATTACCATCTGCTGGAGCTGGCTTCCTGCTTCTGCTGCTGCTGGTGGAAGCTGGGAATGTTTGGGCCCTGGCCAATAAGCAGGCAGGATTTGTTTAGTATGGGGTTCAGTGTGGTGTTTAGAATTGGGTTTACTATGGGATTCAATACAGGGTTCAATAAAGGGTTTAGTATGGGGTTATGGGGTTTAGTATTGGGTTTAGTATGGGATTCAATACAGGGTTTAGTATGGCGTTAAATATGGGGTTTAATATGGGGTTTAGTATGGCGTTTAGTATTTAGGAGAACTAAATATTGCGGTTTGTTTCAGGATTATCTGGGCATAGTTTAGTCTTATATTAGTGTAGTATATCTTGTAAGAGGAGATCATAGATCATCTGTTATTTTTAATAAACTCTTCTGTTTCGTACATTTTGAGTGATTCCAAATGTTCCTCAAGCACCAAGACTTTTCCATCTCTGTAGACGGGTCTTCAGATTTCAGAAGTCAAGTTAGAAATAAACTGTTTATTGTAACAATTCCAAAGAAGTTCTACCAAGTGGTGAAACGAGGCCAGAAATCAAGTGAACTGCTTTCTCTGTTGTTTTTTCTTTCTCATTTTTTAATCTCCCGTCGTCTCTGACCAATCAGAGGGCCCGTCTCATAAGGCGGTGGGCCAGTGGACTCTGGGGAGTGGCCGTGT
Source organism: Melanogrammus aeglefinus (assembly GCA_900291075.1). Lineage (NCBI taxonomy): Eukaryota > Metazoa > Chordata > Actinopteri > Gadiformes > Gadidae > Melanogrammus > Melanogrammus aeglefinus. Next base: position 102,089 of record OLKM01000269.1, on the reverse strand, counting down.
GTTCCCTGGGGAGGCAGAGGAAGGACTGGGAAGTGGTGGCCTGGTGCCAGCGCACACTGAGCTTTTGTTGAGCGGGAATCGGCCTCAGGTGCAGTTGACCTCCGACCCCCCCGGAGCTCGCAGGTTGAACAAAGAGCCATTAAGAGAGATCTGGGCATGTCTCCACCAGAATACGGCCCAGAGAGGTTGAGAGAGATAGAGGGGGAGAGAGAAAGAGAGAGAGAGAGAGAGAGAGAGAGAGAGAGAGAGAGAG
>OLKM01000269.1:76028-77211 GCA_900291075.1 Melanogrammus aeglefinus | reverse complement strand
AGAGAGAGAGAGAGAGAGAGAGAGAGAGAGAGAGAGAGAGAGAGAGAGAGAGAGAGAGAGAGAGAGAGAGAGAGAGAGAGAGAGAGAGAGAGAGAGAGAGAGAGAGAGAGAGAGAGAGAGAGAGAGAGAGAGAGAGAGAGAGTGACAGAGAGACAGAGAGACAGAGAGAGACAGAGTTAGGGAGAGAGAGAGACACACAGACAGAGACAGTGAGAAAGAGCCATTTATTTATATTCTCTGTGGTTTTCACGTGTTGTGTCCTCCAGACTCCCAGACCTCGGGAGAATATTCCGACCGGGGCCTGACGACAGACGGATGGCTTTCCGCTGACAGGCTCCGAGGAGCCCGGAGAATTATCAATGTCATCTCCATATGTGTTAATCAAGTGTGAGGCTTTGATGCATGACACCAACACTTCCTGCCCCCACTGGTTATTTGTTTTGGCCTCACAAAGCAAAGCTGTAGGCCTGTTGTGCGCCACGGTTTCCTATAGGATATTCCCCACAGAACGTCCACAGTGGATATAGGAGCGCTTCCTGACAGCTGCGGTGTAAATCGAAGGAGTCGTCTGCATCGCCGTCTCACTGGTCTCATCTACTTCGTTTTTTCACTCCTTAATGAGCTAACCGCCGTCGACCAAAGATATGGAACTAATTTAGGAAGATTCTCCCCCGTTTAGTTTGCCTCCGAGTCCGGCACAGTTGGGCTCCCCTCCATGCCTAGTAACAAGCAGACTGTACCAATGGGAAGAAAGACGATGGGGTGGTTGGGGAGTTGCGATGGTTCATTAACACAAACTGAAAAACCCATAAAACCCGGGTGGAGGCCACAGAACGCATAGACCCACGCCGAGGCGGTGTTTGCGTTGCGCCAGGCGCTCGCAAATGAACCGTGCGAGTCTATTTCTACATACTGTACGTACATTTTATGGGCGGGGAGGGAGGGATTATTTACATTACAACGCAATGCACACATGCAAGAGACACACGATATAGACACACTGACACAATAGCCCCAGAAATCTCACAAACACACACCCTTACACCCACACGTTCCCCACACGGTATACACACAGTGCAGACACACTGACACAATACACAAAAACCCACACAAGGTCAACACACTTACATACACACACACAAACATACACACAGCGCACACACACAGCAGGAACACATAATGC
>OLKM01000269.1:36028-71028 GCA_900291075.1 Melanogrammus aeglefinus | reverse complement strand
AGGTGGGGGGGGGGAGGGAGGGGGAGGAGGGGGGAGGAGGGGGAGGAGGGGGGAGGAGGAGGATGACGGGGGAGGAAAAAGAGGAGGAGGAGGAGAGGATGAAGGGGAAGAAGGGGAGAGGGGGGGGGGAGGAAAGGAGGGGAAAAGCAGATCGGTGGGAGGCCGATGGGGAGAAAGGAGGAGGAGAGGTGAGGGAGAGAGGGAGGGAGGGAGGGAGGAGGAGGGAGGGAGGGAGGGAGGGAGGGAAGGAGAGGAGGGATAGACAAGCAGATCAGTGGAAAGAGAGATAAAAGAAGAGAGAGTGGCATTGAGCGAGAGAGAGAGGAGATAAAGAAAGAGGGGAGGAAGTGAAAAAGAGACTGGTGGCGAAAGAAATAGGCAAAGAGAGAAGAGAAAGAGACACAGACAGTGTTCATTAGGCAAGGCTCATAATGCCCCTAACAGAAATCTGTTATTAAGGTGGATAGAAGGAGAGAGAGAGAGAGAGAGAGAGAGAGAGAGAGAGAGAGAGAGAGAGAGAGAGAGAGAGAGAGAGAGAGAATAGAGGGAGCAGACCTAGAAGGAGATAAGATTTATGTTGAAAGCAGACCTAGAAGGAGATAAGATTTATGTTGAAATCTCTCTCTCTCTCTCTCTCTCTCTCTCTCTCTCTTCTCTCTCTCTCTCTCTTCTCTCTTCTCTCTTCTCTCTCTCTCTCTCTCTCCTCTCTCTCTCTCTCTCTCTCTCTCTCTGTCCTCTCTTCTCTCTCTCTCTCTCTCTCTCTCTCTCTCTCTCTCTCTCTCTCTCTCTCTCTCCTTCCTATACACAAACACATGTGCAGCAGCTGATCTGAGGTTGAGGACGGACAACACATATCTCAGAAGTCCCAGAGCTGGGAACCCGTTGCTTCTCGCTGTGTGTAGTGACCCCATTGTCATTCCCAACACCCACATTCACACACATACACACACACACACACACCACACACTCACACACACACACACACACACACACACACACACACACACACACACACACACACACACACACACACACACACACACACACACACACACACACACACACACACACACATACACACACACACCCACAACCACACACCCATACACACAGACAGAACCAACTCCTATCCATCAGAACCCTGTCACCATGACAACTGTTCCAAAGGTCGAAAGAAACAGGAGTCAGCCATCCTGACGGAGGAACGTACGGGAGGCCCTGACAGCGCCATTGCATGTATCTGCTCTTGCTCACCTGTAATTTTCCCTCTCTGAAACACACTTCGCTGGACATTAACTCTAAACATACACAAACACACACATACACACAGACTCACACACACTCTCTCTTTCCCTGTGAGAGGAGGGAGACGCACTGCAGGGCCAACTGCTTGAACTTGGGACACCGCTGAAATTTGCAGATTGATTTAAGGGGCAATTATACACTTGGCTTTTAAACCCCTGAGGCTTTGCAGAGGAGGATCGCTGATTGGCTTGCGGACAAAAGTAAGCACATACAGCAATTTGAGCGCAGAGCGCGGCCATTGGCTGAGGCTGTCCAGGAAGAAGCTGCGAGAGTTAAAACCCGATGAAGGCCATGCACCCCATCCCCCCAAACAACCCCCCCCCACCCCCCTTCCGAACCAGCTACAGCGAGCCGTCATAGGACTTCCCTTCCGACTAGAAGTTTCCGTGTGTAGAGACTGGAGGAACAACAGAAACGCAGGGAGCGTCAAGGTGAGTGGCCAACAGGAATGCTTGCATCGATGACGTGCGTCAAGGTGAATGGCAACAAAATGTCCATCCCCCATAGTTGTCGGATGCTCTGGTCCAGCTCCAAACAGACAGCATTGCATGTTGTTACATAAAGATTAAGCCGCCATGGGGATAATTACAGGTTTAGCTTAGGCCGCTCTTGATTTGTATGCGGAGTCACTTGCATACTAACCTGCATAATGCTTAAGAGTTCCTATACGTTAGCTCACACTCGACAAAGAAGGAAATTCCGGGCTGGGCGGGATGCTAGAGAAAGGTTGAAACTAATTAGTGTCGGTTGGTACATTGAGTACCGTTGCACACACACACCACACATGCATGCTGACACACATAGAAGAGACAACGGAAACCGCACAGGAATGCACACACACACACACACACACACACACACACACACACACACACACACACACACACACACACACACACACACACACACACACACACACACACACACACACACACACACACACACATACGTACAAACCCAAGCACAACAAAATGATACACTTTTGATCATTATCAAAGTGTCCCAACACTTTGGAGGATGTTAGGGGGCAGAGGGTAGTCTATGAAGGGGCCCCTGGCATTGAACCGACGGCCTGGTTACTGTTGACTGTGAAGGGACGCTCCATTGATCTTGCAGTGCCTGACATCACCTCCACGCAGATGAACCGGTACGATAAGGTATCCAAGCGGCACGGCACACGTGTGTGTTTGTCTTTGTCTTTGTGTGTGTGTGTGTGTGTGTGTGTGTGTGTGTGTGTGTGTGTGTGTGTGTGTGTGTGTGTGTGTGTGTGTGTGTGTGTGTGTGTGTGTGTGTGTGTGTGTGTGTGTGTGTGTGTGTGTGTGTGTGTGTCTCTGGCAGAAAGCCTTTCTTCTTGTGCTGGGTGTTGACAACCAGTACTTGTGGTGTGTGTGTGTGTCTCTCTCTCTCTCTCCCGCTGTAAAGGCTGTAGAGCACCTGCAACTTCCGGAGGGGGAGAGAGTTCCCGACCCGAGGTCTGTGCAGTCCAACAATCATATTGTAGTATGTGTGCGTGTGTTTGTGTGAGTGTGTGTGTGAGGTGAGGGGGGGAAGCGGAGGGGAATGGTCTTCATTGTTTAACCCAGCACATGGGCAATACTAAGAATAGCTAAGAAAAAGTCACACGAGTACATACACAAGTGAACACACACAAAACATACCCAGACATAAACACACACCGGTCTTGCCAGCATTATTCATGTATGTGTGACTGTTTCAACATCTCACACACACACACACACACACACACACACACACACACACACACACACACACACACACACACACACACACACACACACACACACACACACACACACACACACACAACACAAACACAAACACACACGCGGCTAGGGCTTCTCACACACAACTGGTTCGGTGTAGCTGGTTCACTGGAACCAGTGAACCAGCTCCACCGAGCCGTCAGGACATCCCTGGAAGCAGACAGTCTCTCACAAATTCAAATTTACTGCTCTACGGAGCAACCACAGTAAAGGGCCACAGGGCAGCAAACGGGAAAAACAACTCTAGGAAGGAACGAATGTGTGCGCGAACGGGCTGCGGCATTCAGGCCAACTTCAACAGCAATAGCTGCTGCAGTCATTTCTGACTTCAACTAGACCGCCTACCATTGTACGGAGGAGACTTTTTCTGCGAGCCATGTCTGCTGCTCAGTTGTTGCTTTTAGCGAAACAGTTATGCATTCAGTCTCCTGCACCCATACACACACACACACACACACACACACACACACACACACACACACACACACACACACACACACACACACACACACACACACACACGCACACACACACACACACACACACACACACACACACACACACACACACACAACGCACATGGCGCCAGAAACGTGAGGGGGTGGATGTTTTAAGCAAGGATGAAAGTTAATCCCATTTGTATCATTACATATCACTTATTATATTTCTTCATTAATTATGGATTCTTTATGTGTGCATAACCCATATCATGAGATATTTTAATTTTGTTTATGTGTCTTGGCCCTTTTAACACTTCCTTAAAGGTAACAGCCTCAGCCCATGGCTTTTAATTCAGACCTACTGTAGAAGCAGTTTTTAAGTTTCCATGTTTAAAAATAATTAAACAATATGATTTTCTTCTCTCAAATTCGATCTAGTATCCTATATCTGCTTCAAAAACATTGATTCCTTACAATGTGCCAAAGTTATTTGTAATGATGCCCTATTCTGAAGGTCTATTATCAGAATGGATGTGACCATTCCTGCACAAAGGGAAGGAATTACAAGCCTAATTTGATCCATGTTATATTTCATCCACAAAGCCATGACAACATTCAACTTCTACAACTAGTCCATGACAATGCTCCTATGGTTGGGTTTCCGTGCGTAAAGCTGTGAAGGCGCTGTGTACAATTCCAGCTGTGAGCCAATGCTTCCCCCTTGTGTTGAATACATGGATTTGTATTCTGAATATTAATTAGATAAATTCATTCATAAAATAAATAAATGGCATAATTCAGTTATTTGGTGATGTATTGTGTATTTAATTCAATGATGTGCTTATTTTGTGCGAAAAATAAGTCTGTGGAGGCTACATAAACACTTTAAATTAGAGATGGTCCTTCAGAACTGACAGTTGTCCGGATAGCCTACTTAAGGGCTAATATTAACTTTGATTTAGCTACAAATCACATATTTTTTATCTATTATTTCTTTATCTTTCTGCTGTGATTGAAAACATGCCTGAGGCGTCGTCTTTGAGATTTATAATTGACGAGTAAATAGGGGAGGAATTAATGACCCACAAGTTGGGGACTACAACGATGGACTACTATGGTAAATAAAGGTAACGCTCGCAAGATTACTGCCACAACAATTGCCAATACTAAACATGCAAAACATTGCACCATTTAAACCACAATACGATATATTTCGCTTCCGATTAATTCACACAAACGTTGACTATATTTTACTTCTGACTTCATTAAACTTATTCCGGAAGCTCCCTGTTAAAATGGATCTGAGGATTACGTAACACAGACGAGACGGCTTGACCCATCCCTGCAAAACTATCATTCCGCCCTGCTAGACTTGTTGAAACCAGGCTCCATCCGACTGTCATGCTGTTCTTAAGCAGCCTTTTAGTAGCCGTTTTGGGTATCACAGCATTTGTCAACAGCAACACACCAGGCCAGTGTTCCCTAGCCCTGGAGTCATGATGACTCGGAGAGGAGAAGGAGTGAGGGATTCTAGCTCATTACTAAGGTGTTGCCCCTGTGTGTGGCTCACGTTCACGGTTAGGGTTTCCATGGGAAAAGAAGGAAGTATGAAACAGGATAAAGCTATTCTGTTAGTGATATGAGTCAGACAACATGAGTTGCTATTATGGTGTTACAGTTACGATATGTGTATAAATGAATACTATACGTAACGTATAGTCATATTTTTGTTTATAATCAATACCAGTAGGCCTAGCATTTACAAGGAAATGTAAGGAAGCATTAAAAACATGACAATTGTTTTTAAAAAACAAAGCATTTTGACATATAAGAGATATTTTCCGCATAATTTCACAGACATACACCCTGACACACACACACACCCGCACGCACGCACGCACGCACGCACGCACGCACGCACGCACGCACACGCACACACACACACACACACACACACACACACACACACACACACACACACACACACACACACACACACACACACACACACACACACACACACACACAACACCACACACACACACACACACACACACACACACACACAAACTGGTGCATCAAGTGGAGACTCCATTCGGGTCAACATATCAAAAGAGCCACTCACAATGGGAACATCCAGTCCCCTCATCTATGAGAATAAAAATTGCCTCTGAGGAAATTGCCAATTTCTAGATTTGCCTCAATTTCTGAGCTCGCCCACATCACGACATGGTCAGAGAAATGGGTACTCATGTGGAAAAAAAGGTATAGAGAGGCGGAGAGCACACCCTGAGTAGAGAGACCAGGGTCGAGAGACCTGAAGCGAGGAACAAGGATACTCACACACTCATTTCAACCTCCATAGTGGAATCTACACATAAAAGACGACTTCTAAAGGAACCTGATTGGCTGCTTTCAGCAGCAGCGGTCAATGATTCCTCGTGATGCACCTGATACACCGGACTATATCCCACCTGTACGCACTAGACCTAAACCAGCACTAGACAGACAAAGGTTCTGGGATTAATCCCCTAATAAGGTCTACGTCTACTAGTGGGTATCATTGAAGAAGACGTCTTACCCTCCATCTACTTCTCATAACTGTATGTGACTTTGGATAGAAGTGTCTGCTTGATGTCTCAATATGACAAAGTATTAGTCATTTGGTGAGGAGATTGCTTCAATAGTATGTTGTGGAACAGTCAAGTCCTTTCACCTAAAGACGCCGACCCCTCGGCCATATTCCTATGTCTTCATAAACCCATGAACTGAAAGCTCCATGCCAGCTGATATGGTCACCTGGAACAAATCAGAACAGCTCAGCCCCATCTGTGAAGCTCCAATGGATGATCAACAACAATAAAAACAAACAACACGTGCGGTGAATCACCAAGCGTGAAGCGCATGTATTTCTGTGAAAGGACCACCACTGCCGTCACCCACATGCGGTAACATGGATACACAGATGATGCTGCTGTCATTACAGGGGGGGGGGGGGGGGGGTGATGGTGGTGGGGGTGGGGGTGGGGGGGAGGGGGGCTTTGTAGCTGATCCTTTTCATATGCAAAACCCTGTTGTGTGTTCTCCTGCCTCTCCACATCAGCAGTGGGTCAGGCTGCGCGCGGAACACCAGAGTAGCTGTTCGGGGGGGGGGGGGGGGGGGGGGGGTAATTGCTTTTCATGGCTAAAAACAAATTGGTCGCAAGCTTCCCTTGCCCTTGGAAGCACCTGCATTGGGGATCAAAGCATGTGGATGTGTGTTCGCCCCTGATTTCAAGAGGGGCTCCTTAACACACAGCGATTGACGAGTAATTGCCTCTCGAGAATCTTCTAAAGCTAGAGTGTTTTAGGGGGGGTAATCTTTTAATATAAACAGAGCATTTAAATTGCTGGGTAAGTAAGGATCATAGAGACATTTTTACGAGGGCATAATTGCCCACAGAAGGGGTCTGTTTAACTTTGGCCAAACTGCCCATACGTTTAATGGAACACCAACCTACGGATTGGGAATGAGGCCATGCTAATTAAATGGTGCTCGTGATCAACTAAGTTTTGTAAATAATAACTTTTCATGTTTTTCCATTAAAGTACCATCTTCTCTCACCCAGTCAACCCCGATAGCAGATGCATTGACATCATATCTGCAGAACTAAATCGGTATGAGACATAAAAACAATAACAGCATGTATTTGTACTTTTGCTTGATCTTTTCGCACACACTTTTTGCACACACACACACAGACACACACAGACACACGATGTACTACAAAAGAATATCTAATACTATTATACCAAGTGATCTTTTTCACTTCAATTTCCCTTGACATTGAAACGGAAATGATCCAAAGCAATGCTTCTGCCCTAACCCAGAGGCATGCTCCTGTCCTTAAGTATGTTTGTGTTGTTCAATCGAGTCAATTGGCTAAGCTGTGAAGCCCTGACCTCACTGCAAGTTGCAGGCGCCTGGCGTGCTGCTCAAAGGCTTGTTCAAAGACAGGCAGGTGGTTCAGCTTTCCTGTCCTCCACACCCATATCAAAAAGGACTACGCTCGCGTCCCGCAGTGGGACGCGAGCCATGACGAGGATTGGGCGGTGTGTGTGTGTCTGTGTGTGTGTGTTAGGAGTTTCATTGAGATAACCAATTATGTCAGTGTGGGATGTGTGGGATGTGTGTGATGTGTGTGTGTGTGTGTGTGTGTGTGTGTGTGTGTGTGTGTGTGTGTGTGTGTGTGTGTGTGTGTGTGTGTGTGTGTGTGTGTGTGTGTGTGTGTGTGCGCGCTAGGAAGAGTGGTAATTTGAAATTACCAATTTGTGTATCCGATAGCAAACAAATAACATAAGTACAATGACAGGTAAATGTTTACACACCCATCCATCGTCTGGGGTTCAGTCTATGCTTATCTGTGGAGTCCACCTTATTGCTTTTACAGATAGCCCCATGAAAGACCTGAGCAGCCACATTCATTAAGAGGCTCAATTGTTCTTGGCTTTTAATCAAATGGTTGAGACAGACTGAGACAGCTGTACATATTACTGCTATTCCTCAAACAGAATTGGTCTGGTGCAGGTCATTTATGGTTATTTATCTGCAGTTGCAGTTGATGAGTAAAGTGAATTTATATGGCTCTTTTGAGTAATTATAGTGGGTTATCGTGCGTAATAATCTGACCATGCTAGAATGGGATGGGAGGGGTCTGGTGGGATAGCCAGAGGTATAAAAGAAACTGCCATAGGCTAGATGCATCCTACATGACTGGAGGGAACACGCAAGAAAAATTCACATGAGAACCTCGATGAAAATACTTTGAAAACCCACATAGAATTTGAATTAAGACACAGATAGGCAATTTATAGTTAGACAGACACACTCAGACAGATAAAACCTTTTCAATGGATACTTGGAGGTCCCTGGTGGCAGTCCTGGTGTTCTTTGCATTATTGGAAATCTACCACGGATTTCCTTTTAATGTGAACTCTGAGACAAGGACATCAGACCACTGGCAGGTAAATACTTTTTGTTTACTGACTATTATTTTATTGACTTCTTCACTTAAAAAAATATATTTCCGCTTGCATTTCTTTGAAAATTGGCCAGATCCAAACATTGAAACAGGAGGATAAAACAATGAGGGGTCGATCGTTTGTATAAATTAAGAATATAATTTAAATGAATGGCTTTTTTTCTTATTAAATGAACAATACATTTCATTTCCCGTGACAATTCCAGTTAAAGTTCAATTGTTTCTTGTTTCATAAATGTCCATTTTTGTATTTAATGGACCGTTATTTGTTGGAGCAGGACGAGAGGCTGGACAGCGCTGCAGTTAGTAAAATGGCAGACATGATGAAAAGATCCAAAGCCCTGCGCTTCTACGGGCTGATGGGCAAACGCTCAGGTACCCACCGCGACTACTGATTCATCCATTCATCCTTAATTCATCCGGCAATGGGACCAATGAAGTACAGAAATAATATCAAAATAATTGGGTAACAATTGAATATATTTAGTATTTGGTAAATAAATGAACATTATAAAATTGTAGCAGTAAGCAATCGTTTGATTACATTGCCGTGGTTGTATTAATTCCTTGGTAATGATAGTCTAGATCTGAGCAGAACCAATTTATAATGACAGTACAATACTAGATATATTTGCAAATTAAATAGGCCTACATTTTCATATTCACATAAACCTCAGTTAGATTTCTGTGCCACAGGTTCAATGCAGCCGATACAAATGAACAGACGACGTAAGTAGAAATGTTATACTTTAATTTGTATTATTTAATAACAATAATAAAGGTCAAAGAAATTCGGAATTTTTTTCAGTCTTCATATAAAAATGACTGGTAAAATGATAAAAACCAATAAAAGCGCATTGTTTTCCGGGCCTTTCAGGCAACAAAGGAGAGATGTTTGTGGGCCTGATGGGGAGAAGCATCACCAGCGGAGGTAAGACACACAACGCTTCGATTCTCAAGGCAACTTTATTGATAGATGCATGATGTTCTATGCTACAACCAAGTTTAAAAAAAACGATTAATTTTTCCTGAAGAATCGTGGTTGGTCTGTTCAAAGGAGTTTTTTTTTGGCTTGTTGCAGAATCCTTGACTCAAATCCTCCCGGGGGCATCGCGGGCCATCAGCTGTGTCCGAGGAGTCCCGTGAGCCGGTGAGTGTCCTGCCAGCCCCAACACCTGAGACTGTGGTTTCTTTTCCGTTTGTGACACTGTCCTTCAGTGGTCAGATTTACTTTCCAAAAAGTCATTTAAAACAAAACAAAAAATTATTTCATATTTATGTACGTAATTACTAAAATTATTCTGTTGCTTTTATTTGGCAGGTTGGCAAGAGAGGACCGGGTCAGACCCCATTATCACTACGGCTAGAAAAAGTAACTTACACAACATGAACTGTACAATTTTATACCAACTGAAAGGACAAAATACAAAAAACTTCATATCGTTGCCAAAACACACTGTGTTACACGTTTAAAGTTCATACCAACAGCAGTGTTGTTGACCAATGCAAAGGAAAGTAATTATCCTCCCCTCCTCTCAAAAGAAATAAAAATGTTAAAGCAACTGAATGCTGACAAACTAACGACTGTATTTCTTGTTTTCAATTCATGACATCCAGCATACAGGACTATTCAAACTCCAATACAAAATACAAAAGACATTCATGTTTTTCGCCAAAATGACTGCATTTCTAGAGACAACATGATTTTTTTTCTCCCGAAAACGTAGTGTTTAACAATGCGTTTGTCGTCAATTAATCCAAAATAAGGCAATGCAACGTGGCCCTTGAAACATAAATAGCTGCTGAAAATTAGGGAGGATAAAAATCCATTACACTTATGAGAAAGCAAGAGTTGAAAATAACTGGGGTTTTAAAAATCACAAAGAGAAACAAAACAGACCCACTGATCTTCATTGATAGCTTGTGGTGGAAGGCTACTCTGTGGCTGGTGCAGGTTCAGTTTATTCGATAGCCTGGCGAGAGAGGGGGCCGTGGGGAAGGACGCTACCAATCATGTCCCTTTGGGCGGCGTCCATTTTAACGAGCCGGGGTCGATGGTTTTGTTGCTATTGCCTCGCTTCGTCTCCTTGGCTTTCCATTCGTCTATCAGGTCCTGGGAAGTGGCACAAAAAGTGGGAGTGACCCTGTGTTCACACCAAACGCGACGGGGCGACAAGATCCCATAGAAAGTGAACGTAGAGACGCGTATCGGGCGAAATTTTCACGAGAGAAAACTGGCGACAAATTTTGATTTGTCGCGCCACACTTTCGCCGTCTTCTGGTGAGCGCGTTCACGTGGATTTGTGGCACGACATATTCGCTCGAGTTCAAATATTTCAACTTTGACGCGAATTTCGCGTGATGACGTGTGATTACAGCCAATCAGCGTTCACTTCCTTGAGTGACGCAGAGTTCACTTCCAGCTCAAGCTAAAGACATGCAATGCTTGTCTTTAAATGCTTGTCTTTAAATGCTTTTGTCTTTAAATGCTTGTCTTTAAAAAGGTAAAGACATGCAATGCTTATGTCGGACATGGTTGTGAAATGGAGGACCTGGAGTCAAGTTGTGGAGCGACAAATTCGACAAAACTTGCACAGCGACAGATTATGATGTGTGGCGCGACAAAACTTCGGCGACAAATTTCGCATTTGGTGTGAACGTAAGGTGAGAGGTGTCTTTACGTAAACAAAGCAAGCTTCACTGTACCTTTAATACATTAGTGAGTTGGTGTGAGGATTAAATGTATTTATCCTCAATTAATTCAAACTGGGCTAAATGCACACACACACACACGATGGAATCAGGCAGTGTGCGTTTCTGTTCCACTTGAATGAATGACTAAATAGTAAATAGTAGTACGAGTGTGAACCGATGGTGCTTTGTGTCGTTACCTGTCTCTTTAACACCAGGTGCTTCCCTTTCCAGTACTTGAGCATCTGGAGGGACTGCAGGGTACTGACGATATCCACTGGGTTCACGGCTGTTTCCTGGCTGATCTCTGCAAAGCACAGAACAAAAAGAACAACCCTTGGTTGTTGAGTTTTTGGCGCATTTTTTTTGGTGGCTAAAAAACTTTGAACTTTGACATCGAACTTGAAATGTCAGTCAAAACACTGAGGCTGTTGTAATATAGATTCATCAAGAAAAAAAAGAAGAATACATCCTCGCGATGCTGGGTTGCCTTAAATCTCAGAGGCAGCAGTTCTACAGTTAAAGCAGAACGGCATAGAGCCAGGGCAGGCCATCAGAAACAGAGTTAAGCCCCATTTCCTGTTTCAGTAGATATTCTATGGAGGAAAACGCAACAGCGTAAGTGGATGAAGATTTTAATAAAGTGTACCGTAGTTCTACAGCGGCAAGTTTACACAGTGTTGATTTGATACCTTTTACAGACAGTTTTTTTTTAATGTACTTTCTGTCGGTCAATTACTGGTTCCCACCAAGAACAGATTTCTGCCTCGAGCAACGTGATTGGTCCAAAAAAAACATCAAGCAAAAGAATAAATAAAAATGCCCAGGTTGAAATAGACACTAGCAGCACAGAACGCACAGAACGCAAACATAATTTAATCGTGAAGCAACTCCCGCTATCCAACAAAAATGATAATAGTAAATTAATTAAGGACCAAGCTACAAGAATAATTAGGAAGACAAATAGAAACAAAATGATGGCAAAGTCAAGTTATTCCTCCACACTGTGGCCTGCCTCCATCTGGGACCTACCCTTGATTGAGATCTCCTTGCCCTGGAAGTTGCACATGTATCTGAGCAAGACCTCCTTCCAGTAACTACGGTAGCTGATGAGGCCCAGGTCGGACAGCGGCCTCTCCGGTGACCCCACCTTCTCCTCCACCTTGGACAGCAGGTAGCCTGTGGGAGAGAGCGTCACCGTCACATCACCCATCTCCCGACGGTTTGGTGAAATGAAGCCCGCCCCCGTGGAGGGGGAACCCGGTGAGGAGGCTCACGTACTGAAGTCGATGAGCATCTTGCCGAAGCCCTGCCTCATGTACTGCGGCATGGTCAGGATGCAGGACACGTTGTAGTTCAGGAAGGAGTTTTTCTCCTGCAGCAAAAGAAAACAAACATTTTTTTCACCATAAAATCCATCTTTAGTTTAAAAGGTCCTGATTCAGGGCGTCTTGCTTCCTCACCATGCTTGTGTGCTAATCACAAAGGAGATACTGTGAACCAGCAGTCCTGTTGTATGTGCCATTCTCTCTAATAAACCCAACTTCCTGTCTGCCTTTAGGGTATATAGAAAATATATGTATAAATATAAAGGCTCGGGTCCATTTACAGTGACACGAATGCTTAAAATATTATAACAAATTATAAAATGGATAGTTCCGGTCCTGCCTCAAAGCCATTGTAAAATAATCACCTGTATAACATGACAATTCATTTTTTATTAATATTGCCCCACCAATATCTTTTGCTGTCTTGAGGAACTATGCTACACGGCGAAAGAATGATGAATGGTTTTCAATGAAGGGAGGTTATAGACTCGTCTCACACTTGGGACATAAATAGACACACTTGGGGCCCTTTTAGGAATGGCCATTATGTAGATGCACACCCAGGCATGTTGTGTGGGAGCTGGTTACCTTGGAGAAGTAGCCGACCAGGTGGCAGCCGGTGTTGTCTGCCTCGGTCATGACGTAGAAGAGGAAGGGCTCCACGTCATAGTACAGCGTCTTGTGGTCCAGGAACAGCTTGGCCAGGAGACAGAGGTTCTGGCAGTAGATCTGGGGAACCACACATCGTTCAGTTAAACTGAATAGGGCTCTCTGGTCTTGTGGTCCAGGAAGTGCTCAGACAGGAGACACGGGTTCTGGCAGTAGATCGGGGGACAACACATAACTTCCAACCATCAAGTCCAACCTAATTTTTGATCCAGCGTTCCAATAGCAAATTAAGTAAAATGAAGCGAAAATAGACAGTAAGCGGACCTGAAAGTCACTTTGCTTAGTCCCCACAGCATTTGACTGAGTGCAACTGTTACGACAGAGCTCCGATGCAAAACAGACGAGCCAAGCGTCTCCACGTCGGGCAGCATCACGGCCTAGATAGTACAACACAGGCTGGAAGACTCAACTTGAGGCCTTGCCCTTCGTGTAATATAAAAGGACGTAATGATGGCGCAGCGATGAGCGCCACGGTTTTGAGCAGTGCTTGAAGTTACTGCACTACAGCAGTGGAATCGCAATTATTGGAAACAGGAACCAATGAAGACACACGGTTTTGAACCTATGCTTAAATTGTAACCCAGGACTAGCGCTATTTAAAGGAATACAAAGAAAAGACACACTCCCTATTCTGGATGACGGAAAAACTAAAATCGTAACCAGTTATTAATAGTAGGTTAATAATAATACAGCATCTTGATAAAGGAGTAAGAGGAGGAGTGCAAAGAGTTGGGGAATGAGGAAAGAGATTAGGAGGAACTGGTAGTAAATAGAAAATGACAACCAATGCACAACAACATTTTACAATTTGTTTCAAGTGAGTTCATCTTTTCAAATGAGATCAATGTACACAGACAGAAGGTATATGACGCCAACCTGCAAACAAAGCTGCGAAAAAGGGGTCCCACCAAATGATATGGATGTTGCAGCAGAGTAGAAAATGTAAGTCATAAGCCATGGAATATAGTTATGTTATTTACCTCAAGGTCCACCTTGGATTTATCCAACACGTCAGGCCGTACAGATCCATAATAATTTTAAGGTCGTTATGGACATAGCCTCAGTATAAAGGCCTTCTCAGATCAATGACATAGTAAACACAGCTATTGGCAGGTTTCCTTGGCCCAGGGGCCATGCGTCCACAGGGCCCTGGTCCACGGTGTCAATGGAGTCAAACAGAGCAGTCAACATGGCGGCGCACCTTGTTCTTTTTGCCGTCAACCTCAAACACCGATATGGCGCCTTTTCTGTAGACCTCGTCCCCAGGAGGGTGCTTCCACACACACTTGGCCTGGGAACACACACACACACACCGATTAATCAGGGCATCTCGAGGACCAAGGGAAGCAGCAGAGCAGAAGACCTACACATTTCCTTTGTGGTTGCAACCAAGATTTTTTTTGGGGGGGGGGGGGTGGTACCACAAAATTGACACTACAGCAGCGGATATTACAGCAAAGGAACTACAAAGTGTATGGCTAAGCACAATACATACAGAAAAAGAAATACAACTTAACTGGCTCACACATTTGAATGATAACATTCCTTAGAACCGATTCTTAGAGACTCTTCAACTACTGCTGACATTGTTGTTGATGATGATCTTTTACCAGCCATTAATTCATGCTCTGACAGTAGGTGGTTACAGCACCAAACTAGTTGTACTTATTTATGGTAGCCTTGGACATGTTCATAGACTCTGTGCTAGAGGATTGCAAATTGCTGGTCTTAATAAGAAGAACTCCGCAAATAGCCCAACACTGCTCGGTGTCAGCAATCATTGGCAGTGTGCACACATGTCATCTCTACCCCTGAATATAACTATATATTTATCTACTGATTCACTTGGTTGTAAATACTTGCACAGTGTTTGCGTTGTTGGGTGAGACTTAATAGGCTCTTTATTCATATTTGGATGCTAAGGTGTTGTAGCATTGCTCATTCCAAACAAATTAATCCAATGTGTGTCCGGGGGTGGTGGATGATCTGGGGGGGTGGGTCGGGGGTCTCACCATGTGTCGCCTGAGGATGGTCTGGCTCTTCATGTACTTGAGGCAGAACTCGCAGACGTACAGGCGTCCGAGCCGGGCGTACTCCTCGGGGTAGGGCGAGTGGTACCAGGTGTCCAGCTCGTAGCGCCCGAACAGGATGGTCTTGATCATGTTGCTGCCCTCCGTGATCTGACCCTGGATGCGGAGCTTCTCCTGTGGGGGAGCAGCCCAGACGAAGTGTCAGTCAAATACACCTGTGGTGGCTACACCTAGGGCCACTGAAGACTGTGGTCGACTCGTCAGGGGATGCACTAATGTACAGGCCGAAGTTGGTGTTACGGTGGAATGAAAACGGCCGATAGCCAGGACAAACTAATTTTGTCGTATTGGACATGCGGAAAAAATGAGCACAGTGTATGAAGAATTATGTATCAGTCTAAAGCAGCTCGGGATTTTGGTATTGCTGAGTATATTTCCTATTGGTGCATCCCTACTAGGCAACTGCGGCCATTCATCATGCATAAATAAAATGCCTGTCTGCCAAAAGGTGTTTTGGGAAGACTACAAAGAATGAACGGTTTGCTCAAATGGATCATCAAATACCTATAGCTTATGTCAGCTACTCCTGCGACCCCATATGCACCCCAGGGCTCAACAAGTGGTGTCTACAGTCAACCAAACCAGCTCATCAATGAAATGTATCTCAATCCACAGTGAGTGTTTCAACGACTGAACAGTTGCAGCAATGGTTCAGAAAGGCTCTGGCCTATTTACCAGGTCCTCCGACGCCCTAGCCTGGGCCTTCCTGAAGAGCTCCAGGTCGTACTCGCTGGTGATGTTCTCCAGCAGGGGCTCCCTGGTGTTGCCGTGGGTCTGTCGGTGTTCCTGTGGGCAGCGAGTAATGAAACGTGAGTGGTTGAGGGACAACATGGTTGACGAAGATACCAGGGACTAGAATTTAGCATTGCGGATTCTTCTTCAACAATCAAATAGTGGTGAATAGAGTCAGAGTAGAGTTGACTTAATCCCCCTCGATTTTGTGATGCAAGAATGTCTTAATTTCATAAAACTTGAATATTCAGTGAAGTAATGAAATATCAGGATTTATAATAGCAGTATCCTGTTGTTGACAAAAACTATGTATTTTATGTATGACATCTGGTAGAGTTGATACCGACAATCCAAAGTACAGAAACCGTTAGTAACTAAATCTGGTGATTTCCTTTGCTCTGCCTAAAAATACAATATTCCAAACCTTCTCACTTTTTCATTTGGTGTGCTTGTCCGGTTATGTTAAAATATACATTTTGTTCAGAGACCGTGACAATGTGCGATTGTGTAAGAGGGTGGGGCCTTGTACGGCATCACATACCACATGCTTCTCTTTCTGCTCCTTCTGCAGACCAGCGTTCCTCCCCTTCCTCATCTCTGCCACCTGCTCTTTGTATCGGCTCTGTTTAGACGTGGGGGTCTATGAGGGAACATCAAGGGGGGGAATAAGCTAGATGTACTAAGGGGAGCATGCTTCTTATAGATCACTTCAAATAATTCTTAAGCGAAAAAACCGACAAGGAACCAATATGAAAATAATGAATGCTTTGTGTCTGAGCTTAATGTGACAACTGCAAATACCATTTAATCATAAACTATTAATGTAGCCACTCTCTTTCAGTAAAATGTGCTTACTCCGCCTGAAGATGTGGCGGCAGGGACCTACCTGGTGGCGCGTGGCATGGCGTGAATTACCCTCGTCCTGTCCCTTCATCTCCTCCTCCTGTTTCTCTCGACTGATGGCTTTGACCTGTGTTAAGACACACAACACCTTACAGCAGGGGTAGAACATTCATGCTAAAAGGATGCTCAGAGTATGCTCATGACCAAGGAACCCGCTCAACAACAGTTCATCCAATCGACATCCCGGTTGCCAGGTGTTAATGAGGACCGAAGGAAGGGCAGTGGCGAGTGTGAGGACCTTAGGTAGAGCGGCTCTAGATAAAGCTGCAAAGAAAAACACCAGAGCCAAAGCAACCAACCCGTTACGAACAGGAACGTTTTGAATGGGCACTGCACTAATTCTTATAGAAAAGAATTACGATTATTTCCCATTAGCAGCCTCTTGTGGCTTGGGTTGTGGCTACAGTTAAAGCTATATCCTTTTCAGAGACTTTCCCATTATAAGGTGGACCAGACTAAGAATGGACATGATTAATAGAGAGAGGGGTTCCTGGGATGCATTGACTCATAGATGGGTTGTTATATTCCTGGGAAACTTTCTAGTACAGATATTTCTGAATGGAGTAAATAGCTGTTAAAATAAAGTGCATATTATAGATCTCTCTAGAGACGCAAAGTCTGCTCTTTATACACTCTGGACAATGCATAACATCAAGGGGGCCTCATGTCAACTGAAGTAACCATAGCTTTGATATGAGATTTCAGTATGGTTATGAGGAGGCCTAAATTCTACCTGCTTCATCTCAATTCGATTGCCTGCTTTGGCGAGCATTTGCTAGATTGCTTAATATTAACACTAGTACACACTGTGAGCGATGTCACTGGTCTTGCACTCACCTTGCACTCATCTGCAGACAGATTATGGTAAAGAGGACAACCGGATACGGCAAAATGGCGTTCGTGTTTTCCTGTAAGGTGACCTGGAGAAAAAGAAAACACACAATAGACATACAGCATATGTATCGGCACAGACGCACTGATGAAATGAAATGCCTTGAAATGAGGGAAAGGTTTGGAATGGGTTTTTGACATGAGGGTCCGTTGAAAAACACAGGTTGCAAACTTGTGCTTTACCGAGAGAGTTACATCCCGGTGTGGGGCACTTCATGTTAAAGTTGTAGGTCTCGTGGCAACGCCGGCGTTTGGGTCGATGCGAGAGGTCCTTGTCAGACTCTCGGCCAGCCGGGTCTTTTGCCTGGCTTTCGTCGTGCGAGGCGTTGGGGCTGGAGATGTCCAGCTCTGACTCGGATGAAGGGGCGTTACCCGTCGGCGTCAAGGGAGGGGATTCATCGTGGTCCCCAGCTGGTTTGAGATCAGGGGTGTCTGAAGTGAGCGGGAACCAAAACACAACGTTAAAGAAAAAGAAGATAGGCAGGAACCTGGAGGGGGTTACTGACAACTCAGTATATGTGTGTACCCTGGGAGCTTTGGCTAAGGCGCATGGATGCTCTGGTGAGACGCTGTCTCTTGGCGGCGGTTCCGTCGCTCTCTGAACTGTTGGTCTGCTCACGGTCCGCGGAGGAGTCAGAGTCTTCGGTGCCATCAGAGCCACTCCCGGCCACAGGCCTCTGTCACCAAAACACACACACAGAGGAGCTTGCTTTAAATAACCATTCAACAGTTCTGTTGCATTCAAACCAAAGTGGGACGTTTCCAAGTTGAGTAGCTAAGAAATAAGTTGTATTCTACATTTGCGACTCGTCTCCACCAAGCTCTGACTTCTCTCAACCATAGTGATGACAACAAATTAAATAGTGATTAATAAGGAATTAAAAGACCCATAATAGGTAAACAATATGCTTTGAAGCCTGTTTATATGCGGATTATGCAACCCAACATCATTGCTTAATACTGATGTCACATAACAACTAAACCAGTAATTTAAATAATGTCTTGAAATTTCCCAGTAATCGTTTACATGTATTATAAATGATCTTATTTCCCTCCATTATTGTATCTGCGGTCAGTGGTTTTGTTATACAACGGTGTTTTTAGTCTTGGCACAATGTAAACAGAGGGACCTAGCAACATCCCCAATCAAAGAAAAGGGCCTCTCTACTCTATAACGTAAAGAACGTAAATGCTCTTAAGTGCCAGTCCACGTCCAGAACTTCACAGTAGCTTTGAAAGTAGTTAACATTTAACTCTGCCATGAGCTCTCAGCATTGGACTAGTAGTGCTAGAGCTAGCTTTACATGCTATTGAAAAGGCTAACATGCTAATGTGGATATGCATCTAAAAGACAATCTTTTCTCTACCTAACTAAAATAATCACTATAGCTGCCGATTGATTTAAAGACAAATGATAATGCTACCTTGACGTTGCGACAACTAGAACAGCATGTATACTGTAAATAAATAGTCAGTTGTACGTTAGCAGCTCGACTGCCTGTTATTTTGCCTCACATTAGCCAAGCTAATCTATCCGGGGTGCGACCTAGATATTTCTTACCTGTCGTCTACGGGGCATATTTTCCTACAGAAGAGTAGTTTGCAAGCGAGTGGCTTCTTAAATTGTATTAATTCCTTAATTCGTTAAAAATGGCTGTGGTAATACTCTTTTTTTGATGCGTTTATTCGTGCAAGTTTGTATATACGTAACATCGATCGGCTCTCTCGCGCCACATTTTCCACATACAATATTGCACTTCCGGCGAAAATCCCTGGCAAAATCTGTGCCACAAGGGGGCGCCACATACGCTCCTGCAAATCTGCCCTGTGATATTCTTTCGTATCAGTGATATAGTTGAGCTCAAACACAACTCAATAGCAACAATAAAAAAAACGATCAGCTGGATAGTGAACTTTTTTAAAGTTTGGAGCAAGGGTTCTTATCCCTACATTAACATTTGCATTATACTTAAAGATAGTTATATTCCTTTCCATCAGTTTTCTTCTATTACATCCATGTATACAATTTTTATCAGTCGCTGTCCCAGCGAGTTTCTAGAAAACTCCTTGGTTTTCCCGAGAGTTCATCTCAGCCAATAAATAGGAGGTCACGACAGTGGGGGTGGGGACCAACAGCAGCTGATACCGGTCTAAAAATAGTCATTCAGTCTCTGCGACCACCAGGCAACCTGGTTTTCCTTCTGTTATTGCACGCATATATTAAACCCCAATATATATATTTACGTTTTGAAACACTTTTCTGGGACAAGTTGTCAAGAATGAACCAGCCAAAGATTGTCAGGCCCGAGACTAGGTAAGTTTTTGATTGTGAGTTTACTTTCTCC
The DNA here is from genome assembly GCA_900291075.1 of Melanogrammus aeglefinus. Classification (NCBI taxonomy): domain Eukaryota; kingdom Metazoa; phylum Chordata; class Actinopteri; order Gadiformes; family Gadidae; genus Melanogrammus; species Melanogrammus aeglefinus. Next base: position 50,829 of record OLKM01000269.1, on the reverse strand, counting down.
TCAATTGCTGCTAACTGACTGATCCCCAATCTTTTTCTATTTGGGGAAATTAATCCCCTGTCCCAACTGATGCTAAAGTTTTTTCCTGAATATTGTAAAAGGTTACTATTACATTGTTGTAACGTGTAACGTGGTAAGCACACAAGTTGGTGTTTACAATTGTCATGTGTGTATCTTATTTTAGCCAACCAGCTCGAGCACAGTGGTTTGATCGCAAAAAATATGTCACCATCAACTTCATGGTCCACAAACCCAAGTGCGTGCAGGTTGAGTTCCATCCGGATAAAATGGTTTTATGGTGAGGTCACAACATTGTTATCCTTTCGTTCCATCCAACTGTACCCCTTTTCTGTGCTGTATTGGTACGTGATTAGTTATGATAAAATAACTAAGAAAGACATTGTATTTCATTGTGAAATGAAGACATGAATCAAACAATTCTACACGCCAATGATTAATACAAAATAATTATACAAAACGTTGCCTCACCTGTTTACACATGTCATTATGTTTTCAGCTGCAAAAATGATGAAGACGACGTTATTTACAATGAGCTGTACTTCTATGACAGAATCCAAATTCATGTATGTACTCAGTTCGACACCGAGATGAAGTAAATATAGGCTACGTCCAATTTAGGTCAATTTGATTGTAATATATGTTTTTCCTTTATATACAGGACTCCAGAGAAAGAGTCTACGATCGCACCATCAACATGTTGATCCGTAAAGCCACACCAGACGTGGCCTGGCCGCGATTGCAGAAGGACCCCGCTAAGGTGGGTTAGTCTGCAGAGAGGTTAAACTACCACCCGACACTTTAGTCAAACTCACTGTTCAATTCGTTGAAGACTGACAAGCCACTGAGAAATACCCTCAAGTGAAGACCGAGAGGAACTGTATTGAACTGGGATGATCAACATCATCGGATATTACTGTGCAGTTGTATTTTCCTTCAAATGATGTGTTCCAGTCTGGTTCAACTGGAAGAGCTCAGCATTTAAATGGCCAGGGTTAGGAGGGAGATTCCCACTGGGTTCATTCATGTATATCACTGGATAACAGCATCCATCAAACTGTTTATTAGTTAAAGCAATAATCTTGAATGATGAACACATGAGACTTCACCAAAGTCTGTGTGCACCATATAATGGGTGCTTTTGACCCTTCTCTGAGCAGTCAAGCTGGATTTCTGTGGACTTTGACAACTGGAGGGACTGGGCGCATGAAGAGGATGACGGCAAGGCGGAGTACGACAACTACATGGACGTGAGTGACGCTACCGTATTTACTATATATATATATAGACATTGCTATTATTTTACTACAATACCTAAATTTACTATGATACCTATAATATATTTAATCCACCAACACATCGCTTTCATATTTACCACAACACGGCTGTAGTTACCATAATATATATATCACTACAATGAGCCTACTACCATTTTTAACACAGAAGTATCATTTTGACTGAATGCAGTTGGAAATTGAAAATGGTGTGTGTGTGTGTGTGTGTGTGTGTGTGTGTGTGTGTGTGTGTGTGTGTGTGTGTGTGTGTGTGCTGTGTGTGTGTGTGTGTGTGTGTGTGTGCGTGTGTGTGTGTGTGTGCTGTGTGTGTGTGTGCGTGTGTGTGTGTGTGCGTGTGTGTTTGTTTTTGTGTGTGTGTGTGTGTGTGCGTGTGTGTTTGTTTTTGTGTGTGTGTGTGTATGCACCTTTTTTACCCCACCCTTCACAGATGATCCATGAAATTGGTGGCCATAGGGTAGGAGCGATACCAGATATGGGCGACCTTAGTGATGTAAGTCTTTCTCTGCCCATCGCTGTAGAATATCTCTTTGAATTGTCGAATAGCAATCACTGGACAGACCCATAGAATCACTGTTGTGCAACCAATATTATACAACAGCGACAATAATATGCATAGCCATTCAATTATTTTAACACAAACAACCATTGGTGCCATTTGCTTGATGGAGTTGCATGTGAATGTCTCACATTTCAAGAAACGCAAGTATTTAGCTGGTGTAATAATCAAATATCCTGATTTATAATACCTGTATCCTGAAATGACAAATTATGTATTTTCTCTTCTTCTCCTACAGTCTGATTGAAGTACTCGGATGCTGACAACTTGTTGCAGGCCTGCAATATATCATTGTCCAGATTTCACATCACAATATTTTGGGTCTCTTTATAAATCTGAAACGTCTGTGTTTACTTATCTGTACAATATAATGACATTGTTTGATCACGTGTTAATTAAATAAATATTTTTCATTTACAATCGCGTAAATAATTTTGTTTATGTCGCGCTAGACTTTGGCCCTTTGGGCTTCCGTAGACAGCTGAAGTTCTTCCTGTCTGGTCAGCGCGGTTGTGCAGCAGCATTAATCTGGACCCTAACACCAAACATGGCTTTCCAGTGTCAACGAGACTGCTTTATGACGGAGGTATTGGATATTCCGTTTGTAACATATTTTTAGGATTACTTATACTGTTGTGTATACCCTTTGTTTCAGCAAAAGCTAACGGTCTCAAGACATCTGACATTTCCGAAAACACGTGACTTGTTCCAGTTAAATATAACTTACAATGACTTGCGTCAGCACACCTTCTATTCATGAGTGCCAATGTTTCCATGAAGGAATTCATTATTCAAAACCAAAACCAACATTTAGTGCTTATCAAAATGATCGTTCCATAACGTGCCATCTTATTAGTGTTTTCATTCCACCCACACCTTGCCTACAGTGTGTACCAATGCACCGCCTCTGTTATTTAGTTCATCACCACTGTAGTGTCCTGCTGCCCCGCTGAAATTAAACAAGAAGTCAATGGAAAGAAACAAACTGTTAAAGGCTTCAACGTCAAACTTCAGGATACCATCTTGTTTCCAGAGGGGGGTGGTCAAGTAAGTTGTTTTTTAGTTTCTGTTTTGAAAATGAACTACACGCTTTTTTTTTAGCAAGTTAGGCCTAATGCTTAAAATCAACACTTTTAAATGAATGGCTGCAATTCAACATTGGGGCGCATTATTAGGACGACTTAAGTCAAATCATTAGTGTTCTTCAATGTATCACTTAATGGAGCATGTGTTCCTCCAGCCGGACGACCATGGGTTAATAGGAGACGTGCCAGTCATCAAGGTGACGAGGCAGGGGGCTGATGCCATCCACTTTGTTAGCTCCTCGCTGGAGGTGGGCCAGGAGGTGCAGCTTAAGTTGGACTGGGACAGGAGGTTTGACCACATGCAGCAACACTCGGGTAAGAATGCGCTCAAAAGCCAAACCCATCATATTCTTCAAGAGAAAAGCCTTTTAATATAGAGGAATAACTGATTCATGTCACTTATTTTTAATGACATATTGTAGCTGTTTGCATATTTCTAAATGTCTTTTTTGAAAATATTGTCTCTATATGAACAAGTTTATATAGGTATAAGTTTGAACTTTTTTTGTTTTTATTTTCCTTATTAGGTCAACATCTCATCTCCGCCCTGGCAGAAACAATGTTTGACTTTAAGACGACATCATGGTAGGTCTACTTCGCATCACATTCAAATTAAGTGAACCTAAAATGTTTAAATCTCCCTTTCTGTTGAAATATGGCTGCACTGATAATGGCTATTTTTCCTTTATGCTCGTGAATTTTTTTTTACTTGGCAGTATTTTATTTAACACCTAGACTGCCTTCATACATTTCTGCTTTAGCTTTTTCCTAATTAACACTTTGACTGTTAATGACTCTTGCCGTAACAATGTTCACTGTTAAGAAGAAATAATTGTGTGCTGCACATCTGACCATAAAACACCCTGATATGGTGCCCTTGCCTCCAGGGAACTGGGGCGCCAGCGGAGCAACATAGAGCTGGACACGGCCAGCGTGACCCCGGCCCAGCTGCAGGCCCTGGAGGAGGCCGTGAATGAGAAGATCCGGGCCCACGTCCCGGTCACCCTGCAGCTGCTCGCCTTAGACGACCCCGCCCTGGAAAAGGTGAGCCCAGAGAAGTCTCTTAAAAGGCTCTAATTCAGATAAATATTGAGTCATTAAACAGGGCCTTATATCCAAAGTGACCTGCAGTTTACTTTCCTATAGCTACACACTAATAAAAATCGGGTAGGCAAATTGGTGACAACCAGCCCAGAGTGTGTTTTAACCTGCGTTGTGTGTGTGAACCAGGCCAGGAGCCGGGGGCTGCCGGATGACCTCGCAGGGCCCGTCCGGATCATCGACATTGAGGGTATCGACGCCAACATGTGCTGCGGAACCCATGTGTCCAACCTCAGCCAACTACAGGCAAGACTCTACACCACACATGCACACCAAGGCAAACCATGCGTTTTGGTCGCAATAACAGGTGTCCAGGTTATTGTCCTTCCATCTGACCCGTTAGTGATAAATCAGGGACATTTAACACTCTTTACATTACTCTAGGCGATTAAACTCCTGTCCACCGAAAAGGGAAAGAAGAACAAAACCAACATGATCTTCTTGGTGGGAAACCGGGTTCTGAAATATGCAGAGAAATGCTACAGCACTGAGCGGTCGCTGGTCTCCCTTTTAAAGTGAGCGCTTAACCCTTTTTACGATTGAACAGCCTTTTTACAGAAATATCCCGAGAGTGCTCGAAACAAAGGGAAAAAATGACTTCTTTTTTTTCTTTTGTTTCAGAACTGGACCTGACGAGCACGTAGAGGCCGTAGCCAAGACCCAGAAGTGTGTGAAGCTCCTGCAGAAAGTAAGCTAATCTCCACCATCACGAGAGTTATTAACTTATTTAAAATAAACTAAGTAGAATCTTAGAATCTTAGGTGTTATTTGTATATTTCCAAATCGGCCTGTCATATATTAACGATGATCTAAATCATGCATGTGTTCTTGTAGAGCAATCTGGGCTTGCTGCGAGACTTGGCCCTTCTCATCGCACAGAACTTCAAGAGCAGCCCGCAAAGAGGCAACTTCTTCACCTTGCACAAGTAAGACCTTTTTCGGTTAGCTCACGCCCTGCCGAGATTGCAGGTTGTTGTTAATGTAACGAGTTTGTTGAACTCCACTGTCACCTTTTTTGCGTCCTGCAGAAAAGAAGGCGACAACGAATTCATGAACATCATCGCAAACGAAATCGGCCCCGAGGTGAGACGATGATTGCAATTGTGGATATTTGAGTGCATCAAGCTTAAACCCATAATAACGGCATTAACCTTCCTCTTTACCCATGGAGACGCTGGTGTTCCTGAGTGTCGGGGAGGAGAAGGGGCCTGGGCTGTTCGTCTTGGCCGGTCCCAGTGATGTGGTTTCAGAGATGGGACCGCGGTAAGGGTGGACACATTGCACCTCCTCACCCGTTCCTGTCTGGACACCTTTTGATGTGTCTGTTTTAAACATGTTCTTTGTCAGGAACATTGCCCTCAACACAAAGCAGTTCAGCAATTGCACAATTCTAGATGGGTCCTTTTCAAAGCGCTCATAAAGCCAATTATTGGTCTGCTCCTTTTATGTACCTTGGTACAGGTAGTATAGTTATCTTCACTAATTAAGACTACTGGTTCATAAAAGTAGCAGGCCGTACAAAGTATTAAGAGTGACACCTGTTTGTCCTACGATGACGCCTGTGTGAAAATGAGTTCTGAAACCATTTCTATTCATCATTTAGAGTTTTAGACTGTTCTCCACAGTGATTCTGTTCGCTGAGGAGCAAGACAGTGTTAGACATCTGGCTCAAGGAGGCCAATATCAGGGATATAAGAGGTTGTGTTGGGATGTGTTTGATATTGCAAGTGTTCCAGCTATTTCCTCTGCTGTTCGCAGGGTCCTGGAGATGCTTGAAGGGAAGGGGGCAGGGAAGAACGGCCGGTTCCAGGGCAAGGCCAACAGCCTGGCGCGGCTAGGGGAGGTGGAGGCCTTGCTCCAGCAGCGCTGCAAGCTACTGGCCTCAGGGGAAGAATAAAGGCTCCGAATACTCCGAAACCCAGGGATGGGTTGATGGTGTAGAAATCCCAGCACTTCTGACAGCTTACTTTGTAGAATTTGTTTTGGAATCAGAAATTTAGTTTTGTGGTAAACACAGAATGTAAGACTTACATGTGTACATGTGCTTAAACTCAGGACGTGTAGATTACATGTTGGGTTATGCTGAATTTATCTTAATGTTGAGTAGGATTAACATTTCTTTTTATAAAAAAATTATGTATACTTTCCTGTCCTATTTTTCTGGTGATCTTCACGTGCTGCTAGCATTAGCATTGTCTTGTTCAGTTGGAATCAATTTGAGGAGAGGCAGCACATTGTTTTCTACATTTTTAATCATCAAAAATAGGTAGTGATTCATTACACAATTTAAACAATCCCATCCTGATTTACTTTCTCTTCATGCATAAAACATCCCTTCCCACGTGGCCGTAAAAATAAAAAAAGGTTATAGTTGGTATGTCATTTTCTATTTACAGTGGTTGTGTACAACTTGTAAGAAATTGGCAGTTAAAGTGCAGCACACATAACTTGTGAGTGTGATGGACGTAAGGCTTGGAGAAGGCGGTACAGAAGAATGTGTCCACATAGAGGTCCTTTTCTCATATTCTTTGGTCGTTTGGTGAAGATTATGGATCGTCGCCGTAGTTCCTTAACTCAATGGCTTAATTATCTTCATAGAAATGTAGTTCTGTGGGTGAAAAAAAAGTGATACAATTGTATTTAATCACATAACTATTTTACTTTGTTTCTTGGGTTAGTATGATTGTCAAAATCATAGATCTTCTGTGTGTAAATATGTGCTTTAATTCGTTAATTCATTAATTTGTTCGAACTGTGGCCAAGATGAATCCGTCTAAAGCCACTAACTGTCGCGCTCGTTCTTACCGGCAAGGAGTACAGGAAGATCCCGAGGAAGAGCCCGACAATAACCAGGAGGATCAGCATGATGAAGAGGCATCTGAAGCGGCGCCACACGATGAACTTTATTGCCTTGCAGGGGTTGGTGAACCAGAAGAACGAGGTGTCTGGCCGACTGGTGGAGGAAATATTCACTTGTTATTCAGGACTACAAAGGACTTTAAACTCTTTATACTTCGATGAGATGTTTGAAAACGTAACTGGCTTTATACACGTCATAACGGGTAGGAGGTCATGATCCGACGGACACTGGGGTTCGAACCCGAAACCATTTGGCTGACATCCTCCCCTCTGGACTTGCGCCTCTACTTACTTGGGGGGTTCTAGTCTGGGGTTCATGTTGGGCTCATCCCGGCCCTTTCCAGCCGGTTTCTCATCTGCATCCTCTTCACCCACGATCTCCAGCGTCATCTCCACCTTGCCCTGACGCACACACAAACGCACGCACCACATTAGGGCTTAACATCAAACATTTATTTGTACATTTACATTTCTAAGCCTAATAGTTTGTCAAAGCAAATCTTGGCATTCGACTGCAAAAACAACTTGTGAGTTCTAACCCTGAACATTGATACAAAATTTCTGGGCCAATAGCTTGATTCAAGATAGTGTGATTTGATTTACAATGCAGGAACACGTTTCAACGATCAATGAAGACTTGAATGAATACCATGAATATATAACAAGCCTACAAGTTACCAGGTTGCTAAGGCCATCATACAATACCTCTACCACCCTGGTCTGGGTTACTATCGATCACTCTTTTTTCTCTTCCCATCATGCACTGTGAATGACCAAACCACGTCTTCTGTACTCACGCCCAGCTCCTTCTTGCCGTCCTTGTCGATGGTGCAGGGCCACCAGCCGCGCACCGACTTCTGGGCCAGCAGAGACTGGGCCTGCTGAGACTTGCTCTTGTCCGGGCCGCGCTCCATCATCTCCATGCTGCACTTCTCTGGCGTCTTGGCGGGAGGGATCAGGGAGCGCAGGTCCAGCTCCACCACACCTGGCACACGAGTGAGCCTGTTAGCTCACGAGTCACGATGCACAGCGACCTGTGTCTAGCGCTGACTCTCACAAAGACATCTTTCATATTTTTCTTAGCTTATGATGTGTTTTTATGTGTCCGTCTGCCTGTTCTGTGACACACCGAAAAGTTATTTGTAAACAAACGACATTTCAAACAACCAGTAAATATGTACCCAAGTAATCGTCCAATGAGAACTTGTCGTTGTCCCATATCTGAACGATCAACTTGGGAGGAATCCTGAACTCTGATTTGTCAAGATTCCAGAAATGTTCCTGTTTGGGAAAAAGGAAATGAACCCTTATAATCATATATAATACATGTTATGTTGCAGTCTAGTTATCACGCTGGGCTCTGTGTCCCACGGGGAATTTAAGGTAATTTCCCTCGGGAAGACTAGTCACATTGGACGTACCTTCTTGGAGACCAGACAGAGCTGCTCCGCAGGCAGGTAGTCAAAGTTGAAGATGAACCTCCAGTTGAAGTTCCCGTCTCCGTCCAGTGACCTGTAGTGGACATCCGTCTTCTGCTTTTCCTCCTCCATGCCTGGCATCCAGCTGCAGGGTCAAAGGTTACACCATCCCATAAGTGAAACTGAAACTGAACCTCCCAGGCTTAACACAACCGAACACGTCTGTGTATGCTCTCAGCACTGGCTCTGACACCAAAAAAATAAAAAAAGGGTTCAGGAAATAGTGAGACTTCTGATCGATCTAATACACAAACATGTTTAAAAGGTGCAGAAGAATGTCCATGCGTTTATGGAGTCATGCACCATGACCTGCTGAAGGCTTAACCACATTGACTCCGCCTATGTGCTTTGCAGACGTACCCCTTGACGTAGATGTCACTCATGTGCTCTCCGGTGATGCTCGTCTCATCAAGGGTGACGTCGGTGGTGTTCCACACGATGACCCGCAGGATGTTTCTGAAAAGTTATCCAAAAGGGAAACCGTTTGCATTAGTCGATTGTTGTTGTTTTTTCTTGGTTCTCAAACAGTACTGAAAATCAGTGTCAAATCAGATCAATTAACAAATCAAAGAGGTTATGGAAGGGCAGCTCATACTTCTTGGCCTTGCGTGGGGTGATGTCAAAGGGAGGGCCGGGCACGCCCAGGCTCTTGGGGAAGACGTCCACCCACATTTGGAGTCGTCCCTGAGAGGAGACACAGAGCAGGGGTCATGGAGAGTTCCTCAGGGTCACTCTTTTAGAATAAAGACATGAGCGACGTTCAAGGTGGCGCTGAGGGGCAGGACAGCGTAGCGGACAGGGTGTTCGACTCCCAGCCGAAAAGAACTGGGTACGATTCCCAAACAAACCTATAGGGATCCTTGAGTCAGTTCTCCATGACCTGTCTATTCCCTGTAAGTGGCTTCGGCTGATGGACGCAGCTATTAATTAGACTCAAAAGGAGTAGTAAATACTGATGATGAATGACTGCATAATGATTGAATATGTAGATAAAACTGTAAATATGGAAATAATTATGCATCCCAAGGTTAATGTACTTCATAACTGCACTGCACATGTTCATTAGGGCACGGGCTAGAGAGGGAGCGGGGTTTGTTTGATATGGGCGTGTCTCTGCCCACCTGGGAGAGCGAGGGCTGGAAGCTGCTGTACAGGGTCCGGGTCTCAACGTGCTCCGGGATCAGCCCCTGGGTTCTGAGCACGTGCAGACACATGCGCTCGCGGGCCGGGCCCAGGTGCTGGTGCACCTCCTTGTTGGCCTCTGGGATGGAACGTTTTCGGGAAAAAAGTTTTCAAAGTTGCAAAAGTCATTGCACAATTTCTTGAATGATTCTTCAATGTTTTAAAGCTCATTGTAAAATTTTTGAAGTTTCAAAATTCTTATAAAAAAAAAAAGAATTGAATCATAAATTCTTGAATGACAGAAGTGACACTACATTATTGTTTTGATTCTGGATAAAACACTATGAAATGAATGACCAGTCCTTACCAAACTCGGCCAGGGTGTAGTCTCTGCCCTGGAAGGTGAGCGTGTTGCCGTTGTCCTCAGTCCTGGGTTTGGACAGACCTTTGAGACGGGCCACGTTGTCCAGGATCTGAGACGGCTTCATCTGGTCCCGCCACTGGTTGATCCCAGATCTAGAACCGGGGAGATAGACATCACATCACCGCCAACTGGAACCACCCACTACCGGTACTCTGCTACAGTGTAGTTTTACTCACATGCAGTAGGTCTGGGGCAGGCCGCAGTAGGAGTTGAACCGGGACAGGAAGCGGTTCTCCAGGTCTATCACCGTCTCGCCCACCTTCTCGTCCCGGGTCAGGAGGTCGTAGTCGTACACAGAGATCTTCAGGTCCTTCTCCTGAGGCAGGTAGCACGACATCTCAAACATCCTAAACAGACAGAGATGATCATGCGTTACGGGATGCATCTTTCTGCCCGGCTACACACTCTCAATCCTCCTGAATTTCTCCCATTCACTTACTTTCCAAACACAGGGTTGGTGTTGTTTGGGATGTAGTGGTCACTGTCATCGATGGCGTTCCTCCCGAGGGTTATCTTAATGTATGGATCACACTGAACAATGGGGAATTAGAAAGAAGCTTTTAGGTAAAACACTGTTTTAGGTAAAACTCCTTTTAAACTACTGTGTCTGTGTCCCTGTGTTCCTGTGTTGGTAAATGTGTCCAGGTAGATGTTCCCATACCCTGCCGTTGTTGTCTTTGGGCTGCAGGTCTATGGCCCTGATGATGTAGACCCGCACCAGACACTCCTGTGGCCCGCTGTCGGGCAGCTCTCTGAACTGCCTGGGCGGAGCCGTCACCCCGGGGTCATCAGACAGGGGGTACACCTTGAAGGAGCCCTGGGACAGCCAGGAGAGAAATTCATCAATGGACCGCTCTATGGACATTGTGCTCTCTCTAGATATGTACTTAAAACACACAAATGTGTATGCATTTATACATGAATACATACAGTGAAGAAAATAAGTATTTGAACACCCTGCTATTTTGCAAGTTCTCCCACTTAGAAATCATGGAGGGGTCTGAAATGTTCATGGTAGGTGCATGTCCACTGTGTGAGAGATAATCTAAAAAGAAAAATCCAGAAATCACAAGCTATGATTTTTTAGCAATTTATTCGTGTGATACAGCTGAAAATAAGTATTTGAACACCAACGTTAATATTTGGTGGAGAGTAGCCTTTGTTTGCAATTACAGAGGTCAAACTTTTCCTGTAGTTCTTCACCAGGTTTGCACAGATTGCAGGAGGGAATTTTGGCCCCACTCCTCCACACAGATCTTTCTCTAGATCAGTCAGGTTTCTGGGCTGTCCGCTGAGAAACACGGAGTTTCAGCTCCCCTCCAAAGAATTTTCAATTGGATTTAGGTCTGGAGGACTGGCTTAGGCTTACTCCAGAACCTTGATATGCTTCTTACAACTCCACTCCTTGGTTTTCCTGGCTGTGTGCTTTGGGTCATTGTCATGTTGGAAGATCCAGCCACGACTCATCTTCAATGATCTGACTGAGGGAAAGAGGTTGTTCCCCAAAATCTCACAATACATGGCTGCAGTCATCCTCTCCTTAATACAGTACAGTCGTCCTGTCCCATGAGCAGAAAAACACCCCCAAAGCATGATGCTACCACCCCCATGCTTCACAGTAGGGATGGTGTTCTTGGGATGGTACGCATCATTCTTCTTCCTCCAAACACGCTTAGTGGAATTATGACCAAAAAGGTTAATTTTGGTCTCATCTGACCACAAAACTTTCTCCCATGACTCCTCTGGATCATCCAAATGGTCATTGGCAAACTTAAGACGGGCCTTAACATGTGCTGGTTTAAGCAGGGGAACCTTCCGTGCCATGCATGATTTCAAACCATGACGTGTAGTGTATTACCAACAGTGACCATGGAAACGGTGGTCCCAGCTCTTTTCAGGTCATTGACCAAGTCCTGCCGTGTAGTTCTGGGCTGATTCCTCACCTTTCTTAGCATCATTGAGACCCCACGAGGTGATATCTTGCATGGGGCTCCACTCCGATTGAGATTGACCGTCATGTTTAGCTTCTTCCATTTTCTAATGATTGCTCCAACAGTGGACCTTTTATCACCAAGCTGCTTGGCAATTTCTCCGTAGCCCTTTCCAGCCTTGTGGAGTTGTACAATTTTGTCTCTGGTGTCTTTGGACAACTCTATGCTCTTAGCCATGCTGAATGTTTGGATCTTACTGATTGTATGGGGTGGACAGGTGTCTTTATGCAGCTAACGACCTCACACAGGTGCATCTGATTCAGGATAAAACAGTGGAGTGGAGGAGGACTTTTAAAGACGGACTAACAGGTCTTTGAGGGTCAAAATTCTAGCTGATAGACAGGTGTTCAAATACTTATTTTCAGCTGTATCACACAAATAAATTGTTAAAAAATCATAGATTGTGATTTCTGGATTTTTCTTTTTAGATTATCTCTCACACAGTGGACATGCACCTACCATGAAAATTTCAGACCCCTTTATGATTTCTAAGTGGGAGAACTTGCAAAATAGCAAGGTGTTCAAATACTTATTTTCTTCACTGTACATACATACATTGCATGTATAAATATATATATGTATACATACATACATACATACATACATACATACATACATACATACATACATACATACATACATACATACATACATACATACATACATACATACATACATACATACATACATACATACAAACATACATGCACAGACACATACTAAGCATTACAAAAACAAACACCCTCTGTATAATATAAGACTGCTACGGTTCAATTGGCGCGTCCTAAATATGATAAAAGATTCACGGCTTCTACCTTGAACTCCCCCACCACGTCAGGGTCGCCGTCCTTGCTCTGCTTCTTGCCTCGCTCCAGCTTGAAGGTGTCGCAGAAGTCTGTCAGCCCGTTGAACTCCGGCAGATCCTCCAGTTCGTTGTCGTACGCCTGTGGACCACAGAAGTGTGAGTTCCTCCCTTCGTTTTACAGAAACGAATCGCACTTTATGATATCGTTATCATTGGATATTAGTTAAATATGCAATAAGAAAGGTTGAGATCAAGAAAGTGATAGCCAGCTTGTACTGTAAATTCCCTTTGTTGTTGTTAGCTTTTGGCCTGAATTTAGTGTATCTCTTGCACATATATCTCGGAATATATTTACCTTATGCGATGGTGATTCCTAGAGCTACAGACAACTCTGACGGTTGTTGTAAATTCACGTCATTTTGATTGTCTGCTTTGGTTGTGCTCAGCCTCACTTCTGAGCCACCATGTCTGAAATGGACTAAGTATCAATACACATTGACATGATGGGAGCTGAATACCTCCAGCGTGTCGTAGGCCTTCTGCAAGTACTCTCCACATCGCTCCCGATCTCCCATGGACGCGTAGAACTTACTCCACCAGTCCACCGTCTCCTTCTCCTAAAGACCCAGGTGACATCTTTAATCCCCCATGTTGGAAAACAGCGCCCTTTCAACTGTGAAAGGTGGTATATCACTAGGTATATCACCACTATTGATAAGCTCTTAGGAACCGTATTTAGTATTGTGAGCTCTCACCTTTTCTGCAATCTTTGGGAACGGGAAGGCCAGAGCACAGAACAAAAAGGAGAAGAACAAAAAAGGACATGTCAGGGACTGAGCGACAACATTATTCCAAATGAACAGGCCATGGTGAGTGATTTTAGTGGAGTCAAAAAACATCCCGAGATTACAAGCAGATCTCTTGAAAATTGATTTTGCTTCAATTCTTTTTGAAAATGATTATGAAGCAAGTTATTTGCTGTTGTGGAGTAAATGTTCAGTGCACAGTGTCAAGATTGGAAGCGGTGGTCCAGAAGAAGGTGTGATTAGCGTGAACTCAGCCATCTTATGCCATTGGTGCCCAGCGGTGTGAATCAAAAGACTATGATAAGGTAACCATACATACAAAATGGGAAGCAGGGGTCGCCATTTTGTCGAGTGCGGCTGACATACTGTGCATAAACTGGAAAAGCCAGAGCAAAGTATATATGATTGGATCCTAGATCCATATCTTGTGTTGGTGAATGTTATGCAATGCAAAAGAGAATTAACGTGTCCTAAACCAGGTTTACAAAGCATTTGTGCTGAAACGGTGGTGAACTTATGATGACATAATTATAAAAAGTGTTATTATTCTGATTCTTATTATCATTATTACTGAGTTAGTCAGGCAGGAGGGCTGAGCTGTTTACCTGAGCCTCTAGCAGTGGCCTGTTCTCGTCCATGGAGATGGACAGATGAGGGGCAGTAGAGGACATCAGAGACACTGTGACATACAGGGAGAGTGGGACTCAGTGTTTGTGTTCACGAGGGGGTGTTGCGTTCACCTACGTGTGGTAAGGGTGCTACATGACTAGCATGAGATGTAAGTTAAAATAATTTCAAATAAACTATATAAACTTTACTTGACAGACAAATGAACACATCTAACACAGTATTATGCAAATAACTGCAAAAATATGAAGAGATTACAAAGAAATTAAATATATTTAGCCATTTAAAGAATAACGTGACAATAAAAGCGAGCTCGACGTAGCGCTGGCCCCGCCGCTCCTGCCGCTCCAGCCTGTCCCTTTGCTCGGGCTGTCCCCACTCATCTGTGGCATCGCTGCCCTCCAGCGTGATGACGCTGGGGCGTTCGCAGGCGCTAAGCCACTCCAGGGACAGATGGTGCAGCCCTGCCCACCCCGCTCCTGCCGCAACCGCCCGGTGGTTCGACGTCACAGCTTCAGCACGATGGCGCGGTGTAACATCCATCCGGCAGTACTGGACGGACCGACGGCACATGTATACATATGAACAACGCCGAGAGCAGGAGGCCGGGCGCCGGGGGGGGGGGCGGGGCAGG
>OLKM01000269.1:0-32500 GCA_900291075.1 Melanogrammus aeglefinus | reverse complement strand
GGATCTGCGACGGCATAGGGAACCAAGGGGAAAAGTACTGCTCACCCCCGAAGGTACTGAGGTCGAGCACTGTAGCATACCTGTAATCCTCCGAGAGCAATATGTCTAACCTGTACATTATCTGTTAATAAAATAGTAAGTATGACACAATTAATGGAGCAGTAGGCCATATTTCTGAACAACAATAAAGTAAAAAAATCATTATAAAAGTACTATTATTTTGTGTGATTAGCCGTTAGCCGAGTTTCCACCTAGATGTATGATGGATAGATCCACTGTCCACTGTTAAGGCTAGTAGGCCCATCTATTCAACATACATCTAGGTGGACACGCCCACTTGTGATGTCACTAAGGCACAGGAAAAAGGCATATGGTATATAAGGGGCATTTAAAATAATCTTGGAAACCAACAGGAGTCTCTGTTGGTCTTATGCTACACATGTTGATGTTACCAGAAAAGCTGTCTTTGTCCATGGACGCCAGCTCTCTTGCTTGGTAGACATACACACGGAGATGGTAGACAAACACATCTGAAAATAAAGGATAAAGCACAACTCTTTTATCATGAAAAACACTGCTTGGCAACAGTTCAAATGCATCATACATGAGAAATCCTTATATAAGTATATAAACGTATTGTGTTTGGGCGTGTCTGTGCAAACTGTGTGTGTGTGCGATTGTGTGTGTGTGTGTGTGTGTGTGATTGTGTGTGTGTGTGTGTTGTGTGTGTGTGTGTGTGTGTGTGTGTGTGTGTGTGTGTGTGTGTGTGTGTGTGTGTGTGTGTGTGTGTGTGTGTGTGTGTGTGTGTGTGTGTGGTGGTGTGTGGTGCTGTGCGTGTGGTGCGTGTGGTGTGTGTGGTGCGTGCGTGCGTGCGTGCGTGCGTGTGTGTGTGTGTGTGTTTTGTTTCTGCATCCCCATGACATGTGTTGATTTGGGTAGGACTTTGTTGCGGTGGACATACTGTCAAATGAGCAGGACACCTTGGGTGTGTTGGCTCCAAATGCCTTCATGCTGTCAGAGCTCTCCTTCTCCTCTGTGTTCACACCCTACAGACACAAAGACAACCCCACACAGATGATATACTCGCACCAAGTCAATATTAAAAGCTATATTTATCTTGTGGGCTGAACCGATGCCGTCCAACTAATATCATCCGGTTACCCCTGCGATTAGTTTCTGACCTTGTATTAAGCTTTGTAAATACATGGTTATTGCTTTGTGTTTTTTTTTTTTTTACCTGGTTAAGCCTCTTGTTGCTGTACAGATATAGGACTGGAGGTATATTTATCTTGAGGTAAAATTTTACATGAATGACTATAGGCTACAATATTTATTTCTCACCAATGCTCCCTCTAGTTTAAAGATGGCCGCCGCTCCCAGACGGTCTTCCGGTGCCATCTTTCTCCTCCAGCGCCTGCGACGGATTGTATCCGATGAACGCTCCTTCCTATGGAAGTTCCAGCCAATCAGAGAAGAGAACTCCCAGCCCTCAGGGTCACCTTTGTCCCGTTTCTGTGGCCAAATGAAAAAAGTTTAAAAGAATGAACCAAAACAAGAAAAATAAATGAATCTAATTATGAATTACAATTTTTTTTAATGAAATACATCGCCATATGTCAATATGGCCATCTGATTTGATTTGATACATTATTTGGTATTCTTCGTTATGTGTATTTAACATATTCATTTGAGTCTGGAGAAAAGGGTTCAAAGTGGAATCATGTTGTGAAAAGAATGTTTTTTTCTAGTGCGCACCTCTGCAGCGCCACCAGCAGGGGGCTCTGCCCTCTTGCGGGGGCGGACCAGCCTTTTTCTGCGGTGGACGTGGTACATCTTCTCCACGGGCGCCCACGACCGAGGCTTATCATCTGTGGGAATAGTCACCCCATACTCCCATCCTGTAGAGGAGACCCAGACACATACACAGGTCACCATTGGCACAGGCACACACACACACACACACACACACACACACACACACACACACACACACACACACACACACACACACACACACACACACACACACACACACACACACACACACACACACACACACACACACACACACACAACACCCATCTGTGGCCACTCAAGCACAAAATACAGAGTAAATAGTCAATAGGCAAGCATGCTCATACATGTTTTGCATGCCCTGCATTTAAAATAGCCTTTTTTGCATTTTCCTTTGCATGTCAAAGTCATGTTTCATTCCTGTTTCTTTCCAGTCTCGTTCAGTCTAAAGCCTTCCTGACACAGAGTTCCCGGTAAGTTACCCTGCTCGTCCACGGCCCTGTTCAGGTCTGCTGTCCACAAGTCCTCCCAGCTCCACCCCTCGGGAAGAGTAAACTCTTCGGGACTCTGGTTCTTCTCCCCGTTCTGTATCACAACACACAACACAGATAACACCCATGAACCACAACACACATGAAACACAACACACAACACACATGACAATAGCTTTTTAGGGTAATGAAAAGTAGTGGGTTTATCGTTTGTCTGTGAATATTGCATTTAACGAATGTGTGCTGGCAAGTATAGTACATTCAAAGTGTGATGAGCACTCAGTGCCCGTGTCAGCCATTATGCAAATGTATGTGGAAGACCAATTCACAGAGAAGAAGCGTGTGTGTGTGTGTGTGTGTATGTGTGTAGTTCAGTGAGTAGGGTGCATGTACAGCGTGTGTGTCTGCAGTTACTGTGTGTGCAGTGTGTCTGTCTGTGTGGGGGTGTTAAGTGTTCGCGTGTAGTGTCGGCGGGCATGTCTCTGTAGGTGTGCACCTGTGTGTGGCTGTGCATGTGTCTGTGTTTGTGTGTGAGTGTTGTGTGTGTGTTTGTGTGTGTGTGTGTGTGTGTGTGTGTGTGTGGTGTGTGTGTGGTGTGTGTGTGTGTGTGTGTGTGTGTGTGTGTGTTGTGTGTGTGTGTGTGTGTGTGTGTTGTGTTGTGGTGTGTGTGTGTGTGTGTGTGGTGTGTGTGTGTAGTGATGTGTGTGTGTGTGTGTGTGTGTGTGTGCGCGTGCGTGCATGTGTGTGTGTAGTGTGGCTGTGACTGCGTCTCACCACATCAGTGTAGTTTTCTGCGGCAGGCTTCCACTCCCCTCCTGGGTAGCGGGTCTCGTTCTCAAACACCTCGTCCATGAACTCTGTGTGTCCTGCATCCGCCTCAGTCAACAGACTATAACACCAAAAAGAAAGACAGAAACAAATGAACTTGACTTGATTGGGATGGATTCATGTTACGTGCGTTTATTGTGTACCCTTTTAACAATAGAGTCGTTGCAGCCGTTGACAAACATGTCCAATATAAATAATGATTATTATGGTCATAATATAAAATTATTATAATTGTTTTATTAATGTTCAGCCTGGTTGGAACTTTTGTTATTAAATCATGTATAATGACAGAAATTAATCATTTAAAGGAATGCTATTGGCAAGGAAATGTGATGAAAAAATGTTTTTATTGGCAGAACAGCTTTGGACCAGCCTTGATTTGTCTGATTAAATTGTGTTTTTGGGCCTGAGAGGAATGTTGTATGGAGGGTGATTGCCCTTCAGGGAACTGAAACCATGTCCTGTATTTATATTCAGAAACAACAAGTTGATTTGTAGGCAGCTTGAAGGCAGCTTATCGCTAAAGAGAAGTGTTATCCAAAATGCTTTTTAACCGAAACTTCAATAAACTAATCCTGAATCAGAGAGTCTTCAATCTCCTATCATCTTGTCACAGCATCAATAACATGTGCAATCACATTTTGCCCGATTGGTTATAGTAGTATTTGTATGTATTTTTTTCCCTATTTCTTGCACATTTTCTCAAAAACAGGAACGCCTGTACTATCGTTGTGAATTTATATTTATGTATTTTTTTAAAAACATATTGTTTGCTGATTTTATTGAAGGTATATTTGGTGTTTTTTTTACCAAAGAAATGACAGTTCACCTTTTCTGGGGATCGACAAACCACTCGTCTTCCCACTCCCATCCCCTAGGGGGCAAAAAGTATTGCTGCTTCAGCTTCATCTTGCCAGTGACGTCTGAGTAATTGTAGCGCCCCACTAGTCCAGTGGTTCCCCACTTCCCGAACAACTCAGCCTGGTTCTCATACTTCACAGAAAAACAAAAAACAGACAACATTTTTAGCAGATTTGCCCTTTTTGTTTCACCCACCAAATGTTAGAAACAACCATTAGGACGAGACACTATTTGCTATTAATTGCATTCAATATAAATCCATACATATATTATTTTCCTTAGAGTTTTGTGCTGAGAGGAGAATCATGAAAGTAGTGATTCAGAGGATGGGATGAGAATGGTCAACATTGATCTGCTCAAAAGAGAGTGTGAGGAGAGGGAGAGAGGGAGATGGAAGAGGGCAACATACCAACTCAGCAAAGACACTGAACGTTCCCTCTGAGAAGGAGTTGAACTTCTTCTCCTCTGAGGACAGGCCAAGCCACATGTTGACCCTGATCTGCACCGGCACCTTGAGCCCCTTGTTCTTGTCCATGGGGTACTGGGGACAGGATGGCACAGGACACACATATATGAGTCATGCATTCCAATACCTGAATGTGGGGATTGGCTTTGCAAACATCTCTCATTGCGGTGTCGTGGAGTCATTTTCATAACATTTTTATGACTGGTGCATGTAAGAAGAACATAGTATCTGCTCTTCATTTTATTTTTACAACAAAAATTCTCCGCTCTTGTTTCACTGCTTATTGAGAAATATGAAGACAAAAATGTTGGAGAAAGCAGGTACGTGACGTGCGTCCCCTTTGGTATAAGGCTACTTTGTATAGGACTGTGTCTCAGTCTATCTGCATCTAATCTCAGATGCAGAATTGCACACATTAGGGGCCAGCTGATTCATCTGGTGACTGAATCAAACACACTGACTGACACAAATCGTACATTTAGCTGTCTTTAGTGGATGGTTGTTATTTCATAAATTAATGTTTTATGTATATTTTTTTAATGCTATTAAGAAAACCTGACCTGACAAAATACCCCATGAAAAAAAACGACTGGAACTAAAACTTAAACTAATTAAAAAATTAATTTAAAACCAAAAAATCGCATTTTCAAAAAACGAAATACTCAACCACACAAGTGAAGCCAGTACGTACCTGCATGAAGATGGTCTGAGTCTTTCCACAGAACTGCCCACAGGCCTGGTCGCTGTGCATGGAGAACAGCACCTGGTGGGCGGGGACTCTGCTGTAGGCCACCCTCTTCTCCCCTCTCAGCATCCAGATGAACACGTCGGGCATGCTGTTCTGAGGCTGCAGGACGACAGATCGCCATAGTAACAGATGGGGAGGAGGAGGAGGAGGAGGAAGATGATGATGAAGGAGACGTAGATGAAGAAGGTGATTCAAAATGAATGCAGATCATGGGCGAAACACAATGATTACATTAAAGGGAGAACAATGGTTGTCCATCACATTTTAACTATCTTAAGTGTCTTACAGCACTATTAAAATTAAATATATCATTTTTATAAATACTATTATTAATAGTTATATAGCAGTCCTTACTTTTAACTAATAAATTAAAACAAATTAATTAATGAATCAATTGCATATAGTGCTTTTCAAGATACCTAAAATGATTAACAGTGTGTGTGTTGTGTGTGTGTGTGTGTGTGTGTGTTTGTGTTTGGGAGGGGCGGTTATAAGACCTCTACTCCCTCAACTTATTCCTGTGAAAATCCCCCCCTAAAGAGTGTTGAAGGCTCACACCTCCTCAGCCAGCTGTGTGAGTTTCTCCACCCAGCCCTCTATGTCTGCCACACAGTCTCTGATCTCCTTGGTGCCCTCCCTCATCTGCCCGGCTGCCCCTCGGATGGTTGCCATGGCGCCGTCTCGGAGCTTCTTCAGCTGGAGGTCCAGAGAGGTCAGGTGTGCCTGGCCCACCAGCTCGGGCAGTGGATAGCTTGTAGAGGATAGAAGGGACATGGTTGGTATTCACTATTTAGTCGTTTATCAGATGCTTGGATAAAATGTGATTTATAGTCGCTTCAGTTTTATTAATGCGTAGAAAGCTTGTTCTAGGATGCCTGTAGGTAGGCTTAGGAGATTGGGGATCCAACCCAGTACCCTTTGCCTGGGAATCGAACCCCCTAGCCATTACACGGCACCCATAGAGGTCAATCAAATAAAAAGATGGAATATTATTTGTATAAACGCAAACCTAAAAGAAAACAATAATAATACAAACGTCAAAGAAATGTTCAGTTGTGTAGTGATTTTGCATCATCCCCACACAGTTATGAGCATGAGGCAACACAAGCAGTATTTACCTTTCTAGGTCTTCGTCGAGTTGAGTCAGTAACTTCACCCAAACCTCCACCTGCACTCTGTCTGAGGCTTTGGCACTGATGGTGTTTTTAAGGCGGTCCAGGTTCGATATCTAACAGAAGAGAGAAAGGGAGGGGAATGAATAGAACGTCGGAAGGAATAATTACACTGTAGAACAATGCACCGGGAACATTACAAGTAGTAGAAATACACCACGGAACACCCAAGAGACCATAATCTCAAGGGCTGATGTGGTATCAGGTATAAAATACATTAATCCCACTTTGAAACAGCGGTATGATCCTTAGTGTGTAAAAGATGGTTAGGGACTGCTTCCTGACCAGGCGCCGGGTGATGAAGAGGATGATGTTGATGGTGTCTAACCGATGGGAGATGTCTTCCCAGAACGAGTTCACGACCACCACTGGTTTGGTGGCAGCCCAGGGCAGGTAGTAGTAGTGGTTACCTGTGTGCATCAACATCAGTAGTTACACTTAAGCTCAATTCAAATAAATTATGAGTTTAGAACAGCTGATGATGGGGAATGTTGGCTGATTAACCGATTTGGAAACACCTAAAGTGGAGTGATAGATGTATAGTTAGTCCCTGTGGTGATATAAATGCCTCTTGTCTAAACAAATTACTCGTTTATAACTATCGGGTCTTAGAAGGTCGTATGGTCTCAAGTCGAGTCAAGTAAGGTCAAGTCTTTTTTTTGTCTAGCACATTTCATATGGTATACAGACTCAAAGGGAACATATGAAAACACTACCAACCATAGGGTGGTTTAGATAGACCTTCAGAAACAATTACATTTAAATTATGGTTATATTCAATTTCATATGATACAGACTCAAAGGGAACATATGAAAACACTACCAACCATAGGGTGGTTTAGATAGACCTTCAGAAACAATTACATTTAAATTATGGTTATATTCAAGTTAAAATGATAATGGTATTAAAGAAAAATTAAGAAATTAAAAAATTAAAGTCAACACACCAATTTGGAAGGGCCTTTTATTTAACTAAAACCTGAGGCAAATAAATAGGTTTTTATTGTGCTTTTAAATGAGTTCACTGATTCAGATCTTAATTCAGAAGGTAGGAAATTCCAGAGTGTAGGGGCATAGTGTCTAAAAGCAATCTAATATGGAATTGAAAAATAATAACTAAAGAACTACTGCCTCACTGACCCTGAGGTCAATGAGTAGGAGTAATGACTATGACATATGCTGGGGTCGCATGACTCACCGTCAAACACTGCACAGCTGTACTGGGTGGTGGAGGCGAATGGCTTGCAGGTGTTGTCCAGTTTGTTTCCATAGTTACCGATGCTGACCTCAAATTGGATTGGCTCGCCAGGATCGTGGATCATGCTGGCATTGTGGAAGACCGCACAGAGGCAGTACTTCCTCCTTCGCTGGTATTTCTAAAGGTTGGAAATGACCAAAAGCCACGGGAGGGAAGGGTGAGAGGAAGTAGAGGAGGTAAAGAATGTGGAAGATGATGTGAATATTTGACAAGAGGAGGGAAGATAGTGAGAAGATTTATTTTCATTAATTTATTTCAAAACGTAACACTTAACTTTTATAGCAAGAATATGCTGTTTTTCCAACCAACAAAATAGAACAAATTGGTGATTTGACTGAGTAGCATCTCCCATGAACCCCATCTTAAGTCAGACTATAATAGTAGTCTTAATAGTCCCTTTCACGCGATGAAAACACAAAAACAACCCGTGCAGAGACCTGAGCCTGGGGAGTAAAGGACTTTGTGGGTGTACCTGGGTCACCAGGATGTGGTCGCTGCTGATGTCGTCCACAGCCTTGTCTGCTTTCCCCTCCAGCTGGGTGGAGAGCTGAACCAAAACCCTGCCCCTGTAGGCCACGCCCTCTCCCTGCAGAGCACAACAACGTGTTAGCCAATCATCCTTATGGCTGAGAAACGAGTGGAGAAGGGTGGGACTCCAGTACAGAAAGGTACTGGCTTTACCCCCGAATTTCCACAGTCTACCAGTAGGCCCCCTTAAGCAAGACGCCTGACCATACATGTTCGTTCATGACTTGCATGTCATGTCTGTGCATGTATCTGAACTCACTGTTAGTCTCTTAAATGATGCAATAGAACTACATAGCATGCTGTCTCACAAATCTGATGATGACAGCAACATGGATTTATGCCTTTTTTGCTTCAAATTTGGCTGAACATGATCGTCTTCTCATTTTTGTTTGTGCGAAACACAAACTCTGCCAGCACTGGTTGACTAAACTTTTCCAGTGGCCGTTGGGACGACAAGATAAAATATCCTGTCCGGGCACCATCGGCCTTAGACAGAGTGTCGGGCGGCTTCTGAAACCTCCATCTTTCCGTTCGACGATTAGATTTCTCTCCAGAGGAATATCTCTGGGCTGACATAAAAAACAGGAAACTCTGCATAACTCCACCCGTCACACTTTCTGGTTTTCATCCAAGGTGCTGTACAGTCTCCCCCCAGATGTTTGGCTATTTCCTTTAACTCTCTCTCGGTTAAATCAAAACCCCAGCAAAACCTCCCTGTTTGTTCGTGCCCACAGACAAACTAAATGTGAATGTGTTACCAAAAATGTGTTTTAAATTCCTTTGATCGCCTGGCTTGTCCCTACTTTCGGCCCATCATACACAACCCTGTGGTAGTTCCCTCTATAGCTTTGATGCACTGTCCCACAGTGACAGAGCCATACAACAGGCAACCCCGTTATTCTCTCTACCGTCTCTACCTTGCCATAGTTGAGGTCGGCATAGGGATCAGGCAAACCCGTGAACTCTCTGGGGCTGCCGTAGAGGTTGATGTAGCAGGGGCCGAAGGCAGGCAGGAAGCCCACCTCAGACTCCCCTGTGTTGGCTAAGGAGACATCGAGAGAGGGAGAGAGAGAGATCAGTGTAAACAGGATGAATTGGTAAGAGTGTAGAGGCACGGTAAGCATTTGGTGAGGTGGCTAGCATTCATGGCATCGTGTGAGGGTGGTTAGCTTGGTGAGGTTGGGCCGAGGCAGACAAGGTGAGGGGGGTGGATAAATGGAGGGGAGGGGTGCAGGTGAACTACACATGCACCAGCGGGAGGTTCACACACTTAAACTCAACACACAAATACAACACAGCACACGACACACATTTGAATATGAGGTGATGGAGTTGCTCAGAGGGCATGCATCACATATACACGCGCATGCTACACACAGCAAAGAACAGCGTTGGCAAAGATCGACCTTCGTAGACGTACAATCACCGTTTCCTGAATGTGTGTCTATTCCAGGAGAAGAAGGAGAAGAAAAAACCAACAATAAACAATGAATGTATCTTTCTTTTTTATCTTTCATAAAAATAAAAAGTAAAACAGTTTAAATAGCAAGGCAAGAATAATAAAGAAAATCGAAATCTTGTATTTTCACACAATATATCAAGTCTTGACTTCAGGACACCTTTTATATGAGACGTAGGCCTTGTGTTTTGAATCTCTCTAAGAATCTCGAATAAAAATGGTTGTGAGACCGCGACTGCAAACAGTTTTCTCAACTGTGAAAACCATTGACGTGGTACTCAAACCTGTCTGAGATTGCCCATGTGAATTCGGTAGCCCTTGTAAATGGCCCCTATGTTTAAACAGGCTGAGAGGGTCTCGAGTGCACATTGTACCAATCTAGATACAACTAAACTGGCATTCAAAAAAAAGCAACTGTGTCCCGCAATCCATTCATGTTTTTGTCGTTGCTGATCTATAACATTCACATGTTTCCTGATAAAGGACCAGCGCCCTCATGTGAAGGACCGGGACGGGTATACCTTCGATCTCCCCTCCAGAAGAGGCGATCTTGGCCAGGTTCAGGTGGGTGGTTCCAATGGCGTCGTTCCGAGTCAGTCGGTCCCTGCGGGCACGGTAGTGATAACAGAGATCAGCTGATAGCATTCAAATGTCATTTGACTACAGTTCGATTCCATTATCTGTGTGTGGGTCACTGCCCTTTGTAGATTTAAAGTAATGTTAATGCTTAGGGCGATTGGGTGGGGGTGGGGGGGGGGGGGGGGGCTCGACGCCATCTGTGTGATGACTACTGTAACTGTTTTGGCTGGCTTCCTGGATGTGAGTAGCCTGATTGTTATTTCACGCACAGGTGCTTTGTGATAAATAGAGCCGTGCCAACAGGATCTGGGGCCGGTGGAGGGGAAGGGAGTGGCCCTCGAGGTCTGAGTCAGAAGGCTAGCGTATGTCTGCGACCGGGAAAAGGTCAAGGTGGGAGGAAGGTACACACCTGCGCATAATGCGCAGGTATGCATAAGCACACATGAACATGGACCTATGCGCACGCACACATGTATTGTATGCACATACACATGCACAATGGCACATTCACAAATATACAAGCATGCACACACCCACACACCCACACACACACACACACACACACACACACACACACACACACACACACACACACACACACACACACACACACACACACACACACACACACACACACACACACACACACTATGCTCAGCTAAAACTAAGCTAAGCTAAAATAAGCTAAGCTAAGCTAATGCATTGGGTACCAGGAGGTCAGGAGGTGGGACATTTGATGCATTTCCACATTGAAAAACTGAGACCATTCTTCCTCAAAATCCTTCCTTTTACAACAAATACATGAGTGGGGCTAGAAAGACAAAGTAAATGTAGAAGTGTGTCTATTATTATTGTAACTTACCAGTCCATTATGGTCAACTTGATGCATTCACACATGGAGGGGAACTATAGAAGGAAGTGTTAAAAGGAGTTATTATCATACATCCCCTTTTCGTCTACAGGAGCGATGTGCACTCACTGAGGTGAAGCCTCACCTTGACCTGAAGGCTCAGCACTTGGTTCCATT
Organism: Melanogrammus aeglefinus; assembly: GCA_900291075.1. NCBI lineage: Eukaryota > Metazoa > Chordata > Actinopteri > Gadiformes > Gadidae > Melanogrammus > Melanogrammus aeglefinus. The sequence goes on along the minus strand of OLKM01000269.1, from coordinate 21,289 downwards.
CTGGATTAGCGTTCTTCTCCATGACAGCGGTGCACAACTGCAGAGACATGGACGGGGTTCAAGTGTTTACTAAATTGTGATGCATTAATTGCTGCTGTGACCAGTTGTTTTTTTTAAATTATATTTTAAACTCTTCCATCAAAGCCTTCTGGTATTACTCCTAGTAGTGCCATATTTGGATTTTGGTTCATTTTTGTGTGATTAAAAGATGTGCTTCACTGAATGTTTCTTCCTATCCTCTCTTGTGATATGTCTCTATTCATTTCAGTTTCCCCTCTCCCTTTTATATGTAGTGTGTCAAATTTCTGCCAAGAAATATGTGATAAAGATAACATATCCATTTCTTATCCCAATTCCCTATTTGTGATTTGATTAAGAACTCTTCAATTGGAGTGGGCTCCTACCCCTTTCTTCATGTGTCAGGAATTTCAGGAATTGAAGGAATGTGTGTATACATGAACAGAACCGACTGAGAGGGAACGCCCGTTACCTTCTGACCAGCGAAGGAAGCCTCCAAGAAAGGGTCCACCAGGTTCTTCTTGCCCGGGCTGTCCCCAAAGATCCCCTTCATGCTCTGGAGGAACGCATCGTCCACTGTAACGGAGGGGAGGACTTAGGAACCGTGGCTTAACGACAATGGAGGACGTCAGCTGGAGCTGAAGGCACATGGTGTTCTGACGTCGGTGGCCTATACTGGTACTCACTCTGGGGAACGTCCTCCGCCCGGAACACCTTGAGGGACAGCGTGGCCCAGCGCAGGGCCAGCCCGGCTGGCAGGAGCAGGTTACTCTCTATGTCATCCTCCTCACCCCCAGCATCCTCCGTATCAACCTGCAGGAGCAGAGCGTTAGGGAGAGAGGGGGAGGGAGAGGGGGGAGGGAGAGGGGGAGGGAGAGGGGGGAGAGAGAGGGGGTTTATTAACTTATGATGTTTTATCGCAATAACGAAAATATCAACCTAAAACGTGCACACACAAACTTTGGAAGGAGAAAGAAAGAGAAGAAGGAGAGGGCCAGACAGAGAGGCGACTATAAGCCAGGAGGAGGGGTAACATGGCCGGTTCACACAGGAAGGAAAAGAGGAGGAAACAGGAAGTACTGGCCGAGGGCGCTAAAAGGGTCTTCCTTACCGGTGGTTCGTCCCCTGCTCCAACGATGAAGACGCTGACCTTCAGGTAACCTTTGGCCCCGGAGCTGTGGTCCTCTGGGTCGCTTAGCAGGAGCCACTTTCTTATGACACAGTGGGCTGAGCACACACACACACACACACACACACACACACACACACACACACACACACACACACACACACACACACACACCACACACACACACAACACACACACACAATAAAGGTGTACATGCACAGCCACAAGAAAGTACAATTATTATTGAAATTACTCATTACGCGTAAAAACCCAGGTGAGGTTTTAAGTGACAAGACAAGCCTTACCAGGTTCATCATAGACGTAACCGACGTCCACCTGTATGGTACAACACAGGAAGTCATTATGTGGACTCATAGCACATATCATCTTCATAACTATTTCTGCTGTCATGATCTCCAGAGAGAGAAAGATTTAGAGGAGAGGAGGAGAGAACATACCATAAATTCCCCCATGAGAGCATCCGCTCTGAGAGAGTAGGAATCGTACACCTGCAGAAGAAGAGAGTGCATCACTTACATGGGATTTGACCCTATATATTCACAGAGAATGGAGGATAGAGTGCTTTCAGGCTGAGCAGAAACTTACACGAATGTTGATGCTCTTATCAAACAGCTCTGATGGCAACATGTGCACATTGTAGAAGAAGACCTGCAGAGAAATGTTACGTCAATGCTTTTCATTTATTGTGCATGCGTGGCTTGCTGCCTGGGAAACGGGGCTTTGAGATGCAGCGGCCTGTGTGGTTATAGAGGGGTACCTCATCGAAGAAGGGGTTGTTGCCTCTCCTGATCCTCGTCCTGTGGGTCTCTCCACTCACGTTCACCTTCACCACCGGTTTGACGTTGTTGCCTAGCAACTGACGGCCCTCAATCACTCGGACACGGATCTGACAAAAAGAAAACAACGGACAAAAACACAAGAAATTCATTGATATGCACTCATTTTGAGCAGGGCTTCGAAAAGAGATAGATTCTTCAGATAGAAGTTAAGTTGATGATTCTAAATCCCTGTACATAGAGTATTCAGCAAGATAAATTATATCTTAAAGATATTAGATATTATATCTTTTAATACCATTACTGTATTGGATTTTCAGTTAACCATGTATTGTAATCAAAGACCAATACATTACACATTTAACTCCCCAACATCCCATCTTTATAAACTAAAGTTTAGAGAGGAATATATGATCATATCAGTACAGTATATATTTTACAGTCAAGCTAACAATGCTAATGCACTAACCTGGAAGTCCTGTGGTTTGTTAGCTAGGTGACTCCTGGAACTCCGATCACGCCGCCGGAACGCTACTACCCCTCCAGAACCTCCAGCATGAGCGGGGGGGCCGGCGTCAGTCCCCTCCTCACGCCCACCACCTCACAGACACAAACACCATTTTTATTAGATTTTACATGAAACAAACCGTCACAGTTAATGGTCTTAAGGGCTCTGATACTAAGTCTGAACACTTAGTTGCAACGTCAATATTAGCTTTTTAATGCAAAACTATCCTTTCGTTTTCTTTCTATTGCAAAAATACAAACAATGAGTTATGTCCTGTTCATGATACACAGTGTTGAGCTGAGCGGCGGGGACTTTGCAAACAAAAGACCAGTTTGGTCCACAATCACAAATCGCATGGAGTGTGACCACAAAAATGTTTACCAGAGTCCACCATGGTATCGCCCCCTCCCTGGGGGTTAGCGTTGGGAGGTGGATCATAGGCGATAACCAGGTCGATCGTAGCCTAGGGGGAAAAGCATTCTGCTGTTTAGTCATATTAAATGCTTGCATCCAAAGTGGCTTACTTTGAATTCAGACACATGGCACCATTCATGAGCAGGTTGGAGTTACAGCATGTTATGCTCAAGGAGGGCAGGAGGAGTGCGTACATTGGGAATCAAACCCAGTACCTTTCGGCTGGGAGTTGAACACCCTCCCCACTGGGATAGTATCCTGGCGCCCCTTAACGTTCTTTCTAGTCGTTGATTCCGTCATTATTGTCATTGGTTAAGAATGAAGGGAAACAGAGAACCTACCCCCATGCTCTGCCCGTCCTCACTGGCCAAGGGCACATTTTTGGATGGCAGGGAGGTGGACTGGCCCGCTGCAAGATCTTTCAGGGTGACTTTTGTAGAGCCAAGGAATCTGACAACATGAAATCACAACGTAAGTTATGAATAATCATTGCCGTTCTCCTGAAATACTAAAACACTAAGCATGCTTACCCTTCGCTCGTCACTCTTTGAGCATAGCCTTGTACCAGTTCAGGTAGTAAGGCATCATTTGCAAATCTCTTCCACTTTTATGCAAAACATTAAAAACCTTCTCACCATCTAAAACCAGCTCGCTATGATGGAAAACACAGGCGATAAAAAGGCTTACACAACTACAACGCAGACGTCCTTGATTGCACAAAACAATAAAATATTGTTCACCCTTGTTTCTAATGGTGTGATCAAACCAGCTGAACAGAACATGAGCCAGTTCAGAGTGCACAGGTGGCACAGGTGTGTTTGAATTATGTTACCAACAATGGATTGAAACACACTGGCAGAGGGGCAGAGGAGGAAGAGTATGTGCCAGAGTTGATGGCTGAGGAAAAAGAGAATGAGGATGAGGTTTTTCTCCCCAGTTGCCCGGTAATGGACAACGTTGCATCTGAGTGCCGGAGTCCCCCTGGCCAGACAGAGACAGACCGAGATGAAGAGTCCGAGAAAAAGAGAAAGAGGGAGGACAGACAGAAGAAGGTGAGAGACAGAGGTCAGAGACACAGAGATGCACTGTAATATGGTTTTCATTTAGAGATTTCTTTGTTCATTTGGGCTTACTGTATTTAATCTATGTAAGTGCTGTATTTTTATGCAAGTTCAAATTACATAATTATTTTTATTTATTGCAAAATGTGTTTATGTACAACAAAAAAATTGTTATTGCATGTAGTGCCTAATGATTGCTCTGTGGGCTGTGTTTAGGATCTTGTTTAATTTTTAGTGCAGATTAAATGGTTTGATGGGACCAAGAGTCAGGGGTTTTGCGAATGTCGTTTGAAAACGGGTGAATGTTTCAAGACATTTGTCTTGGCAATTGTGAAAAGCTGTTATGTACAGATCATGGTTAGGTAAATAAAATGACTTGGAAAAGTTATTGGCAGTCGTAATATTATATTTGCAGTTGCATTGAACATCAGTGGTTTTTAATAATTTGATAACTCTATGACATTATGTAGCATACAGAGTTGAGAGAGAGAGAGAGAGAGAGAGAGAGAGAGAGAGAGAGAGAGAGAGAGAGAGAGAGAGAGAGAGAGAGAGAGAGAGAGAGAGAGAGAGAGAGAGAGAGAGAGAGAGAGAGAGAGAGAGAGAGAGAGAGAGAGAGAGAGAGAGAGAGAGACTGCAAGAGATAGAGAGAGAGGGACTCCAAGAGCGAGAGAAACAGGAGGAAGAGAATACCCTGTGTGCTTTGTGACATCAACACCACAAATATGGGCCTTTGGATGGAACTCCACCCGTCTCAGAGCTAACAAACCCTGCCCATGGAGCCAAGCCAAACACGCCCAGAGGCCGAGACTCTGTCAACATCACACAGCCACAGTCCCAACATGTTTTTGGATTGGTAAGGTGGGCTCGACCTTGAATCAGAAAATGATCAGCGTTTTCAGGGTTAACTATGTCAGCTGGGTAAAGCTAATGGAATGTACAAGCCATCACCATATACGCTCAAATATATGCTTCTAACGTCATTCTGTTGAAGAGGGAGGAAGCGTAGTTATAGTCTGTGATCAATGCTGAGGTGGTTTGGAGGCAAGCATTAACTCAACCACTCTTTGTCATCAAGGTGCTTAGAGGGATAGAAGCATGCCTGTCCCAGTCTTGGTGATCAAACCAAACATAGCCATCTCCCCAGGCTTCACTAAAACTTCCGCTGCCACTATCCTTTCTCAAAATCACTACTAATTCTGACCAAGAGCATTTAGCCTGCCCTTGCGTAAACAATAGCAATTTAGTACATTCCTCTTCTGGTTCCAATGTGCATTGGACCGGTCAGTATGGACTTTGTAAGGAACAGTGGGTCTTGAAGCAAAAGGTCTTGAAGCAAAGACCAAAGTGGGATATTGCTATTGTTTATATTTGTGGTGGGCATGCCCACTCAATGCTCCTAGGGAGAATAAGCGCAAAAAATATTGATGAGATGTTTTTAGTGAACCCAGGAGAGACAGTTCTGATGGTTTGATCACCCAGACCAGAATAGTCCTTTAAGGGCATTTCCCATAGTGTTGGAGGTTCAGGGACCAGGGAGAAGTGGGAGGCTTGAATTGTGACTCCCAAACTGGGTGTCCGATAGCCTGAGGATTCTCTCATGTTGCTGGCATGGAGCAGATGGGAGGCTGAGATACTGTTGGGGCCGGTGACTGTATGAAACTGGAATGCAGTCCATATAATACACTGGTGGGTGTTTCCCCTTAAGAGTATCTCGGAAACGATATCCCCTGACTAATGGGAAATAAATGAATACAATTAAAAAAATATATATTTGGAGGGGAATCAGTACAGCAGTACAGCTATCTTTTGTAAATAGTCACATGAAACAGAGTTTCGATCTCACTCTTCAGAACATTCAGTGATAATATCTCCTGGGCCTGACCTGCAGTCAACAAAACATCTCTGGCACTGCCGTGACTGACAAACCAGGAGAATTTGCATTGTGTCTGACAATTAACAATGAGGCATCAAACCCAGACAAGGATGAGCAGGGGAGCGGACCAAAACATACTTTAGAGCCATTGTCAAGCCAACCGAGTCACTATGGCAACCCCTTGTGACGATGACCAATGAGCCTACTTGCCAGGAAAAAAAATTCCCCCTGACCACAGGAAATCTTCGGTATGGGCAGAGAAGAATGGAACAAAACAACAGTGATATCATCAGAGATACAGACTAGTTTAACAAAGTTTTACACAGTAAAATTCACAAAGCACAGGCAAATTGGGTATACGAGGGCCAACAATGCAATCATAATAGTCCTTCCAAAGCTAATATATTCCTGGAATTAAGCAATCTTGACATTTCTAGACTGTGTTGCTCTCAAACCAATCAGGGGAGAGGTCGGGGCGAGAATGGGGGAGGGCAAGCACAGGGTGTAACTTTCAACAATGCTTCAATTTCCCCAAGTTGCGTTACAGTGAAGTAACTGCCCGGTTTCGTTACACAAATGTTTCAAAGAAGGAATGTAAAATAGCTTATTTTCAGACACCAATCCAAGTTTATGTTTTACAGGATGTAAATAACGCTAAAGTTGTGGCGCAGTGTACGGCTGTGAAGTTTATCAATCAATACGTCAGAACATGACGTAAACATGACAATTTATGTTGATCAGTTCACAACATAAATCAATCAGTATGATTGGTCCACAACAATCCAAACTACGCAGAGACTAAAACTAAAAATGTGCTGGATATTGGGGCATGAGTTAACATATTTATGACATCCGGTGACAGTTGTTTCAGAGGTAATCCAATATCACACAGCGAACTGGTTCCAGTCCTGTGTGAGACGTCACTGACATGGTCCTTTCAAGGACTTTTTTCATTAGGTTGAAATCAATTAGTGGATTAAACAGTTGTAGTTGTGCTTTTTAGCCTTAATGTTCTGGTTAGGTAGTGGTAAGGGTGAAGCGAGCCTAATAAGAAGCACATCGTCTGCAAAGTTCTGGTCCTTTCTATCCCAAGTGGTAGGAGTGGAATTAAAATCATAATTGGAGTCACAGCATAACCGTCCGCTTGAAAAAACACTTTTACCAGCTTCCTACAGTGTTTGCTTGTTTGTTTGTTAAATCGGATGCATAAGACCGCTGTGCTGTTAGCCATTAGCTTCGTGCCCTTAAGTGCGGATTCTTCTTTAAATCTAATCAGAGTTGCGTTTTCTGCTCCTTTGCAGTCGCCATGGCAACAGGGGGGGAAGAGGGGGGACCGCAATAGTTGCGCTGGAAAATATGAGAGAGAAAGAGAGTGAGAGAGAGCAGTCCCTCACTGCTGCCTCTCTCTCTCTCTCTCTCTCTCTCTCTCTCTCTCTCTCCAGAGCAGGATGGAGGGAGTCAGGGAGCCCAGTGGAAAAGTTGACTAGTTTGACAACGTCTGGGCTCCTATGCTATTAACACACATCCTCCCCCACACACACATCTGCAGCCCTTAAGCGAGGCTAAGGAAGTGGAGCCAAATGGAGAGGCCAATTCAAAACAAAACAAAGTACAAACAAATAGGTCAGCTGTTTGTTTTTACTCAGGAGAAGGATTGTGAATTGATTGTTTGATTATTGATTGATTGATCTGGGCCAGCATTGACAGACATTTTACGGTTAGGGCTTTGTTTTATAACACGACATGCACACCCTTTACACCTGTAGAGAAAAATGCAGACTGCACATTTCTCTCATGTTGATGAACTCTAGCCATAATAATATATATCGAATTTCAATGTGGGCTATACTCTCTCTGTGGGCTACTACTCTCTCTCTCTCTCTCTCTCTCTCTCTCTCTCTCTCTCTCTCTCTCTCTCTCTCTCTCTCTCTCTCTCTTCTCTCTCTCTCTCTCTCTCTCTCTCTCTTCTCTTCTCTCTCTCTCTCTCTCTCTCTTCTCTCTCTCTCTCTCTCTCTCTCTCTCTCTCTCTCTCTCTCTCTCTCTCTTGCCCACAGAGAATGTGTGCCTTCCCTGTCCTGAATTCAGGCCATGGAGCAGCGAAGACAAACAGGGATTTCATCCATTGTGTCAGACTCCAGTGATCCTGCACAAGCGCACACAAGTCCCAGCATGGCGAACTGGCAGGGTGTGGGAAGAATAGAGAGAGATAGAGAGACATGGGGAGAATGAAACAGAGGGAGAGAGAGAGAGAGAGAGAGATATGCATACACAGGGAGAATGACAGTGAGAGAGAGAGAGAGAGAGAGAGAGAGAGAGACACACACACACACACACACACACACACACACACACACACACACACACACACACACACACAGGGAGAATGACAGTGAGAGAGAGAGAGAGACACACACACACACACACACAGACAGGGAGAATGACAGTGAGGGGGAAAGAGAGAGCGAGACAGAGAGACACTACACAGACAGGGAGAATGACAGTGAGGGGGAAAGAGAGAGCGAGACAGAGAGACACACACAGCAGGGAGAATGACAGAGGTGGAGCGAGAGGGAGCGAGAAAGACGCTATAGAGAGATGGACACATTGGGACAAGCAGGAACAGCACCACTGTTGATCTATCCTAACTGATTATTTTTGCACTTAAGACACTCATTGCCTCACGGGAGACGAGTCAGTTAAGGAGACAGGGGTTCTTGGGGTCGTTATTGACAACACTAAGCTTTTTGAAATAAAATCTTTAAACAACAGCCGTCACATGAAATTGAAAAAATAAAAATGATTTTGGTTTGTTGTTTTGACCTCGAAAATGACTTTTGATACAATAATAGGCCTACTAGTGTGATACAATTGTGTTATTGTGATACAATAGGGATACTTCAATAGTTGGACGAGGGAACTGGGATCTTGCTCTACATTTCCCTCTCTCCCGCAAGGGGGTCACTGGAGACATGGCTGTTACACCGTTTACACTGTGATTCAGTGAGGTGTGGTGAACGAGCCACTGTTTCAACACACAAACCCTACAAACGGGTAGTCTCTTTCACAAGGGCCGAAAACCCCTAAACCAACAGTATGAATGTGGGCGTGATGCGTCTTTAGGACCAAACGTAGTGAACGTACTTATCTTTCCCAAGCGTTTCGTAGTCTTTCACAACAACGTCAATGTAGGAGGAGGAGTCCAGCGGTGTCCCTTTCAGGTCAAACTCGAGCACCTGCGGAGCAGAGTATAATATCGATGGATGGGTGGTAGATAATCGATAAAATGTACATATCGGCGTGTCTGTGTGTGTGTATTTGCGCTAGCGTGTGGGTTTGTGTGTGTATGTTTATGTGTTTCAATTTACCTCATTCCAGACTGGATTAACTTCACTTTTAACTGTTTTGGTTTTCTTCTTTACATCTGAAAGAAAGTAAATTTTGTAAATAAACAAAATAAATAACTCATTGAGTGTAGGCCTACTATGGGAAGGCACTCATTTGGCCTTAAACGTTAGAAACATCGCTAAACCGTCGTGTACGTTTGGTTATTCATAAATAGCACGGTTTGACGGTGTGCCTATGGTACCTACCTTATTTAAAGTAGTTAAATCATTTAGTTATCTAAATGATTGGCCTAACATTTAAAAAAAATATTCCCAAAGTCCATAATGTAGCTCTATCCATGTAAATTCCGTCAGATAATGAAGATCATAATTACAGATCTAATAGACTATTATTTATCTGAAATTTAAAAAAACTTTTGAAAGATAAAAAAAACTTAACGCTGTCATTTAATGCCCAATGGCAGTTTATCTTACCCTTAAATGTCACAGAAACAATCGGATCCGGACTTCCAAGAGTCTTCTTGGGCAGGGCTTTGGCAGATTCTACCACAACCCGCAACATTTTTATGAAAGATAGATACAAAAAAAAAAGGACAGAACGGTGTAGGCTATGTGTGTGTCCTAGTTAAAAAAATTTTCTCAAGAACTAAAAAGTTATTCTAAAACGCATCCTCAACGCCCATCAAGGCGGCACAGGAGGAAAGCGGTGCATTGGTTTGACTCTGCAGACTAATTCAGAGGCGGGTCATGGGAGTGAAATTACAGATTGCACAGTGTTTGTGCTCTGCTAGTGAGTAAGATCACCCTCGGGATCACAACACAGTAGGCCTACATCTACTCAGGCTATACTTTAACCACCTAGGTCCGTATTAACACCATCTTACCACATTACTGCTTTTTTCTATATCATCTTTTACCTAAAATCCATGTTTTCGGTTTTTTTCTTTCCTGTAATATGTAGATGATTTTGTCTCCATCTGGCGCCTAATTACTGGATGCACTGTAACATTTTGTATGAATCCTACAAATTATACAGTATAGCCTACCTAGACTACATCTTTCATTACATTATTTTTTTTACAAAACTAAAATATCCTACTTCAATAATTAATTGTCAATAGTCACTATTATTATAATATTGCAAATACAGCCTTTGAAATAATATATTTCAGCCGGCCATTAGATGGCGCTAATACACGAACGCATTCTCTGGAGTGCAGGTAGGTGAGGATATCGCCTCTGGCATTATTCACTTAGGCTAATATTACCTCATAAGTCATGGACAAATTTCTGATAGAACTTGCAGTTTCTTAACTGAGCGTGGCTAATAGGTGGACTGTGTCAGCTAGGCCTACTGGAAATTAACCGCATCCAAATTTCAAAAAGTTTCTATACACTTAAAAAAGATAACATTGCAATTAGGTTTAGCTAGGCCTATAACACATTTTTAACCCATTTGTTCGGAACAAATTCTAAATAGAAACGCCATAGGCCTGTGTAGCAGTATAGGCATACATATAGGTCCAATCTAGAAAGGCTACATTAAATGTACCATAAAGGTGATTGCTTCAGGACTTCAGGATTCAAATCTGCAACATTTTAATACAACCTTTCACTACGTCATATCGCTGCTGTGCTCATTGGCGGCGGGAACAGAGAAAAGATTTGCAAAGTGGTGCTCACTAACATTAACAGTTAGGGCATAGGGACACTTTCCTCCAAAGCAAATAACAATAATTAGCCAGCCATAAGTGCCAGGACACACAACTTACAACGTTTTACATTTATGTAATCACTGAAGTTTTAAGTTTTTGTTTTGTAATTAAAAGGAGGCTCACCTATCGGCTAGTCATTCAAATTCCGTCACGATCATTTATATTAAGTGCAATGGTATAAATGGGAAAGATAGATAGGTGGATAGATCGATGGACAGTGTGAATTATTGATTGATTGAATATTAGGGAAAGATAGATAGGAGTGGATAGATCGATGGACAGTGTGAATTATTGATTGATTGAATATTAAGTGCAGCTTTTACACACGCACGCACGCACGCACGCACGCACGCACGCACGCACGCACGCACGCACGCACGCACGCACGCACGCACGCACGCCGCTCTCTCTCTCTCTCTCTCTCTCTCTCTCTCTCTCTCTCTCTCTCTCTCTCTCTCTCTCTCTCTCTCTCTCTCTCTCTCTCTCTCTCTCTGTGGGGCGTTAATTCATACTTGAAGCGGCTGGGCATCCGTTAGTTTAATTCTATTTTGGCTAACTAGTTACCCCCTGTCCTCTTGATCATTGCATCATTTCATCAGAGGGGAGAACACTGAGCACTTTGCTTAAAGAGGGTGAGGAGTTGTCCCTAGAGCAGGTGAAGTACTGTGTGTTAATAATTAAATGCTGCGAGGGAACCTGTAATGGGTTGCATAGCAATCACTAAGTACAACCATAAAGTCTGTATTAAACAGTATGACAAATATACACAAAGTAATGTTATTTTGACATCCAAGATCATTTTTTAGATGGGCAATGTTTTGGGTTATTAACTGTGGGCTAGAACTGCAGTTGTCTAACAATATGGGAAATAAATGATCCATCTCCATGGAGCCAAGTTGGCTTGGCTTCTTGAAATCATTAACCATGAGGGGAACAACTCCTTGGAGTTGTCTTACTCTGTGACCACCAACACCCCCACCACCACCGCTACCACCACTACCGCCACCATCTTCCCAACCAACCAACCAACCAACCGAGATGCGTTTACACTTTTCCTGATGACGTTTTTCTTGCAGTCTGTAATCCCCTCTGCATGTCTCCGCAACAATGAGGTGTTGACTCACCCCTCTCTCTCCCTTGGTGTGGTCAAACCTCTTGTGATGGATGGCAAGGACCTGACAGGACATTCCTCCCCCCCCCCCGGCCACCCACCCCCTCGCCCTTTCTGTGCCGGACAGCAGAGCTTTGTGTGCAAATTGTGTTTGTCTGAAAAGACAGCAGAGCAAGGGATTGCGACAAAGGCGATGGGGCTGTAGACTTGGAGGGAGGACACGTCAGGTTGGTCTCGCTGGAGTATTTCACCACTAGTGGAGTTTGGGTGTAGGAGGACAAAGGAGAGTGAAACTACACTTTATGTTCATCTGGAGAAAGTACAACTGTTGTGCCCTAATTTGTGCCAAAACATTTTGGGTAGGACAGCTTTGGGACTTCTATTAAAAGGTGTATAACATGGACCCCTTAAGGAAAAGAAATGATCAGTTTGATGTTTATGAAACAGAGGCAGCCAAGCCGGATTTCTGGGTAAGCGTGTCTTACTTAATGTGATGTAATTATTAATCTCAGAATTATCTGTTGGTTCTGAGTTTTTGGCTTCTCTTTTTTTGTTGGGTGATAACAATTTCAGTAGTCACAGAACATGCTATACAAAGAATATGGCAGAATTAACATTCGTATACTTTCAATGTAAATATATGTAGATAATAAATGTCAACTACATTTACATTTGTACATTTAGAAATATATAAAATAAACAATTAATTGACATACTTTATTGTGAAATCTGTATAAAATTGGCTATTCTTTACATTTTTAGAGGGAATTTATTTTATAATTTGACTGAATCATCATCTGAACCTGTGATCATTATTGGTGGATTTGATTCCGACATGGACAATCAAGCATGTCCTAATGGACCAGGAACCAGGAAGTGACCTTAGAATGCACGGACATGTGACCTTTTGTTCAGCTAAACGGTCTCCACGGCAACAGGGCCACACAGTAGCTGCTGTGGCCTTTCATATCAAAGCGTAGCTAGCTTTTGGAGGCACTTTAGGGCCAAGACAAACAATCACAGACCCCACAACCACACAAACACACACAAACAAACAATTATAAACATAGTCATCAGTCCTTGAATAAATAAATGCATTTCTAATTGATCTTGATGATAAAATAGTCAATATTCTAGCTATTGTTTGTACTTTTGTTAATTCGCCACTGGGGGGTGCTGGTCTCCTATACAGACAGCCCTAAATACTATAAGAGCATAGAGCTTCTAACTTAGTATCTTAAGGGATAACAGGATGTATTCCCATGATAGAAAGCATACTGATGGAAATCATTCAGGGGGCAGCATACTGTGTAAGGGGGCATGCTAGTGTAACGGCTAGGGTGTCTCTTCCCAGCCAAAAGGTACTGGCTTCAATCTCCAAAGACAGCAGTCTACCTATAGGCATTCTCATGCAAGATGCCTAAACCCTACCTGGTCCTTTATGACAAATTCATGAAACCCTATCCCTCCAGCGGCCCACAGCGTGGGGGCAGCCTGGCAGAACAGCTCACAGTCGAGAACCTGCATCTCCTGAAAGACGCCTTCAAAAACCACAAGACATCCTCAGACAGGACGTCCCGGCGGAAACCCAAGCAGGACAGGGGTCGAGGGATTGAGGAGATGGGAGGACGGGGAATAGAAGCCCCCAGAATCAATTTGGAGGAGTTCCGGAAGGTTCTGAGCTCGGTGATTGGTCCAGATGTCAGCGATGGCAGTGTGGAGAGGTTATTCCTTGAGGTATAGTAAAGAGGAAGGGATGTATACCTTTACTGTAACTTTGTCATTTTCAGGTATATTGGCTTAATATTTCCTCAAAGTGAGTCATTTACCGGTGACCACAGTGTTTTTTGGTGGAGCTTCCTCGTTTAGGGCTGGAATAAAGAGATATGTTTTCCGATTCAAATCTATCTTTATTTGAAGGATCCCTTATTGATCAATAAAATGGGGGGATCGACCTTTTCATGTACACCATGGACGCTTGAAGCTTTAACCCTGTACGTCTCTTGCACCAATAGTGTTGACTGCTGTATGTTGGTCATGTTAAGTACAAATGACATTCAGTGTTTTATGCAAATGACACCCAGCCCTATACTCAGTGCCTTGAGTCAAGAAGGATGAAACCAAGACCCCTTCAAACCCTCAGAGACATGATTGCTCAGACACTAGACACACAGCACTTGCCATTTGCTCTCTCATTCCCCCGCAGTTGTTAGTAACAACATTGCCATGCATGTTATCCCAGGGCTCATAGTCACCAGTGGAAAGATTCTGAAATGGCTTGTGATGTCGAATCCCTCCCTCTCACCTGCCGGTAAAACAAGGGCCCTTTGAAGTCCTTCCACGGTATGTTTCCTCTTCTTCTCTTCAGGTGGATATAGATAGCGAGGGCCTTGTTGACTGGCCCAGGCTCTGCTCCTTTCTGCTGCGTACGTCTGCAGAGAGAGAGAGCTCATCCACGCCTAGGGTCGCTGTAGCAGACGCCTCGCCGCTCATCAAACACTGCCTCCACAACAAGGTAGGTCGTCAGATGTACCCCCGTGCACAAGTCCATTCGCTCCGGTTCATGCTTGCAGCACGGTTGTTCTCCACTCTTGTTTGTTTACTACAGCTACTTCTAGATATGATGTAACGGCTACGAATATCCTAACGGCTACTATAGACCCTAATAAAGCAATGTCCACCAAAGCACAAGTGCATGAGCTTTGCGGCGTAATTCTACTAGGACACCCACCATGTGATTTCCCCCTGTGTGCTGCCCTCTTGTGGCATGCTCTTGGCAATTGCAGCAAGAGGCCACTGTGCGGGTAGTGGCTGTCCACCAGCCGGCCTCCCTCCGCTATATTAGCGTCAGTAAAGGGGGGCGACTGATTGTCTGGAACAGCCGTCTACACATCCTCCAGCACCATGGTGTGAGTGAAACACACACACAGAGATACACACACACCCACACACACACATTGACATACTGTGTATATATATATATATACTCAACATGCAAACACAAATATACATCTTTTGACATCTCCAGCTCTGCGGGGACCCTGCAGAGAAGGCCGTAACAAGGGGCAACCGATTCAGAGGCTGGACCACGGATGCTGTGTACATGAGCAATGTCCACAAGATCGCCATAGCAACCGGATGCAGGGAGCTGCGATTCGTTAACTTCTCAGCCACTGGACTCTCAGAGGAGGTCATCCTCTTTGGTAGGTCTTGTGTAAATGAAGGGGCTTAGTAGATGACCAGATTAAACCTACACATTAACAGCTCAGTGTCCTAATGCACCATGGGGGTGTGGTGTTTTTTTTTATATCTAGTTTTTCCTTTTTACCCTCAAGGCTTTCATAATGTCCCAACTGCCCTTTGCTACTGGTATGATAAAAAGGTCAGACTTTTTTCTTTGCTCATTAACATTTAGTTAATGTTTTTGCAAAAGCTGCAAAATAAATAATAATGCAAATATGTATTGCTGTGTTTGTCCTCCCAGTCTCCGGGGCAGCGCTCTCTTCTCCTTTGGGGCGACGACAAGGGAGGGGTCAGCCTGATATGGTTTCTGAACCCATCCAAGGGCCTGTTTGAGAATCAGCCCAGTGAAGACCCTGCACCCCAGAGGATCTATATGCTGGTATGCTGCCTGCAGACTGCACATTTTGATGAACTCTAGCCATGATAATATATATCGAATTTCAATGTGGGCTATACTCCCCCCCCCCCCCCCTCTCTCTCTCTCTCTCTCTCTCTCTCTCTCTCTCTCTCTCTCTCTCTCTCTCTCTCTCTCTCTCTCTCTCTCTCTCTCTCTCTCTCTCTCTCTCTCTCTCTCTCTCTCTCTCTCTAACTACACTCTCTCTCCCTTTCTTCTCTCTCTCTCTCTCTCTCTCTCTGCTTCTGTCTATTTCCTTCTCTTTTCTTTTTCTCTTCCTCACTCTCTCTCTTTCTCTCTCTTCTCTCTCTTCTCTCTCTCTCTCTCTCTCTCTCTCTCCTTCCTCTCTCTCTCTCTTCCTCACTCTCTTCCTCTCTCACTCTCTTCCTCTCTCACTCTCTTCCTCTCTCACTCTCTTCCTCTCTACTACTCCTCTCTCTCCTCCTTTCTTTCTCTTCCTCTCTCTCTCTCTCTCTCTCTCTTCTCTCTCTCTCTCTCTCTCTCTCTCTCTCTCTCTCTCTCTCTCTCTCTCTCTCTCTCTCTCTCTCTCTCTCTCTCTCTCTCTTTCTCTCTCTCTCTCTCTCTCTCTCTGCTTCTGTCTATTTCCTTCTCTTTCTTTCTCTTCCTCACTCTCTCTCTCTCTCTCTCTCTCTCTCTCTCTCTCTCTCTCTCTCTCTCTCTCTCTCTCTCTCTCTCTCTCTCTCTCTCTCTCTCTCTCTCTCTCTCTCTCTCTCTCTCTCTCTCTCTCTCTCTCTCTGTCCCTCTCTTATTTATCAATTCAATTTACATTTAAGTATGCATTCATCATCATTCAACCATGATCATTCAGGACTAGTGTGTTCAGTCCAACGGCTGTGAATCCTCTCATTTAACCGACGTCAATCTCCCGCCTGTTCTCCACCGCCGCAGGACCTATCTGACCACAGCAGTCTGGTCACCTACCAGCACATCCCCGACCTCCACAAGGCGGCCATCAACAGGGTCTTGTTTGAACCCGAGGCAGAGCTGATCATGACATCATCAGAAAGCGACGAGACCTCTGTGGTCATCATGCATGCGTCACTCAGGAGGGACCCTTACATCTGGAAGATGGACCAGGTGATACATGGGGGGGATTCTCAATGACTAAGTCCATGGCTAGTTGCCTGGCACTTCCTGCTACATCTCCCAGGTGTCTTCCTCGATCTCCGTTATACCCACGTTTCCAAATGTTAATTGCTGGAGCTACTCGACAAGAAGCTGAATCGGCCCGTGAATCTGCTTGGGGACTGAGCAGTGTGTATGTGTGTGTGTGTGTCTGTTCACCCAGATTTGAGCTTGTCTGCAATCAGACTGAAGATGGAAATCCAAAGTCTAATTTGTGCAACTTTGTTCAACCAAACTGAATTATTCAAATTAAGGTTTCTACAAGATAAATCTCAATGGGGCTGATTTAAGTTGATCGTTTACATTTAAACATAGTCATGTATGTATCTGACAAATTACTTTATGTAAATGCTTATAATGGCTTGGTTCTGAAGCCAAGTACCACCAGGTACCACCCACGATGTCTTGAGTGAGGTTGTCGGATTTGGATTGAAGTCAAGTTCAGGAGAGCAGGGTTGGATCAGAGCCTCTGGTCTGGTTGACCCTGAACCAGTTCTGTTGGTTTGGTTGAAGTGGTGAAAACGTTCTGGTGCTTTCAAAAATAGCCTCGGAAAAAAACGGTCAAAGACCGAGGAGCGACCGCACATGGTTAAAGTGACGTCACCTTGTTGACTGATTGAATCCGGCTGAACTGTAAAGCGGTAATGCCAAACATATGAAACCAAATCCAACAGGGTGAATTTTATGAAAGCGCATTTCGGTTTTTACGTCCCAATAAAGAAACGCATAAGACTAAGGAGGCACTCTCTGCAGAGGTTTTCCCGCCCAAACAATTGGCGCTAACTCACTTTATACATCGTTAAAGAACAGGAATCGTTCTTCCTCTCCAAGTACACACAACCCTATAAAAAACACATTATCCACAATGCGTACTTTTCCGTTCCTTAATGAATGAGTATTGTGAAACTCCCAAGTTGTTGTTGTTGACACGTATCCATCGTCACGCGTTCTTCTTCATACCCTCTCCGCGGCGTAGGGTGTGAGATGTTTCCATTACAGCAGGGGGCTGCGGCTGCTGGTGACGGGGGGCTTTGACACGGCTGTCCGGCTGTGGAACGAGGTGGTGACCGCCTGTCCGGTGGCTGTCCTGCGGGGCCACAGCTCCACCGTCCTGGACGTGGTCCTCTACCAGCCCCGGGGCCAGGTGTTCAGCTACTCCAGGGACGCAGTGAGTCCCATCGAGTATACCTTCAGCTGTACGACCTTTTGGGACAGTAGGAGCTTCATATTATCTGGCTAGTCCCTGGTTGGGGACCCTTAGCCAGGGACCCTAACCGCACAAAAAAACGCTTTACCGCAATTAATGGACATATTGATCTCAACTCGACCCATGTAAAACGAGGGCAGACAAATTTATGAAATAAAAAACATTTCAATAGTGCCTCAAAGTCTGTTAAATTACCTGTAATTACCTTTCCACAGGAGCTGAAGATATGGGCCCTCTCCTCCCATCACTGCCTGAGAACAGTGCGCCTGCCCTTCCCTTGCTTCCAGCCGGGCCGCTCCCCGGAGCAAAGCAGCATTCCCCTTTCCTGTTGGTTTGGAGGCTGCGCTTTTCCTGTCAAGGCCCGCCCCATCTGTGGTTGGCTTGCAAGTTACCTAGCTCTGCTGCGATTGGCGAGGGGCCGAGGAGACGACGCCACGATGGCGGCGGAACGAGAAGGGGCGGGGTGAGGTGAGACACGGACGCCGCGAGGCCGCGGCCATCACTTGCCGCCCTGACAAACCCCGGCCTTCGGGCAGGTGGTGACCGTGGCGCCTGACTCCTCGCTGGCCGTGGTGTAGGCGGCCACGGGCCGGGCCTGCTTCACCATCCATGGGCCACTGACGGGAGGCCCTCAGGCTCCATGGCGGTGGACTCCAGCGGCAGAGGCTGGTCACAGGGGCCCGCAACGGCACATCAAGGTACTGGCCTCCTTCTTTCCTCTCCTCCGTGAGCAAGTGAGCGCAAGAGACATGGGGACTCATGTACTCCTTCGTGTCGTGTTTTGTGTGTGCGGTCAACAGATGTGGGACCTTGCTGACACGGCCAGAACCTGCACAGTTGAAGCGGTGTCCGCCTCAGAGCGTTTCACCAGGGGTCACCTGTCTCCATGGCAACCAGTTACTGACAGTGGGGTGGAGTCTACGGCTGGCGCTGTATGACATCAAAGGTGCCCAGGTGCGTGGAAGTCAGACATGTATGAACGTGGATATACACATGTCTAAATGCATAGATAAACTGATATATGAATGCAAAGGTAAAGTCATGTTGAAATTCTTATAGAAACGCATATATCAACAGCATCCCTCAAAATACCCTCTCTGTGTGGCTTTTTCACTTTGCTTGGCTACATTTCTTTAAAAAATACTTTTGGAGCATTTTTATGGAGTTTTATGTTAGATCATTGATTTTCAAGATTGGATTCCAGGCAGGCATGCATATTTATCAAGGGCATGTTTCTCCATTTTTCAAATCAATTCCAATTCATAATCATGAACAGATATCGTCAGTCAGACTCCCCCACACACACACACACACACACGCACACACGTCACGCACACACACCACACACACACACACACACACACACACACACACACACACACACACACACACACACACACACACACACACACACACACACACACACACACACACACACACACACGCACACACACACAGGCACACGCCCTAACACAGAAGCCAATGTTCCAGGTCCAGCCTATAGCAGACCATGTGTCTCTCCGCCAGTATAAAACACGCATTTAAAACCCTCCAAACCCAAGTGAGAGTTCTCGTGGTTGAGCCAAGTTCAACGCATTAAAGACACCCACTGGCCCTGTTTTCCCTTCCCCAGGCTTGCAAGACACGCTATCCTCAGGGCAGACATTCCTTAACTTTTTCGAAGACCGCACAAAAAATCTGGCCTGCCGTTAGTGTTTCTACAGTCAGTCTGAGCGTGTTGTCTTTCCCATTTCGCGTCCAAGATTTTCTCCTTAAGTCGCAGTTAGGGAGGTTTGTTTTTTTAAGAAAACTTCTTTTTTGAGGCAAGAACACCACATTATGATGGACCTGGGCGTAAATTGTATTTGAGGGATGATGTGGAAAAATCCAACATGAGGAGCAGATCCTAAATGAATGCTAGACCTGTCCTCGTCACCACAGTCTCTATGCTGCGCATATTACTTTACTCCTAAGATGTTAATCTAAATCGTTTCACTTTACACAGCACAAAGAGATGTTTCATACGTGTTGATAAGCATTGTGACTTTTGAGAACATTATCCTCACATTCCTTGTATCCATAGCAAGCATCAATAGCTGACAAAACAAAACGTAGGGGCGCTAGACATCACGTAGCATGTTGTGGCTGAAACATGACCGTTTTGAGCTGCTCTATCTCCCATAACTCTCTGCGTAGGACGTGTACGTGAAGGCTGACATGGCGTGGAAGTCCGAGGGAGTGCATAAGTCGGACGTCCTGGCCATGTGCCCGTGCCCTGCCCTGGGGGTCATTGCCACGGCGAGCTACGATGGAGAGGTGGTCGTCTGGAGGGTGGAGACACAAGGGCCAGTGCAGAGGCTACAGACGGGCTCGCAGACAGGGTGAGCGGACGCTGCCTTTGGGGCAGTTTGGCGCTCGTTTTGACTTGTCAACTTTATGCATGACACGTGCATACTATAATATTTGGTTTAGTGTAGCAAAAACTACTAGTGAAAGTGCTTGGTCTTGTAGCGCATAATTGTTAGAGCATTGCCATTAATAACACCGCCAATTGCTATTGTTTTTTTTTTTGGGCACAATCTTAAAATTTGATGAAATACCATATATATTACAACACAATGCATTATGTTTGTCTTCTGTTTATGTGCTCTGGTTCAGGGTGGCGCCCCCTGTAGACCACCTGCTGTTCCTGCAGCACAGGGCGGCTGACAGACAGTGGAGAAACCAAGCCGTGCTGGTCTCCTCGCAGGGGGGCTCTCTGTATTTCTGGAGCCTGTCAGGAAACACGCAACCGCATGGTGTGTGTGTGTGTGTGTGTGTGTTGTGTGTGTGTGTGTGTGTGTGTGTTGTGTTTGTGTTGTTGTGTGTGTTGTGTGTGTGTGTGTGTTGTGCTGTGTGTGTGTGTGTGTGTGTGTGCGTGTGTGTCTGTGTTGTTTGGTCTGTGAAGAACCTGGGAAAGATGAGGGCAACAGGTTGAGTCAGTTCAAATCAAGTTCCAGGTATACTGTCAATAAGAATAATCTATGTGAATGTATTTGCACGGTTCCCTCAGATACATGATTCAAGTCATCTTGAGGTTGCACCACAAGGACCCAGTTAGAGTTATAACTTTTATAAAATGCAATGCTAGACACTACATACCTTGTTGAACCACCAATTACCTGGATGGAGTGAATTTGGTCGATTGACCATAGATTATATGATTGTTAAAATTTGGAGGGAATAATGGAATGCAGTAAATTATGAACACAGGTACTGGAATGAATGATGATTGAATGATTGATGGTGATGAATAGATGGATTGATAGATTGATGAGGACGGATGGATG
>OLKM01000268.1:392324-396430 GCA_900291075.1 Melanogrammus aeglefinus | reverse complement strand
TTATACATTGGCAATTACATTTTTGTTTGCAAATTTTAAACCAGTCCATGTGGCATCCTTCCTTCCTTCTGGGCTCTAAGCCGTCTCCATCTTTCAAATGCGACTCAAAGAATAAGCCTGAAAGTACGTTTCAATGGGAAAATACACTGTTTGTAGCATTGTTTTCTTAATCTCTGATGACAACCTCCGGTCGCTTTAGTTCTGTACATTTGTTACATGTGGTTCCTTAAATAAAGCATTGACACAAATAAGTGTGTGCATGCATGCTTATGAATGTGTCATGTGTGTGTGTGTGTGTTTGTGTGTGTGTGTGTGTTTGTGTGTGTGTGTGTGTGTGTGTGTGTGTGTGTGTGTGTGTGTGTGTGTGTGTGTGTGTGTGTGTGTGTGTGTGTGTGTGTGTGTGTGTGTGTGTGTGTGGTGCTTGATGTCAGTGTGTGTGTTGAACTACTGACAGATCTACACCCTAGCATATGCCGGAGGTTCATCAGACGTCCACACGACCTTGTACACTACTGGCCGTATTGATCAGGACAAATCCTCGGCCAAGTCACCGGTTGAAGCCCCCGGTGAATGGACGCTCCGAGGCCGTTCTAATCCATTCAACTAATCCAGCCCTTCACTCCTCTCAACTGATAATACACATTTCACAGTATGTCCTTTTGTGGGTCCCTTGTATGGATGGAGAACGTCCACCATTGTACTTCTTCAGTCAAAAGGGCACTGAACACACAACCCCCCCACCCCCCTGGCCCCAGCATCCTCCACACAGCCACCACAGAGTGTGTAGGACGCGTAGGCATGTGTTTGGCTCCTTTCGGTGCCAGGCCGCCTTCGCTTGCTATTACCAAGCAGTTCCCCGTTCCTTGAATAGCCACAGAAGCCACTATCAGCGGAAAAAGGTCTGGAGACAAGAGCCATGGTCACCGCATGGTTACGCTGTCCTGTTGTGTCATCTCCTGTCAGCCGGTGGTAAACGAGGCCACGTTTAAGACTACCGAAAACACGCCGAACTGCGCCGACCCAAAATCCGATCGAAACAGTCGCACCTGTCCCAACCAATGTGTCAATGATTTTTTCCCGCCTCCGAATAGAGCCTCTTACAATCCGCGTCATCCTAATCCGCCCATGACGTGTACAGTAAACATGAGGCACACGCACATGTGACCTGGAAGAGGCCAATACCGCATGCCCAGCACCGGACCGGACATGCCCTGGCACACACGCCGCAGCCCCGAACGGGCACCAGGTTTCGAGACGAGCGACTGGGTTGACGTGTCTCGCCGTCTGGACTCAATGCTGTGATAAACAGTGTGTTAGTGTGTGTGTGTGTGTGTGTGTGTGTGTGTGTGTGTGTGTGTGTGTGTGTGTGTGTGTGTGTGTGTGTGTGTGTGTGTGTGTGTGTGTGTGTGTGTGTGTGTGTGTGTGTGTGTGTGTGTGTGTGTGTGTGTGTGTGATTGTGTGTGTGTGTGTGTGTGTGTGTGTGTGTGTGTGTGTGTGTGTGTGTGTGTGTGTGTGTGTGTGTGTGTGTGTGTGTGTGTGTGTGTGTGTGTGTGTGTGTGTGTGTGTGTGTGTGTGTGTGTGTGTGTGTGTGTGTGTGTGTGTGTGTGTGTGTGTGTGTGTGTGTGTGTGTGTGTGTGTGTGTGTTTGTGTGTGTATGTGTGTGTATGATTGTGTGTGTGTGTGTGTGTATGTGTGTGTTTGTGTGTGTATGAGAGAGAAGAATTAATGTATGCACTGATATCTATAATGTCATGATGTCAATAATAAATATATATAATAAATGTATGCATACATTTTTTGTTTGTGAATGTCTTTGTGTGTGTGTGTGTGTGTGTGTGTGTGTGTGTGTGTGTGTGTGTGTGTGTGTGTGTGTGTGTGTGTGTGTGTGTGTGTGTGTGTGTGTGTGTGTGTGTGTGTGTGTGTGTGTGTGTGTGTCACTAAGCAACAGTTTGTCTAGCCTAAATGTCAACAGCCGTAATCGGTCTGTATTGCAACAGTCTGTATCTTATCCTTACCATTCGTATATTCCTGTCTAAATCAGCATCAGGATTGTTGGCAGAAAATTAATGGAAAAACAATAACCCTTATGACTTTTATCTCGACAGCCAACTGTTGTTTATTTTTGGATAGCAGACTCTTCCTTCTGCCTTTTTTTTTTATTGTTGCTGGACAATGTGTTCTTTTAAACTGTAACCTTGCGACAAAACCTGGAACGTCTCTAATAGCAGATGTAAAAGTTATGTTTCAGTGGATAATTTGCTTTTCACTCCAAAACCAGGCAGAGAAGGGCAGAAAAAGACAGAAACACATGAGGAAATGGCCTGGCGTGATGTAACAAATTAGCATTATGAAAAGTCCATTTTACTCACTAATGTGTTTGAATGGAGCAAGAAGACAGCTTGTGGCTAAAACCTGGTCCGTTTAGTCATACTGTTGAAACACCGAGACAACATTTAAAGAGGCTAACTGCTGTCAGCACAAACAAATTATTCCTAATTCTAGGGTTTTCTAGGATTTTGTTTGTGTGTGTGTGTGTGTGTGTGTGTGTGTGTGTGTGTGTGTGTGTGTGTGTGTGTGTGTGTGTGTGTGTGTGTGTGTGTGTGTGTGTGTGTGTGTGTGTGTGTGTGTGTGTGTGCGTGCGTGTGTTTGTGTGTGTGTGTGTCGGGGGGATGTCTACATGTACCTACAGTCCATGTCTACTTAAATGTAGTGTTTCTCAGAAGGTTTCTGTTTGTGTAAACATATACAGAGCGAGCATGTAGTCATGTAAGTAATATTTGCTTCTTATCTCCCTCTCTCTCTCTCTCTCTCTCTCTCTCTCTCTCTCTCTCTCTCTCTCTCTCTCTCTCTCTCTCTCTCTCTCTCTCTCTCTCTCTCTCTCTCTCTCTCTCTCTCTCTCTCTCTCTCCCTATCTCTCTATCTGTGTGTCTGCTGGTAATAAATAGATAGCAGTATTGAGCTGGGAGTTGCTCATCCTAGTGCGTGTGTCGACATCATCAGAGGCTTTGTGCAGAATTTTCTCAGAACAGTCAATTAATTACTTTTATATGAGCAGAGCAGCTAAATAAATGAAGGCTGGTTGCAGAACAGAGGTATTGCTCAGAGATTTATTGGATCAGTGAAGGCCTTAATGGAACAGTAAATATTTTATTATTCCAGAATACCATGGAAAACGGATCATTTCTGGTTGAAAGGCTTTGGTAATTTATGACGAAAATGGAACGACCATAATATATATTAACACACCTCAAAGAGAGGGGATTTCTCTATGTTGGACCCTTTTCAAAAATTATCCACATATACAGCATAATCCATTTGCATTTTATGTACCTGACTGCCATTTCCTCACTGACTTTAATTCCCAACTGTAATTTGGATCCAACTGCCCTGCCATCCAACAGACATCTGGGGCTGCACTGAGCCTGTAGGAAAACCGAGTAACCCCTTGTTTCCTTTTTCCTAATGAAGAAATTCTACATAAAGATATCTAAGATAAACTCGTTCAAGCAGGTGGACAAAGAACTCATTCAAGCAGGTTGATGACGTTTTTTTCAGAAAAGGATTATAATAGTATTCATAGAGTTTTTTCTACAGTGGCCGGTCTATACACTGGGGATTTTGACAGCTTTACAGACACTAATTTATAGTTAAAGTTAGAGTTACTAGTGCTGGTCAGGTTTGTGTTGATGTTTTCGTGCTTACAGATAAAAACATAAAGCAAAATAAAGTTAAATGCTCTGACCCAGATTTGAGCTTTCGATTATGAATAGAGAGTCTTATTTGAGAGACGAAAAGCTTTGCAATGGAGAGAGAGAGAGAGAGAGACAATAACGAAAAGGAAAACAGTTGGAAGAACAATGGGATCTATTGAGGGAGAGACCACCAGATTGACAGACATATGTGTCACAGGATCTGATAAACAGACAGACCAACAGCCGTACGAAGACAAACCGGTAATACACTACAATGACAGGCAGACTGACATGAAAGTGTGCCAGTTATTCTCAAACTGCCACTGCCAAATATAAAGGATTTAAACATAAAGAGGTAAACGGAGGTCTGCCTCGATTCATCACCTGCTTGTGTCTGTGTGTGTGTGCGTGTGT
>OLKM01000268.1:382324-384824 GCA_900291075.1 Melanogrammus aeglefinus | reverse complement strand
AGACTAGATGATTATAATGCTGCGACTTTTCATAAACGTCCCTTTTGTTGTTTTTCAATATATAAAGATAAATCTATATTAAAAAAATGTAAGAAATATACTGATTTGTGGGCAACAGTTCCCTAAAACCCAATGCTGTTTTCTTAAACTCTTTCAGTTAGACGGTTTCAGTTAGCAAGCGTTAAGCAGACAGCCTGTGTAAATAATAAATGAGGGCTTGGCCCGCTATTGATCAAAACACTCTCGGACTCACACAACACGGTCTTGTGTACAGTTTGTCCAACTGATGATTGTTAAGTGTGTGTACGCGTGCATGCGTGTAAAATTGCAAATGGACTGCATTTATAGAGCGCTTTTCAGACTTGTAGCCCGTCTACGCACTTTACAATTATTGGCTCACATTCACACATTCATGCACACGTCCATCGGCGGTATCAACCATCAATGTGTGTTGTGTGTGTGTGTGTGTGTCGGTGTGTGTTGTGTGTGTGTGTGTGGTGTGTGTGTGTGGTGTGTGTGTGTGTGTGTGTGTGTGTGTGTGTGTGTGTGTGTGTGTGTGTGTGGGGGGGGGTGGTTTATGTGCGTGTGAGCACTATACATACACTAGCGGGTTTGTACGGCTGTGAGCAACGTGAACACAACAGGAGAAATAACGCGAAGGAATCGAAAGAAAAAAAGTGGCAGAAATGGATGCAAGGAAAAAATGTTATCAGAGCTGTGTGCCATTTGCTCCGCTTATCGTGTTCCACTGCCGCCAACGCACTCGCACAATCCCAACCCCTCTTCAGGGCTAACACGATAGCACAAGTTAAACAATTACTTTAACTCGAGGAGCAGCTTTCTTTGAACGCTGATTATCCCACGGATCATAAGGACACAGAAACCACAGAGGAACAGGTGGGACGAAGAAGGAGTAATCAAGTGATCTCTATGAAGTCATCGAGGCTCTTAGGAACTAGTTGCTGGAGAGCTTTCACTTACTGAAGGTGTCATTAGCCCTCTCACCATTCACAGATTGTACAAATGAATGTGTTTGTCTGTGTGTGTGTGTGTGTGTGTGTGTGTGTGTGTGTGTGTGTGTGTGTGTGTGTGTGTGTGTGTGTGTGTGTGTGTGTGTGTGTGTGTGTGTGTGTGTGTGTGTGTGTGTGTGTTGTGTGTGGTGTGTGTGTGTGTGTGTGTGCGTGCGCGTGTGTGTGTGTGTGTGTGTGTGTTGGTGCCAGAAATTACATCTTATATTAATGGATTTAAATGGGGGTCTTTTTGACCTTTATGGGGCATTTAAAGGAACCAATGATAGGGTTAGTATTTCCCCAGAGGCACAAAAACTGTAAATATTATGGTGGTACTTCTGTAACCCAGATGAAAAAGATAAAATAAGGATGCATTTATTTTTATCGTAATAGCAGCTTGATGAATTCAGAATCCCATTCCAGAGTATCTGAGGGTCATTTAAGTACCGTATATAGCAGGTTTGATATCTGACTAAAAATAGTTTTAAGCCCTCCTTCTCATCATTATCGTTGTGTTCTGCAAATCACTATAGGTGAACACACATTCAAAACAACAAGGGAATTATTACTCCAGTCCGACTAATTTCAATACTTGTGTCTTGCACACTTAAAGGGGACATATTATGAGAACAACACTTTTCCCTGGATTTGGGTGATTTGGGTTATTTTGGGTCTCTGGTCCTCCTCCTACACGCATACAAACTTTGAAAATAGTCTGTATATGATTTCTTTGGTGAGATATGCATTTCTGAAAGTACCCCGCCTACAGTTACCAAACAAGCGAGTCAGTTTCGGCGCCCCCTCCTACGTATGAAGGGGGTACATTTGAATATTACCTCCCACTTCCCCACCCCCCTCCAATCGGATGAAGCTAAGATTTTGTGGACCAGCGGACGGGCGAGCAGCCCGGCGGCAGTCCAGCAGCTCAGCTCCCGGAGTACAATCCCTTTCTCCTCCACGTCGCGGTTCAAACTGGACTTCAGCGAGTCAAGGCCAAAGTTCCTTTCCCCCAATTATTTTTAACCATTGCCGAGATAACCCCCACTACGAGTCTTTACTTGTTGTGGAAGTACCAGAGACGTCAGACACAGTCTTTATGATTCATAATATCATCCGAGGCGGGCGTGATTTGGCCGTGATATTAGATATAATATTATATACATACCTATAATTTATATAATAATATTATTATTATATTATATAGATAGAGAGCTCCAGGAATCCGCAAACGGCAACAATCACACTTCCTCCATGCTGTGGTTCACTCTGACAGCTCATTGGTCAATGGGCAGCAGCTCATTTGCATTAAAGCTACAGACGCATTCTGAGAGGACTGAAACGGAGGGGAATAGCGGTAGGCAGGATTTATTTTCCTAAAAGCTATTTCCAGCAAACAGCTTCAAAAACATGTTTTCTGGAACTCATATACTATGTTTACTTGTTGGGAAAACACCATAATATGTCACCTTTAAATATCATGCAAACACATC
>OLKM01000268.1:352324-377324 GCA_900291075.1 Melanogrammus aeglefinus | reverse complement strand
GTTAATTACAATGAACGCACATCCACGGCTGCTGGTGTGTAATTAGCAGTAGCACAGCAAATGGAAGGCCAGTGTTTTAGCTGCTCAGAGAAAGATAAAAAAGGATCGCGCAGCCCAGATCCCATCACTATGCACGATGAGGGCTGATCCCCATGAAAGGCACTTTTCATTCTGTTGTACCATCGCCTGTGTTATTTAAGTGTGTGTGTGTGTGTGTGTGTGTGTGTGTGTGTGTGTGTGTGTGTGTGTGTGTGTGTGTGTGTGTGTGTGTGTGTGTGTGTGTGTGTGTGTGTGTGTGTGTGTGTGTGTGTTGTGTGTGTGTGTGTGTGTGTGTGTGTGTGCGTGTGTGTGTTGTGTGTGTGTGTGCGTGTGTGTGTGTGTGTGTGATGTGTGTGTGTGTGTGTATGTGTGTGTGTGTGTGTGTGTGTGTGTGTGTGTGTGTGTGTGTGTGCCTGTATGCATACTTATGTGCCCATGTATGTCAGACCACATCTGAGTTCGGGCGATACATGTCTGTGTGTGAATGAATAAGTGATAGGCTATATGATTGTAGTGATTCAGAATAGCTATGCCACTTCAATGACTTGTTAAAGATTTGTCTCCATTAAAATCATAAACCATATTCAATTAGATATTTTATACTACAACTGTCTTTAATAGTAAAAGCCAACGACAGGACCAGAAGACGTATTCTCCGTCTGGTTTGACGTTGTATTCTTGAGTAGAGCTATATACTACTGTTGTGTCATCATCTGTTTTGAGAGGAAGGAGTCAAGGGGAATAGGAGATGGGGGTTTAGAATCTGACGTTCGCGACGTCAGATAGAGCGCCGTTGTAACCGCAGCGCCCACTATTGTAAAACAACAAACCAGAGTCGCTCAAATTCTATATGCAAACACATCAAACTCCCATAACGGTGAGTTTGGAACATCAGTGAAGCATGAAAGCCAAACAATAAACACATATTTTGAAGTAACCCAAGCAAAATGTGGCCGCGCATCTCCCGTCCGCCCACATGCCCAGCGTGCGTCCTAGCGCGCGGGGTCTGCTCATCGCATCTGTTCACAACACATTCTTGCCAAATGTGTGGCATGTTGAAGGGGAGTGCATCCCACCTCCTCAGACAATAATGCTTGCGGTAACATCGGTGCGACAAATACCGACAGGAATCAACGTGTTTAATTTGGCTAAAAAAAACCTAAAAAACACATTTCCTTTATTTTCAGTACGTTCGCAATATCACACCGTATTACACATTTATTCCCGCATCTGAGATTTGTAATATTGTTTTCTGCCTACAAAAATATGTAGAATAGGTATGCCAAAATGTTATGCAAAACATTTAGAAATCGTGGTGGTCCCTGTGGTAGGCCTACGGCAACATTTACGATGGACCAGAACTGTGAATAAACTAGGTGCAAACATGCAAACAAAGCGCGCTCTCTTGGCTGCGCACAAAACATATAATAAGCAAGGTGCCCACATGCACACAAAGCGCACTATCTTGCGGACAAAAACATATAATCTTCAATTGATTTTAATGTTCAAATGTACTTTCTCCACGACTAAAATGCCTTTATACAAGCATGTAAAGTAGGCTAGTTTTCGGATCTTAAACCCCCCAAAAAACGAACAAGACGAGAACAACCTGCATCGCTCTGGCAGTGACTTACGGGTGCCATCAAAGCGGGTGGCGATGGTATCCAGGAAGGTGTTCTGCGGGGCCAGCAGCCCTCTCATCACCGGCATCCTGCTTCGGGTCGACTGACTCCTCCTGGCTCTCCGCCCGGGGCCAGCGCTGGATTCCTGGTCAGACCCGAACCCCGGGAGGAACCGAGAGGTGCCTGGCGCGCATCCCAGCCCCTGTAGGAGCGCGCCAATCCGAGTAACGCGCGGCGGCTCCACTTTGAGACGGCGGGGTTGTGACCATATCCGTTCAAATGAGCCCTGAACAACCCTGAACGATGGAATAAAAACTAAGCTGAGCGCATTGCAAGAATAGGGAGGGGGGGGGGAAGGAGAAAAAACTGACTTAAACAACAATGATCAGTCTGTGTGGCTTAGTGGGTGAGTACTACAGCATTAGTTAAGAGAAGAACTGGTGTGATGGAGAGATGCGGAGAGTCAGGCAGCAAGTTTCGGTGCTGATGTTGCTCGGTTGAAACGGTAGGCTATAGAAGCGGCAAGCTCCTCCTCGTCTTCCCCCTTTCTCTCCTCCTCTCCCTCTCCCTCTTGCTCGTCTCAGTCATCTTAGTTACTGAGAGCAGATGCCGTATCACGTGACGTTGTGAGACTCTTTCTTCCAGGGTTGTGAACTGATCCTGTGAATGGAGGAGGGGTTATGACATGTTGTGGTGTCAAAGCAGGGGAATTACCTTTGTGCGTGTAGTAAGACTTCGAAAAGAAGCGGTAGACAATAAACAAACCTATTGTCCGATGAACTAACTAATTAAACACCTTAAGGCTAAAAAAAAAAATAACAGGCAGGCTATAATGGGACAGAGATAGGGGACAATTGAATAGCCTGGATATCTATGGATATAACATGTTATTCTAGTTTAAATCCAATTGATTTCCCTCCACTTCAGGTGAAATTCAAGTGAAAGTCGGTGACGAAAACAATGCTTACTGCTAAGGCCTATCTCATTCAGAAGCATGACTAGTAAATTTAATCTGCACGCTTGTGTGTAAAGGGTAGCCAAATTCTAAATTGAAATGAAATCGGAGCAATCCTATGTACCGGTAGCTTAATTGTTTTTTGTAAATCCAGCAGCAAAGCGCTGAACTCACACTTCATGCATTTACCGAGGGATTTCCGCCATCTGGTGCCCCTTACTGCGAAGTGCAGAGGGATGTCACGGAACGCTTTCAGTCATCAGTTACATCATCACACGTTCTTGAATTTACAAATTCGACACTTAGCATAGATACGTGCCATTGACATTTATAATTATGTTATGGTCGTCGTAATTTATGTCATCTGTCAGGTAGAATAGGCGAATTATGTTTAATATTAACATTAGTAATGAACTTTTTTAATTAACGGCGTGTTAATCTACAACGTGTGTTACCATGCAATTAAAAAAAAAGACCACACATGTTGAAGTATTAAAGTCCATTTCCATTTTGCAACAGGTTTGCGCTTCTGCCCCGAAATTAATAATTTGTTTTGTATGAGTGCTGCACAACCGGCCAACTACAGCAGTTTCCTCAGCAAGCCCCTCCCATACAATGGTGTGGTCTCATTTCATTAGTCAGTGGAACGTGAAGAAGTTCTCTGATTGGTTGAGATTATGTCATTTGATTTGGAGAGCGATCGCGGAAGCAGTGTTATTATATCGTCTCTTTGCGCTCATCAGTCCTGTGTAACCAAGTCATCAGTGCCCCCCTCGACCGTTCACCGACACTCTTCAGTATAATAAAACGAAAAAGGTAGGTACATTTACATGTTGCAATGGTTGTTTACATGAGCCTATAGCATATCGAAATGATGACGTGACAGTAGTGTACCGGGTACGTGACCTAATCCTACGACGTCTGAATAGTTGCTCCTATTGTTCAGCCTATAGGCCTACTCGAATTAATTACTATAATGCATTCGGTTTATCCGAAAAACTGTGTACGCATGAACCAGTAATGCAATTTGAGGACTGTCTTATATATTGTGTGGCGCGTCCCATATTATTTTCAAACCCTTTGGACCCCTATCTTGATCAAGCTCCCTTGTCTTACATATGTTTTTGTATATCTATTTTGTCCTTTATTTTGATATGTAGTGAGAGTCATTTTTTTTATTTTGGTGATTGTGTTTAACATTTCGAACCGACCCTGAACTTCATGACCGTCGTGGTACAATCCCCTCCCCATCATACGATCGCCCTATCCAGAGTTATGCAACACATGAGCTATTGAATACTGATTCTTCTTCAACAAAGTTTCCAGTCTTGTAACTGCATGTTCTGTTAAAATTATGCATTACAATCTGTAAACACGTGTTGCATTAACCTTGCATGAAATTACTAACCATTTTACATTTTATAGCTGTTTTTTTAAACAAATAGTAGGCCTAGGATGCATATATTTTCCAAATATAAATGCCTGTACATATAATTTCTTTGACAGTTATTACGCGGTTTCGACCAAAAGTTAGCAATGTTGAGTCATTGCTCTTTTAGACGGTCTCTATGAATGAAGTTCATTCATTCCAGATACACCCTTGGTGTTGCGCAATTGCACTGTTGCACCGGTTTACGTAAACTTGCATGTTTTCCTCATGTAATAAAATGTTCACTGCTACTTAATACTTATTCATGTTGCTCCAGCCTGGTTTTGTTTAACTTAACTTCTTCAAATAGCCATAAGCTATGTAAACTCTCTCTCTCTCTCTCTCTCTCTCTCTCTCTCTCTCTCTCTCTCTCTCTCTCTCTCTCTCTCTCTCTCTCTCTCTCTCTCTCTCTCTCTCTCTCTCTCTCTCTCTCTCTCTCTCTCCTCTCTCTCTCCTCTCTCTCTCTCTCTCTCTCTCTCTCTCTCTCTCTCTCTCTCTCTCTCTCTCCCGCCAGCTCCCAAGATGTCCCAGAAGATCAAGGCGGGGTCCGTGGTGGAGATGCAAGGAGACGAGATGACTCGGGTCATCTGGGAACTCATTAAGGACAAGCTCATCTTTCCATACCTGGAGCTGGACATGCACAGGTAACCAACAACGCTGCACCCTGCGGGGTGCCCAAGTAGACCACATGCAGTGAAGAAGAGCCATGCAGTCACACCCTGTTCCCACTGAAAACCCTTTACCAGTTCGTGTCTGTCGGGTCATACCAGATAGGGGGAGGGGATTGAGTGGCTTACACACATTCATCGCTCAGCGCCACAGACGCGTTAAACAGGTCACACAGGTACTGTGTGTGTATGTTTGTTGCACATTTGTATAATGAAATAGAGAGATGCAAGTGTTTGTCAGGGGCACAAGGTATCCTAGTAGTAGGATTAACCTCTCCTGACTGTCCTGAAGATATGGTGGGAGGGAGGAGAAGGCTCAGGGTGTATTTGTATTGGCTATTTTTATATTGCTTGCATGATATTTTGCTGGAAATGAGGAGCATTCCCTCCGGATGTGGTTGGACATCGTAAGCGTGTCAAAGGCACTTTTAAAGCACAAGCAAAGTTCTGTCTTTTTCCAACTGTGCTGTAAACCTATTTGTTGGTGCGTTGGGTCATGTGGCATGTCGGGTCAAAGTGGAAATAATTTCAACTTTTTAAGGCGGCTCTCCTCCAGGGAAACGTATCACAAGGGTGGATGGGTATGTGTGTGGCTTTTTGTTGGATTGTGTCAGCAGAGGGTTTGGGTGTAATCACTGCATTAAACGCTCAATTAACCCTTGACCCTAAAGATTGGTGTGTTTTACTTGGGCCCCATATAACTGGTTTAAATGTGGTTTCAGTTTACAGTCTTGGTTTCTCGTAAAGCGCTTTTGGTTAATAAGCAAGTTTAGAGCTTGTAGTTCTCCCTAATTGAGACAAATTATATTTTCCTTTTTTTTATGTTCATGCACAAGCGGGCGTGTGTGTGTGTGTGTGTGTGTGTGTGTGTGTGTGTGTGTGTGTGTGTGTGTGTGTGTGTGTGTGTGTGTGTGTGTGTGTGTGGTGTGTGTGTGTGTGTGTGTGTGTGTGTGTGTGTGTGTGCGTGTGTGTGTGTGTTGTGTTGCTGATACCTAATCAGTAACAGCATTTCTACATTGTTGTGGCTGAAGCGGCAGGGCTATTTGGGTGAAAGGTTGAAAGAATGCCTTCACGTTCATAGCTGCCATTTGGTAACCATGTTGTAAAGCACACCAGAAAGGTGCTACGATAAAAACACACTGATTAGCCAGAGCTTGAAAGGCTCTTTTCTACAGCACAGCATATCAACATGCATCATATCAGTATCACCATTTACTGTTACTGATGTATCCGCATATCACAATGCGCACTTTTCAAGCACTTATTACCCATCCATCTCCAAAAAGAAAAACCTCACATCCCCCAATGCCGCTCTCCCCCCTTCTCCCGTGGTGGACCCCCGTCCTCCCCCCCTCCCCCGCCCCCAGCTACGACCTGGGCATGGAGAGCCGCGACGCCACGGACGACCGCGTGACGGTGGAGGCCGCGGAGGCGGTGCAGCGCTACAACGTGGGCATCAAGTGCGCCACCATCACGCCCGACGAGAACCGCGTGGAGGAGTTCAAGCTGAAGCAGATGTGGCGCTCGCCCAACGGCACCATCCGCAACATCCTGGGCGGCACCGTGTTCCGGGAGGCCATCATCTGCAAGAACATCCCCCGGCTGGTGCCGGGCTGGGTGAAGCCCATCATCATCGGCAGGCACGCCCACGGAGATCAGGTGTGTGGGGGGGCCTGGGGGGGCCTGTGGATGAGCTACAAATGAACCACACGCACAGAGCAGAATAGAGTGCAGTGGGATAATACCTTATCTTTGGCCTGACCTCCAAGAGGCGTTAAATCATGACCTTATATACGTCGTATACATATCACATAAGCTTTATTGCCAGGTGAAGGTCCATTCACATTAGTGCAATATGCGTCTAAAATGTTCACACAGATACAGAAAAAACACTGCATGGTGTTTGCTGTAGTTTTGTGTCACGCTGGGGTGAATTTACTTTACACATACTGTTTAATAATGTCACGCAACAGCTGTACATAAACAAACGACGATCAAAACGTTGATTGTTGATAAAATGATAGGGAGTGGTGAAGTTATTTTAGATTGTAGTTGTAGATGATAGGCTATGGGTCCCTTTCTATTCCCGTTAGAGGATTAGCTTGCTGATGCCATTGAGGGGGATGTGCTGTCAGGAGCGACCAAGTCATTTATTACAATTCATAAGTCGCCCTTTGCACAGTGACGTTAGCATGTGAAGCGACTGTATCCCATCTGCCCCTCTGGTCCGATGACTTCATTAACCCTGCAGCAGCTCGTGGCCTCTGGCTCCCTGACAGTGTTTAGCTAAAGTCAACAGAGCTACGCTCAAAGGTCAGCCATCCAGGTGAAGTGTCTTTCTACACCCCTGTTGGTAAACACGTCTTGGGTTTCAGTTATCATTTAATCAAAGCTTATCTCTTGGAAGTTTCAGAAAAATCGTATCGTTATGCCGCCCATTTTTCACATTTTTTAAAAAAGTTGCCAGCATTTAGATTTTCTTTAATATACACGTCAACATTGAGGTGTTACATTTCCAAGTGATTTTGCAGACAGTTCCTAGTATGAAACTGTCATACCTGGGTTACAATGTAACACTGTTATGAAAAATCCCATCTTAGTCCAACTCGGTTAAGGTCCAACGGTTAAACTTCAAATGTTTTTACTAAAATGTTCATTCATTCTAGTGTTCATTCATGTTTGTAATTTACATGAATGTTGGAAACGTAGTAATTCAGAGGATGGAGGGGCTACCGTTCTTCATGTAGTCAATTTAACTAAATTTCTATGTTTTTAATTTTTGTCTTACAGTACAAGGCCACAGACTTTGTGGTGCCGGGGCCAGGTAAAGTGGAGATGACCTACACACCAGCCAAGGGAGAGCCGGTCAAGTACGTTGTGTACGAGTTTAAGGGTAAGAGCCCAAATGCTTGGTGTTGGTATACCTTTTGTGGGTCCATCAGAGCGAGTGCTCAGATGGACCCAGGAGAATATAGCCATTGACTCATGCAGACGGAAGACCCGTGTATGTCCATCTGAATTGAATGGCGATGGCAATCAATATGTAATGTCATGTACAGTAATTGATTGATTGCAATACAAAAATTTATTTATATGTACTGTTAATATTATTTTATTCACTTGAAATGACCAGTTCACTCTGGTCACTCCAAGGGGCCCTCACAGGGAGCTCAGTTTGAAGTAGAATGGGTGATGGAATGTGTCTGCATGTGATAACATGCCGTACCTTCAAGCCCCGACAACGCTGCATGCATTTTGGATTAGTTGGGATTAGTGTTTAACGTTTTTCTAGGAGTGTTGCCTTAGTTAACCTGTTTTAAACTGTTGGGACAACAGACTTTAGTTCGTTTTTTCAAAATGCACTGCACATAACAATTGAAGAAGCTCCCGGATCATTTCTGACCAATCAGACAATCGCTTCCCTGAAGTGTTCGGGGAGTCCGTCTTGCCTGCAACACTTCTCAATTGAGACCCCTACAGCACCTTTAAGTCTCTCTGTCTCTGCCTCCAGAATCCGGTGGAGTGGCCCTGGGGATGTACAACACTGACAGTTCCATCAAGGACTTTGCACACAGCTCTTTCCAGATGGGCATCACCAAAGGCTGGCCGCTCTACCTGAGCACCAAGAACACCATCCTGAAGAAGTACGACGGGCGCTTCAAAGACATCTTCCAGGAGATCTACGAAAAGTACGGGGAACGCTCACTCCTGCAAACAGACCTTCTGCAATCAGACACAGAAACACTCGCAGACAATCAGACACACACACACGTACACAGACAATCAGACACAGATAATCAGACACGGACGATCAGACACACACTCACACACACACAGTGAATCAGACCCAAAAACAAGGACAATCAGACTTGCATGCTCATCTGTGAGCTGTGTTTGTTTTCAGAGAGTACCGCGCCCAGTTTGAGGCCAAGGGGATCTGGTACGAGCACCGGCTTATCGACGACATGGTGGCCCAGTGCATGAAGTCCGACGGCGGCTTCATCTGGGCCTGCAAGAACTACGACGGAGACGTGCAGTCGGACTCCGTGGCCCAAGGTAGGCACAGGGATAAGCACGCCATTTAATGTAATCGCTGGACCAGCCGGTTCAAGAGCCAACCTGAAGCGGTGATAATGATGAAAAATTCGGAACGTTCTGTACCTCCAAGGTCTGTTCCATTGTGGTAATAGGCTCACATTACGTACCGGTGACTTCAGGTATCAAATACTGTATATATATTTCAAGCTTTGAACCAAAAAACACATGAATGAAGCAAACAACATGCTTGAATTCAGAACGTGTGTGTGTGTGTGTGTGTGTGTGTGTGTGTGTGTGTGTGTGTGTGTGTGTGTGTGTGTGTGTGTGTGTGTGTGTGTGTGTGTGTGTGTGTGTGTGTGTGTGTGTGTGTGTGTGTGTGTGTGTAATGTTTGTACTGTATTACTTGTACATACTATCGACTACCATCATTCAATTAGTTTGCATCTTCTAATATTAATCTTCTGTATAATTGATTCTGTGGAAGTTAATACTTTTATTCCAATGTGGTGTGTGTGTGTGTGTGTGTGGGTCTCTCCAGGCTATGGCTCGCTAGGCATGATGACCAGCGTGTTGCTCTGTCCGGATGGGAAGACGGTAGAATCTGAAGCGGCCCACGGCACGGTGACCCGCCACTACAGGCAGCACCAGCAGGGCAAGGAGACCTCCACCAACCCCATCGGTAAGGGAGCCCCCGGGGGCCGGCCAAAACATGGGCTAGCTGAGGACGCCTGGACGATTTGGGTTTCATTTAATTTGACCAGGACGGTGCACGTTGATTACATTACGGGCAAACATCCCGGCCAGCAAAAGAGGCTAACTGTAAACCAGAGACCCCTCGAAAGGCAGCTTAAAACCAGATACAATCATTAAAACAAGGATACCTTCAATCGAAGGACACAAGGCACAGAAAGAGCGACAGAACCTGAACTGTATATAAGGACCGAGTGACAACAAAGGGTCAAATCACATAAACCCTGGTCCAATTACCCTAGTCGTATGTTGGCAGGACTGATTGCCGACAAGCCAAGCTCCTGCTTAGGTTGTAGAAGAGCAATGAACCATGCCGCAGACTGCTTGAACCATGACCAAGTCATATGGCTTTAATTTACTCTTTCTCTATTGTTCCCGAGGGAAATAGTTAATGGCCCAGGCTCAAGATAGAAACATAAAATAAAAATGGGTTTTATGGCCCAAGAGTCCCTTTATAGTTCAACGATTTAAATCCCACTAGGCTCTGACCCAAAAAAAACTGTAAATGAATATGTTTCTGATACCAATCGTGTGTGTGTGTGTGTGTGTGTGTGTGTGTGTGTGTGTGTGTGTGTGTGTGTGTGTGTGTGTGTGTGTGTGTGTGTGTGTGTGTGTGTGTGTGTGTGTGTGTGTGTGTGTGTGTGTGTGTGTGTGTGTGTGTGTGTGTGCGTGTTGCCTTCCAGCCTCCATCTTTGCGTGGACGCGGGGGCTGCTCCACAGGGCCAAGCTTGACAGCAACGTGGAGCTCCGGGTGTTCTCCGAGTCCCTGGAGGCCGTCTGCATCGAGACCATCGAGGCAGGCTTCATGACCAAGGACCTGGCCATCTGCATCAAAGGACTCTCAGGGTGAGCCCAACGCCGCCTTCAATAGAGACTTGAGTCATGTACGAAACAAGCAGAAAAAAGCTGCGCCGCTACACACCCTGTGCCTTTTGGATTTCATTGGTTTTGTAGTGTGTGGTCTTCGTAAAAAAAAAATCATTCACTGATTTTCAGTTTCTTTTTTCAACTGTTTTGTGATAGAATTTTCGAATTTAATGTTCTCATCTCCCCCCAAAAAACACCTGTCTCCTGCCCTATGTCCCACATCTCCGGTCTCCAGTGTGACGCGTGCAGACTACCTCAACACCTTTGAGTTCCTGGACAAGATTGCTGAGAACCTGAAGAAGAAGCTGGCCAACCAGCCCAAGCTGTGAGCTCCACCACTGCCATCGTCCGTAGTATCAGAACCCTGATACAATCTGCCACCAAACATAATGTAGACAGACACACACATACAAACACACATAACCACAACAAGCACACACGCCAAGACAGGTGTTCCCAATAAACACATGGTGATGTCCACAGTGCCCCCTCTTCCCACTCAAGGTGAAGGCATACTGCTGTGCTCGCCTGGAAGACTTTCCTGGCAGCCCATCCTTCCTACCACTCATGGGGGAGGTGCAGGAGGAGGAGGAGGAGGAGAAGGAGCACTGGAGCTACTCTGTCTGCCATCCATGCATTCCTATGAGCTCCATCCAAGACCTTTTAAACACAAATGTTCAGAAATGCATTTGAGTGTTAGTCTGGTAACACCAGATAGCGAGTGGGGTGTCACCCCTCCAACCCCCAACTCCGTCCCCACCATTTGGTTTTGCCTTGCCACTATCGCGTCAACGCTATCTAGTGAAATTTGCCTTACATAGCCCTACCATTTAGTGCACTAATGGCTTGTTCTGGTTTATTTTAATAACAGAATCGTCATATAAGACCTTTCCATGAGGCAATGTCACTAACTACCTTTGCACCTTGTCATCATCTTAATCATGTTTGCAATCATCATCATCATCATCATCATCATCATCATCATCGTCGTACATGAGTAGCTGAGGTTTATGAAATGAAAGCTTGAGGGGGTCTAATGATGACATCAATTGTCCTCTTTGGCAGTCTATAGAGCTTTATGTACGGTAGCCGGCATTGACGATATATCTGGTAGGATTAGCTGCACATGGAGTTTACTATGAGGAAGATTTTAACTGTTGTTTTCGTTGTACTTTACTAGTATGTCAGTAACTCATTGACCTCTTGTCTTCGTCCTGCTGGTCTGCTGATCTGTCTGACTTGGTCTCCCTCACATGGGGCTTGTTGGAAAATAAATAATAAAAAATGAATACATTTGTTTTTGAATAATTATCTAAAGGTTTTCTCTTTTTTGATTTGCTCTTACCTTGTTTTGACGATCATAATGAGCAGCTGGTTTATCCAGAAATGTATTTTTTATTCTAATAATTAAAAATTGTTTACTCATTGGAGTTTTTTCACAATTGTATCAGTAGTTCCTGAAACAAAATGTTAATAAAAAATATATGTATATCTTATACATAAATACCTCCCCACAGAAACCTATTCTTCATAAATAAATACTTAGTAGTTTTTCAAATAGATATGTACTGCTAATGCAGTTTCCCACTGGAACTGTTCTGAGGGGTGAAAGAGTGGCTGTCGTGTTTCGAAGAAATTTGATCGTTTATAATTTACTAGAATAAGGAACACCTTTTGTATGGACGCACCAACCGGAACTGCACATTTCCCTATATGATCAAAGAGGGGCTGCCATATTCAGAGAAATCTAACCGTAGACCTGCTGCACTGTGGATTTGATATTTTGTAGTTTACTAGAGTGAAGAACATCTCTAATCCAAGCCTCATGTGACGGAGGAGATGATGAAGTTATATCAGTCGTCTAGCCACTAGGGTCCGGAAGGCCACAGGGTCTGCTCTAATTCTTGGCCTGACCACAGTATCTGGTATTACACCAAAGAGAGCGAACTGAAAGGGCACCCGAAGTAGCCCCATAAGGTGTCAACATTATTGGACCAATAGTTGGGAAGAGTATACATTTATAGAAAGTATGACTTTTGTCCAGTGATTGGGATGTTGAGTTTTACATTTTATTAGGCCATGCTTGGCACATACAGATGCTCCTGTGATGTTCTGTCAGCCAACAATAAGAAACTCTGAAGGGAGAAAATTCTTTCATATCAACATGTGATGGTACCTTTTGATGTACGGGGTTTGAATAAAAAAAATCATCAATGACAATCAGGCTGTGAGGGAAATAAGGATTGTGTGTAATGGATAAAGCTTCGAGTTGAGGCTATTTTTAAACGTAAAATAAACTTTAAATTCTTTGTCCCTCCTCTGGATATATCTTATTTCCACTAGATTGCAGCACTAGATGGCAGCACTTTAAACCTTGAACCTTTAGGGCTTTGGCTTCTACATGTACCCTTGTTTACGAGATCACTGAAGGTGGGGGGACTATTCATGGTCCATGGCAGAATTGTGGGTTGAAATTAAGTCTTCTTCTGTCATTCCTATTTAACCATTACCGTTAAACGTGTCAGTCTCTCCGTGGATCAATGGATTCAGATCCAAACTATCAAAACAACTTGAACGGCAGGGGAAACCCCGACGATGGAGCTGTCAACCGTCAGAATAACACAAACGATGTAGTCTCACCTGATAATGGAAGTGGTGGAAATGCCCGAGATACTGAAACGTAAGTAAAATGTATATTAGAGTCTCGAATATAATACATGATTGGTATTAGATCCTTCTTAAATATAATACAGAAGTGGCAAAACTGTGCTTTACGCATAAAGTTATTTTTAAAGTAGGGCCTATAACTAAGGGATTTATTAGTAGCCTATTAGATGTATTGTTATTAGTGCAGTGAAGATACATATAACATTATAATAAAGGATTTAAACGATTCGAAACTGAACCTAACCAAATAATAAGGACATTTGGGATCACTTTCGTTTTGTCGAAAACGAGAGTGCACGTGATAGTACGTATTAGTGTTGTGTAAGTAAATAAATACACGAGATATGATTATGCATAGCATGAGTAAGAAAATCATAACTATAGGAAAAATAATAATAAATATTATTTATGAAAATATATGTAATGCATGGTTTTTCACCAAGGGTTTCAGACTGTAGGTAGGTCGTGTATGCTTTCCATTCAAGATTCAAGATAGATTCAAGTATTTATTTGTCACGTGCTTAATTTGAGAAACAAAAAGCAGTGAAATGGGGATTGCGACTGCAACTCCAAAGTTTAATAATAATTGAAAGTAAGAAGATTGGATTAAATAAATTAAAATAAAATAAAAAAGTTTATATTCAAATAGGCCTATGCATGATCCCATGTTTTACCTGTAGACAACTTTAGAGTCTAACACAGTTGTTAGTAACACCTCCCTGTCTCAACAATTATCTGTCCCAGATTTACGGGATTCACCAGGGTGGCCCCAAACGAGACCAGACGGCGTCAGCTACAAATGAGTAGGCCTACGTCTTTTCTCCATCAATCCGTCCACCCATCCATCATCTTATCTACCTTCACCTTTCTCCAGACAGACTAATCAGTCTTCTGCATACATTTGTGTATCCTAACATGTGTGTGTGTCTGTTGTTTCCTTTGCTCCAGTGGCTCAGAAGGAAGAGGAGGACTTTCAGAAGTACAGGGAGTCTCTAAAGCCGGTCACCATCGACGAGCCCCCAGAATTGTTAGGCAAGATGACTTCATGCATGTGGGAGGGGGTAAAATAGTATGGGTCGGTTTCATCTCACTATGGGACTGGTGAGTTTCATCTCACTTGACATGTTCGCACCCAAAATACTTCCCCCCAACGTCCACACCCAGTGTTTTTTGGGGCAGTGCGCACAAATCTTTACTCTGAAGGAAGGCAAGCTAGTGAAAGTGGTTAATGGTTAATCTCACAAATCAGATTTGAGATTTGTGTCCAAAGTCTGATGGCAGACAGGCTGGAATCTGAGTGAGGCTGGGCGTTTCAATCTCTTTTGCTTCTTAGTTCTTTCGATCTGTCATGGTGATGGTGGGTGGCGGAATCTGTAACCGCGTATCTAGCGGATACAACCTGGGCCAGCAGTCGTAAACAAAAAGTGTCTGTAAGGTTTAAAACATTATGTAGACTGGGCCACTGTAAAAATACATATATTCATCTATCTACCGCTTCTGAAACCTTCATTAACTTAAATTTGTATTTGATGGATTATCTCCTCAGTGAACCAGGAAACAAAGCATAACCCTGTCTCTTGCCGTTTCTGGTGTTGAATTATGGCACCGAGGTAGGCCTACTGGGTTCCCTCCACATCCTCAACCAGCTATAGGCCTCCTTGAGCAGTATGTCCTGACCCCTCCCTGCTCCATAATGTCATGCATCACAATTCACTCACAAGATGCCTTGGATTAAAAACGGCAGTGGTTCTCAGAAACAGGTGGCGTCAAAGCCCACTAGGGGGCACCAGATAGTTTCTAGGGGAGCCTTTACGGGAGTAGACTCGTCGAGTGTAACTTTTGCACCCCGTGTTCGGTTGGCATCTAAATACACTGTGAAATGAATAATGTGTGTTGAACATGTGCTGTGTGTCCGTAACCAGGTGGGGGTGTGTCGCTGGCTGAGGCAAGGCAAAGGCAGCAGACGCAGTTAGACCAGTCCAGAATACAGAAAAGGGTACCCAACACAAAACAAGCACCTACCACAGACACAAACACTAAAATACATATTCAAATGATTTACAGACCACATTGGTGGGGACTGAAATGTTACAGGACTTTAATAGAATTGATATATAGCATGTTTAATGCTTGGATGCAGAAGTAGGAAAAGAGTGACATGTTTCAACTGGTTTCAAGATGAAAAAGATGGAGCTGGACAGAAGGAGGAGAGCAGAAGAGGAGGAGGCGAACCAGCGGCTGAAAGATGAACAGAGGCAGAAGGTGCGGTACATAAACTCTACATAACTCTACATACGTAAGATCAAATGTAACTTTATTTACATTTGAGATTTAGAATCTCAAAAGGGGAGAGGGTTAGTTCTGGCTTTGTTCTTTAATATCTGGCTTTAGACATGAGATATTTTTTTCTCTGCAGTTTTTCAGACATTATTGGGGAAAAAAAATCAGTGCCACCAACAGCCTCTAGATGTCAGCACAGACAAACAACTTTAGGGGTCTCACCACTGTTGCACCCCTCCCCATTCCCTAGCATCCCAGCCATTAACATGACACCTGATTAATGTTCCCTGTGGTTAGCAGTCAGCCGCATCAATGCAGACCTCTGCCCATTTGGGTTTATAAGACCTTCTCTGCTCGTTGCCTGGTTCTCTACTTACTCTGCCTAATAGCCCTAATGGACCTCAATATTGCATGATTAATATCATCGGATGAGACCATGGTTGGGGCAGAAGTTCGCTCCACAAACCTTTCACAAGACATATAATCAGATATATATATTGCAGAAATCTACAACTTTCTGGGCATTTGGATGACACGCTTAAAAAGTATCTGATCTGTATACTTCTCCAGTCCATCGTTATCTAGCTCATACAGGTTTGCAAGCTATCAGGATGTCCCATGGAAGCGTCAAAGTCATTGCAAGTGGACCCAGAGGTTGCTGAAGATTACCTTGAGTTTCCTTGCTTCTTAGAATCCGGGCCTAAACCTGAATTGCTTTCGTGAACCAAACAAGGTGGTGTTTTCTAGATTCAGCAAGACGAATGTAGCAACTTCTGTTTACTACTAACAAGGGTTTGGGTGTGAGCAGTGCAGCAGTGTTCGTATAATTATTTATTCAGCTGTGGAGGGAACACTTGAGTGCCCTACCTCCACGGATCGAGAACAGACACACATTGCCACACACACGTTATTGCCAAGCAGAAAAAAAACTTGCAAGCCCCCCCTTGACCTTAAACACCTGTAAAGCGAGGTTCTAATGGGTGATCAATGCCTTGGTGTCCTACATGAGGCGTAGCCACTGAAGGGGTGGCGTGGTCAGAGCAGAGAGCTGCCCCCCACCCCAGAAGGGGCAGCTGACGCCAAGCCACGCCCCCCTCACACCCCCAACAAACATCAAATGTAAATTCGGATGTAAAGTAGGGTTCTTATGTTCCAAGATACTGCCAACCCGTGCCTCGGGTAGATCGTATAAACACAGACAAAGCCTATATTTGAGCTCCCATGGATCATTTCACGGCCTCCCTCATAGAATACTACACAGACATTTTGGCCTCTGTGTCTTTAATGGAAACATGCTGCAGAGTGTCAGGGAGGCTCTGCAAGGGTTTGTTCCATTTGTATTGTACACATTGCATTGTGTAACCTTATAGGGCCCTGTATTCACTTGATACCCACAGGGAGATACAATGCCACTACTCTGTATGAACAGCTTGATACATCAGCATGACATTGATACTTAAATGGGTGCCTCAGTTA
The DNA here is from genome assembly GCA_900291075.1 of Melanogrammus aeglefinus. NCBI lineage: Eukaryota > Metazoa > Chordata > Actinopteri > Gadiformes > Gadidae > Melanogrammus > Melanogrammus aeglefinus. Next base: position 360,533 of record OLKM01000268.1, on the reverse strand, counting down.
AGTGTGACTGGGCGTGAATTTGGGTGTGTGTGTGTGTGTGCGTGTGTGTGTGTGTGTGTGTGTGGGGGGGGTGTGTGTGTGGTGTGTGTGTGTGTGCGGTGTGTGTGTGTGTGTGTGTGTGTGTGTGTGTGTGTGTGTGTGGTGTGTGTGTGCGTTGTGTGTGTGTGGGGGTGTGTGTGTGTGTGTGTGTGTGTGTGTGTGTGTGTGTGCGTGTGTGTGTGCGTGCGTGCGTGCGTGCGTGCGTGCGTGCGTGCGTGCGTGCGTGCGTGCGTGCGTGCGTGCGTGCGTGCGTGCGTGCGTGTTGATGAAGCATAATCTTAATGTCTCTGGTTTCATGGTTTCGGGGATGATTCAAAGATAGTTTAAGGTTCAGCACATGGTTTATCCAGAGATAGAAGGTAAACAGACATGGACTCTCGAGGTGGTTCCTAAAGTGTCTGGTGGACCCAGGTAAGAATCCAGTTGATATTGGTAAGGCCGGAATGGTATCGAATGTTAGCTTTAATATCGTGTTGTAATGAGTGTTATGTAACGAGGTAATAGAATTGATTCATTTACCTCAGAATGCGTGTGTGTTGTTGCCTCCATGCTTTTGTGTACGTGTGTGTGTATGCTTGTGTGTCTGTTTGTGTTTGTGTGTGCGTGCTCGTTTTGCTGTGACGCAACGACAGGCCGAGCAATACGAGAGGCGGAGCAAACAGCAGGAGCAGAAGAGGAGCCAGCAGCTGAGACAGGAGCATAGCAGGTCAGCCCCAGATCAGGTTCCCCTTGGCTCATCGCGATATTCCGCTCCGATCCCCCGTGGCCCCTACTGTACACACATCACATCGGGGGCCCTTGGAAGTGAAAATGAATCCCGCGTTTTTGTTATGAATGCGTCTTGTGTTTCCTATGCATCATTCATCAGTGTAACTCACAGAGCTACGGTGGGACAAGCGACCGCCAGCAAACCTTACCGGGTTATTAGAAAAGTTCAGCCTCAGCCAAAGGGCTTTGGCGTCGGCGGGCTGCAGGCCAAATCACCACAGATCAGGGACCACGACAAACCCGTGTACGAGCCATCGGGGGGAGGAACAATGCATTAGATGTAGAGCTATGTGTGAGGTGCTGGAGGGTGGGAGGGTGAACCGGCATGGGGGAGAAAGGGCCGCGAGCATGAGGGAGTTGAGTAAACCACAAGGGGCTCCGGGACTGTCAGGGTCCCGAAAACGTTGGTGAAACTAATACCCCTTCATCCTCCTCTTCTATGTATTGTTTTTACAAATCCCACGCTTTGTTTATTTGCGTGTTTGTGTGTGTGTGTGTGTGTGTGTGTGTGTGTGTGTGTGTGTGTGTGTGTGTGTGTGTGTGTGTGTGTGTGTGTGTGTGTGTGTGTGTGTGTGTGTGTGTGTGTGTGTGTGTGTGTGTGTGTGTGTGTGTGTGTGTGTGTGTGTGTGTGTGTGTGTGTGTTACAGAGTTACTGAAACCTTTTTGCAGAAGCTCCAGGGTGAAGGCTCTTCTCCAGCATCATCCAGCAGCGGATCACAAACCCACGCCCTGGTAAGTCCCAGCCCCAAGCCCACACCATTTATACCCTTCATATTTAGACCGATACTCTCCTCCTGCTGAGGGTGTAGGGGTCTGTGTGTATGCGTCCACCATTCACGCCAGCATCTGCACAAGCTCCAATGTATCCTGGTCCACAGGTCATGGAGTTCAGTGTTCATGTCTGTGCCAGTGGTGCAGGACAGGGAATCCCTACTGTGCTCATTCACACCAATATATCCGCCTTTAAAGGCTGTTTTCTCTGCAAACATGCTGGTGCTATGGAGCTCGCGTCCTCAGGGGCCACTGAGGCCCCCGGGCGGCTGGGGCCCACAAACCCCCACTACGTCTATTTGAATGTGTATATATATTGTATAAATATGTATATATTCACATTCTTATATTATCTCATTGTTGGTTGTTCTCTCTTAGCCCAACTCCCTCTCCGCTACACTCTCTCGTTCTCTCTCTCTCTCTCTCTCTCTCTCTCTCTCTCTCTCTCTCTCTCTCTCTCTCTCTCTCTCTCTCTCTCTCTCTCTCTCTCTCTCTCTCTCTCTCTCTCTCTCTCTCTCTCTCTCTCTCTCTCTCTCTCTCTCTCTGTCCCTCATTCTCTCTCTCCCACTCCTACTCTCTCTGATCCATCTGTCTTCCCCTCCTCATGCTTTCCCAGGCCAGACAAGAGTTCAAGGGACTTCCCAGAGTCTGTGCTGAGCGCAGACACACACGCATACACTTTTCAGACACAAAGTACACACGCACCCACAAACACACATGATAGACACAAACTACACACCCACACACAAACACACATGATGGACACAAACTACACACCCACACACAAACACACATGATGGACACAAACTACACACCCACACACAAACACACATGACAGACACAAACTACACACACACACAAACACACATGACAGACACAAACTACACACCCACACACAAACACACATGACAGACACAAACTACACACCCACACCCAAACACACATGACAGACACAAACTACACACACACACAAACACACATGACAGACACAAACTACACACACACACACACAAACACACATTACATACACAAACTACACACGCAAACACACAGTGCACACAGACAATATGCACACACACACTTCTAATGCACACACACTACTAATGCACACACACACACACACACACACAGACACACACAAACAGTAGTCATGCACACCCAAGTACACAGCCACTACACATCTACACACACTCCAACACACACTTCACAAGCACAGGCACAGACACACCCACAGACACATTATACATGCACCCACGCCAGCATGCACACACACAGACACACACACACACACACACACACACACACACACAGACGCACACACAGACAAGGGGAAGAAAAAAAGAGTGTGTGTTGTCTGCAGCGACGTGGAGGGTTGTGGTACAACCTGGAGCAGCTTAGGGGTCATACTAAAAGTCCCTGGACTACTGCCAAGCTTCCCCCTCACCCCCACGGACCCCTCCCTCCCCCGACAGAGGGATGGGGAAGTCCTGGGCGTCGATGGGATGACCTGAACTCACCTTTTTATTTAGTTTTTTCCTTTCCCTTCTTTCGTCATCCAGTGATTCCCGACCATACCTGGGAGCAGCCCTCCCCTGCCTCCCTGCCTCCCTCCCTCCCTCCCTCCCTCCTCCTCCCTCCCTCCCTCCCTCCCACCCGCCCTATCTCCCATTAAATCAACTACTGTGCTCAGCTCCTCGACCACGTGTAAAAAGCAAAGAGGACAAAATCAACAGTCGGTGAACAGCTTCTGTCAACGACGGCGCTCGGGATGTGAACGATGTTCACAAGTGAATGATGTTGAGAAGTTGGCGTCCACCGGCCGCCTCACCACCTCCGTCTGTGGCGATGATTTCTATGGAGAAGAGAGAAAGCCGTATGTTAAAACAACAGGGGGCGGACAGAGAACAACATAGTAAGGAATGGCCGTATCCCCGTGCGGTGAAGAGGAGCGTCGTTTTCGTTTAATGTCTTGCTCCCTGCGGGGAGTTGGGAGCGGCTGTTTTCCTTTTGTTTTGCGAGTATTATCAAATTATTTGATAAAAAAATATAATTGTATTTTCATAGTTCTCTGGAACACCGACCCATTGATTTAGAGGGAGAGAGGGGGGAGGGAGGGGGAGAGAGAGACGGAGAGAGAGAGAGATTTAGAGAGGGGGGACGCCAGACTGTAATAGGAGGGGAACCCGCAAGAGTGAAGCACATTTTGGCCGGTTGTATAAATGGACGCTGCATATCAACAGATCTCAAGCAGTATTGGGCTCTGGCTCTTCTCCTTCACCTTTGCCCTACTTAGACGAAAAGTATTTTTCCTCCATTTTAATTGTCTCCCACAAAGAGAGATTGTACAATATTATACGAAGAAATCATTCACAGAGAATGTTTTTTGTGTCCAAATGTCCTCTCTCCTTTGTTATCTGCTTGTCTCCTCTCCTCTCGTTTCCTCTTCTTTGCTCCCTCCCTCCCCTCTCTTCTTTCCTTCAGTGTCCTTTACCCTCTAATCTCCTCCCCACTCCTATCCTCTCCTCTACCCACGTTTCTTCTTCTCTCCTCTACTCCAGTCTCTCCTCCTCTCCACCCCGCTCCTCTACTCCACTCCATTCACTCCTCCTCTCCTCTCCTCTCCTCTACCCTAGTCTCTCCCCCTCTCCATGTCCCTCTCCTCTCCTCCACTCCAGTCTCTCCTCCTCTCATCTCCAGTCTCTCCTCCTCTCATCTCCAGTCTCTCCTCCTCTCATCTCCTCTCCTCTCCCCTCCCCTAGTCTCTCCCCCTCTCCATGTCCCTCTCCTCTCCTCCACTCCAGTCTCTCCTCCTCTCATCTCCAGTCTCTCCTCCTCTCATCTCCTCTCCTCTCCTCTCCTCTACCCTAGTCTCTCCCCCTCTCCACTTCCCTCTCCAGTCTCTCCTCCTCTCATCTCCTTTCTCCTCTTATCTCCTCTCTTCCCCTTTGCTGCCCTTTCCTCTCTTCTCCTCTATTGTCCTCTCTCCCCGCTTTCCCTCTCCTGTAAGATGTCACAGGTTAGCAGATGAAAGACACGGAGCAGCGTGGGACTGTCTTGATGTGGTTTTTACACAAGATGCTGGGAACCGTGTCCCTCAGATGTTTCCTTACCTCACATCCCTTTTATGTGAGTGTGTCTTTCTGTGTGTTTACACTCGCCAGCATGGAGGTGGGGAGGAGAACGAGTGGTGGAGAGGGCCAGAGAGCGCAGGTCTGCACCTGAAGAAGAAGGAACAGGTGAGGGATGATGAGTAAACTGAAGCTTACCTGCGTGTTGGCTGGTGTTCTGACGGTCATACCGACCCCTCCAGATGGGCAGTGTACGCCCATAGCCAATTGAGCATGCTGAGTGTTTCATCCTAGCCAGTTCCATCAAATTAATTTCACCCTTATTTTATCTTGAAGCACTCCTTCGGTTGTAGTTTTTTAATTGTTGTTTTAACCACTTTCCAATTTTATCCCCATACAAAAAATGTATGGCCCTTAAGTTGGCTTTGGTACTTAATCCCAGCACAGGTTGTCACCTACACACGGCACCACTCTTACTCTCACTTTATCAAAGTACGCTATATATGTGAGACTATGGCACACTTCCAAACCACATGGTTTACTCCTTGTGTGATTAGTTTAAGTTCACACGGGAGAGCTGCAACTTTCCAGTAACATGTAAAAGCAACCCTAGCGTTTTCACTAGACCTCCTTAAAATATAATGTTTCTGTTATCAGTGTTGCCTCAGTGGCTTCTTGGCTCAGTTAGATATTTAATATAGCGTCTGATAAGGACAACAAAAGCCTTTGCTGATAAGATTTGAAATTATCTACTTTCATGCGGATGGAGTTCGACTTATTATTATTGTTTTTCTAATCCGACCAGACTCTCCCTGTTCCACGGGGCCAGACCTTGCAGGACGATCCCAGAGTGAGAGCAATGGGGAGCGGACAAGAACAAGCAGACCACAGAAAGTATGTTACGCACAAACACACATGTAATAATAATAATAATAATGTATTGAATTTATATAGCGCTTTTCTAGACACTCAAAGACGCTTTACAGTGAAGGGGGGGACCTCACTAGGGGGGTACATTCAAACGCTCACATAAACACACACATACACACCCACACATGCAAACACAACACACACAGACAAAAACTTTCATGAAAGGTACGTAATGCACACACATGCACGCATGCAAACACACACATACACACACACACACTCACAGTCAGACACCCACAGACATCCACTCACCCATGCCTTCAAACAAACGCATTGTCGCACACATGCACGCACACACAGACACACACACACACACACACACACACACACACACACACACACACACACACACACACACACACACACACACACACACACACACACACACACACATTATATCGGAGCAAACACACGTGAAAATAGAAACATCACATCACATATTATGTGATGTGTCATATATCTCATATGCTGCCATGGTAACACAAACACAGTAAAAGTAGACCATTAAGGCCTAATCCTATTTCTACCCCTTACCCCTTCCCCTTACCCCTTTAAAACAAGTCGGAGGGGTAAGGGGAAGGGGTAAGGGGTAGAAATGGGATTGGGCCTAAGGCTTGATTTCACCTTACTTTTGCAGGCTGAACTCAGCATTCCTGGACCGACTGGAGAATCGCGGCCGGGCCGATGACGCATTGGCCTTCCGAGACCCCGAGAGCTGGGAATCCCAACGTTCCGAACCACCGCAGTGTTCCGTCGCTCATACAACACCAGAGCCACCACAGAGCGATGCCGAATGGCCGGAATTGGCGGCGGGTGAGCTGACCTGAATGAGCTGGAATGGGCCGGATGAGCCGGAATGTCACAGGTGGCGAAAGGGTTGTGAGCGGTGTCCGATCAGCTTCTGCCTCATCCATGGTTAACCAAGCCTGAATCAGAGAGGGATGTTCTTAGGAGCCGGTGCTGCCCACCTCATCCTTTCTTAGACAACCTTGATTGTGTGTTTAGTCTGTGGCACATCAAAGGTTTTCGTGTGTATTCTGTAAGAGAAAATGGAAATGTAGGTAGGCTGTGGGGCTATGGCGCATCATATTCGCTGTTCAGATTGAACTGATTTTGTGAGTGTGTGTGCGCGTGTGTGTGCGTGCGCGCGCGCGTGTGTGTGTGTGTGTGTGTGTGTGTGTGTGTGTGTGTGTGTGTGTGTGTGTGTGTGTGTGTGTGTGTGTGTGTGTGTGTGTGTGTGTGTGTGTGTGTGTGTGTGTGTGTGTGTGTGTGTGTGTGTGTGTGTGTGTGTGTGTGTGTGGTGTTGTGTGTGTGTTGTGTGTGTGTGTGTGGTGTGTGTGTGTGTGTGTGTGTGTGTGAACGGATGCAGAAGGCACTTCATGTGCACTACTAATTAGTAGCTGAGAGGGGGACATTTTGTGGTTGCGTCAAGTCTGACAGACTTGTGGCTTCCTGCCCGGGAAGAGTACTTCCTGTCCAGGGTGACGGGAACTAACTTACTGCCAGTAGTATACGTGCTCTGACATACAAAACACATTGAATTAAGGTTTGGTGCTTGGGTGCTTTCTCAAAAATGATGTGGTTGCCATTAACGTGCCATTGATAGGCCGCTTACATGGCGACAATGATGATTGTTAATGTTTTTTCGCTCATTGTTTAGTTATCTGGAAATGTACAAGCCCTAAGGTTGCCTGCTGGTGTATGTTATAGCCAAAATAGCCAAAGCAGAAGCAACGTCAAACAATTCAATTCTTTTCTCGAATTGTCAAGAAAGCATTTCGAAATGTCCATGTCACAGCTACAGTTAATGGCACACTTATAGAATATACAATATAGAATATCCCCTAAACTCTCCCAAGCTCTGTAAATATTTAGGAACAGCGTTTTCATATCCATGTTGATCTACGCGGCACATGCAGTGCTTGCATCAGTGATTACCAATCTTAGTATCAGTTCCGTGTAATTTCCCAACAAGGCCAGCCTTAACTCAGTCCGTTGTCTAACAAGGGGGTCAGGCCATAGAGTACTAGCCCCAGTGGAAGTAAGAGCTTTGCTACTTCAAATGGAGTGTCAAGACTTTACGAAGACTTTTTGAGCAAAGTCAGTGAACAAAGATGCATCTGCATCCATCCGTTGAGTTGTGATTATTTTTTTCTTTGTTTTCCAGACTTGGAGGCTGAGTTTGACTGGGCCGTTCAGAAACTCAAAGTCACTTTCCCCGAGTGTAATCGAAGGTTTCTGGAGGACATCCTGAACCAGTGTGACGGAGACTGCCAGAAGGCGGCCGCGCTGCTCCAAGAGACCATGAGCTGATTGACCTTGTGTCTCTGAACCACGGGACCACCACTACTTGGCACGGTATCTCATACAAATGGTCGCAAAGTCATTACAGAAATTTGAAATGCTCAGGCTAAAGGCTCCCTAATGCGTACAAGTTTACATAAGTACATGGATTGAATTTCACTTGGAAAGTCTTATTTATAATACTTCATCACAATCTATATTTTCCCATCAAGATTTTAGCCTGTGATCAATTGTAGTGATCTGTTTGTTGTCATGTGCTTTCCCTTGAATGCCAATAAATCATTTTGTGTGTTTGTCTTGATGGTTTAAATTGTTTAGCTATAGGTCAT
>OLKM01000268.1:339824-342324 GCA_900291075.1 Melanogrammus aeglefinus | reverse complement strand
TGTTTGGAAGCTCACTACTTTGTCAAAGCAGCATAACACACACTAACCGGTTCACTCCATTCTCCAACAAGCAAGTCCTGATTCTCAAAAGCTGAGAACTGACACATCGCAATTGCAATGTCATGATCAAAGCACTACATTAGCGAAAACAATCATGGAAGGCGACCATGCTATGATAGTTACTCTAGCTTTTTGCACAATTAATTTTAGATGTACAACTTATCAAAGGGGGCAGACAAAAATGCCTCTGAATGCAATTGGATAAACTTACAATCAATCAGAGCCAGAAAATGTGTGAAACGTCAGCTGCAGCCATCATTGTTGTTTAAGGCCTCAAAACCCTATTAGACAAAGGGTTGTGATTTGACTCAGGCCAAATTTTGTTATACGCTCGAATATCCGCAGATAACACACTAATATACATATATATAATACAAACAGTACTTTTTATGGAGTTGTGTGTGTGTTTGTGTCTGAGTGTGTGTGTGTGTGTGTGTGTGTGTGTGTGTGTGTGTGTGTGTGTGTGTGTGTGTGTGTGTGTGTGTGTGTGTGTGTGTGTGTGTGTGTGTGTGTGTGTGTGTGTGTGTGTGTGTGTGTGTGTGTGTGTGAGTGTGCGTGTGTGCGTGCATGTGTGTATGTGTGTGTGGTGAATTGATTATTTCCTCACCAATGCTGTGTTTGTTAAATATAAACAAGAGCATGCAGATCTTTCTTAAAGCAATAATGTTCCCCATTATGTTCGCATTAAAAACAATACTGCCCCTTCTCAAATGTCCCCATTGCAAATTGATAGTCTGCGGCTCTCAGAAAAAAAGGTTGACTTCCTGTCATGCCTGGATAGAGGGAGTTAGACAAAAACAACTCACTCTGAACCCAAATACACAGGTCGGCTGCTTCCCTTCCAAACATTCCCTAAACCAACTCAGTGACTTAATATAGCAACAGGGGCCGGGGCCCGAGCTAGGGGCAGCAGCACTGGGGCCCTCAACCCAAAACCTGACCAAGTCCTGACCAGGACTGTGGTCTCTCCTCTGTCTCACCAGGAACCTCACTGGAGCGTGTGAACTGGCTGCAGCACTCTGCCTGTTGGACCCACTTCAGCATCACAACACCATGACACAACAACAACCGGACCGACTGCAGCACACATGAACCTTCACACGACACACAAAAACACACAGGCACCCAAATGGATGCACAGAGACACAGACACAAAGACACGCAGACACATGGACACACTGACACATGGATAAACAGAAGGACATAGGACATACGGACACACAGACACACAGGCACATGGATGCACAGACACAGACACACAGACACACAGAAGCACAGACGCACAGACATACACACAGACTAAGAAGCGCACACACACACACACACAAACACACACACACACACACACACACACACACACACACACACACACACACACACACACACACACACACACACACACACACACACACACACACACACACACACACACACACACACACACACACACACACACACACAGAGACATCCAGACCAACGCATAGACAAGATAACAGATATTCAGTCAGGCACATTCACACTGACAGACCCACACCACAGCCATACACACACACACACACACACACACACACACACACACACACACACACACACACACACACACACACACACACACACACACACACACACACACACACACACACACACACACACACACACACACACACATATACACACACACACAGATTTAAGGTCAGGCATACAATCGCTTTATCAGAGTAATGCATCCAAGCACACGTTCACCACTTCATCAATTTGAAACAACACACACAGACACACACATACACTCACGTGTATGGATGTGTAGAGATATTTATCCACAAATAATCTGCTTTCTCAGCAGAGTCCTTTGTGCTGCACTCACGCAATGGCGCAATTTTCAGCAATTATGGTCTTCATACAATGTCTCCTAAGACTCCATCTGCGTCCAACTGCTCTGTACACAGACCTCGTAAACTTGGACCCCTCTCGTACAACAAAATCATATATATAGTCACAGTGTTATTGTCCGTTGTAATTCTGCTGCGGTCAAATCTCACCAAAATGGATTGGATATATTATGCAAATTCCTTTCCTCCAAGAATGTTGATGGGTTTTTACGTTGCTTTTCTTCTTGTTTATACTATGGCCTTTGTTTTTCTAAATCGGATATTTATGGTAACGGAGACCATGTCTATGTGTGTATGTGTATGTGTGTGTGTGTGTGTGTGTGTGTGTGTGTGTTTGTGTGTGTGAGCAGGTGTGTATAGGTGTGTGTTTGTGTGTAGATGTGTATGTGTTTGTCTGTGTGTGTGTGTGTGTGTGTGTGTGTGTGTGTGTGTGTGTGTGTGTGTGTAGTGTGTGTGTGTGTGTGTGTGTGTGGTGTGTGTGTGTGTGTGTGTGTGTGTGTGTGTGTGTGTGTGTGTGTGTGTGTGTGTGTGTGTGTGTTGTGTTTGTGTGT
>OLKM01000268.1:317324-334824 GCA_900291075.1 Melanogrammus aeglefinus | reverse complement strand
TTATCTGTATGGTTTTTATCCCCATTCAATTGCATTGAATGGCAAAAAATGGTATTAGCACGAAATTCGAGGGCAGAAAATGCACATGTTCTGGCTCCCTGGTTTGGGTAACAATATAGAGAGGTTTGTCAGCAACATCGAACAATGCAACCTTATGCTAACAAAGAACAATTTCTCTGTAATCTTTCGTCGCTACCGTTCCGTTGCGTTCCTCTGGTTAATCCCGACCCAGCGCTTCACAGCCGGCTTGCAGGAGCCGCCGGGCCGACCGTGTTTGGCCGTCTGAGTTGGAGCGGAACCCGGCTGGTCTGAGGCCACTGCTGGCCGGGTAATTAGAGCAGTGTCAGCCCTGGCTGCCAGACGTGTGACTCTGGGGTATATGTGGTTCAGACACTGGTGTGTGAGGTTACAGCATATGAAAAGAGGCCAGACCACGCGACCCAGAGATCATTGGATGCTGAGATTCCGATAAGTTACAATAAGGCTTCCGCTGTGTATTTCTGCCCAAAAACATGGATAAAGAATGAGGAACAGGCTTAATGCGGGAACTATGTGGTCGCAGCGGGTGAGGTGGGGATGAACTGGCTCCTTAGGCCTTCCTGTTAAGGAATTAGTTTGTTACCGTAAATCTGTGGTCTGTTGATTTGGCAACCGGCTTGTTTGTTGAGACAAAGTAGCAAAGCAGCCAGCCAATCCTACAGGTGATGGATGCTGAATACTAGTGAATGATAGAGGAAATTGATCACGCCAGTGGCTGAAATGTCAGCTGTTGACTTGGCAGAGAGACTGCAGCAAATTGAGGAAATAGTTATCTGAGACATTAGATTAACATGTATTTGTCCAAAAAAATAGTTAATCGCTCTGGCTTTATAACTCTCACCAGCTGCAATTTATTGTGTGTGCTTGCACGAAAAGTGTGTTTCTAAGTGCATAACAGTGTGTGTGTGTGTGTGTGTGTGTGTGTGTGTGTGTGTGTGTGTGTGTGTGTGTGTGTGTGTGTGTGTGTGTGTGTGTGTGTGTGTGTGTGTGTGTGTGTGTGTGTGTGTGTGTGTGTGTGTGTGTGTGTGTGTGTGTGTGTGTGTGTGTGTGTGTGTGTGTGTGTGTGTGTGTGTGTGTGTGTGTGTGTGTGTGTGTGTGTGTGTGTCTATGTGAGTGTTATGTGTGTGTTTGCGTGTGTCTCATCTGTCGATGTGCAGCTGTGTGGGAATGATCTGTAAGTTGCAACAAACAGACAATCATGCTGCTGCCGTTGATTCCTGGACTCCTCTCTCTCTCCCTTTCTCTTTCTATCTCTTTCTCTCTCTCTCTGCCACCACTGTCACGTTTTTTTTGCCAGACAAACGAAGGGTAGGTAAGGAGAAACAGCTTCATGTAATGCGCCCCATACCAATAAATTGATTGGTTAGACAAGATTAAAGTGGGGAAAATATATATTTCCTTTCAGGTGATCCATCTCTCATCTCCCAACACACACACACACACACACACACACACACACACACACACACACACACACACACACACACACACACACACACACACACACACACACACACACACACACACACACACACACACACACACACACACACACACACAGACATCCCATTGTGGTTCCTGGCTACTGGCTAATCCGGCAGAAACTGAGGTCACTTTGATCCCATCCCAAGACTGGTTGGGTTCTAGTAAAACAGGCTGTCTTGGCAGAAGAGCCCAGTCTCCTGTTGGTAACTGTGGGCAGTAGGGGAATGTATTGTATATGTGTGTGTGTTGTTTTTTTTTTCCTTATAATATGCTGTGTCAGGGCCCATGGAGGAAGTGCTTACACACAAGTTGTTATTGGCTGTAGTTGTTATTGGCTGTAATTGTTATTGGCTGTAGTTGTTATTGGCTGTAGTTGTTATTGAGTTTGCCAAAATAAACTACACCGTCTTATAGACGCGATAATTATAATCATTCTCTATTCTCGGAAAGAATAATAAAAGAGCATAAGAGAGAGCGAGGAGGGAGAGAGAGAGAGAGAGAGAGAGAGAGAGAGAGAGAGAGAGAGAGAGAGAGAGAGAGAGAGAGAGAGAGAGAGAGAGAGAGAGAGAGAGAGAGAGAGAGAGAGGGTGAGATGAAGGTCAAGGAGGAATACAGATCAGTGACCAAATGATAAGGTTGGTTACATTTTTTAACATCATAGTACCGATGTCATAAAACTTCAAGGAACTGCATGAATCAATCAGAAAATATTAACAAATCTGAAACATTGCTGGCTGGGAAAAGTCATAAACTACTCAACTAATGGCTATTGGCCCAACTATTGCATATCATCAACTTCAATAATCTGCAGACTATGATATACTGCACATTCATGAGACACCATGGAAATCCATGACTGCAATCGGAGTTAGAGGTAAGGAAATCTCCTCAATGATACAAAATGAATTCGCAGATGACAAAGCGAACAATATACTAATTTTAAAGAAGGGGTTGTTGAATGAATGATGTTTCAGCCAACAAATGTCTTTCACCTCACTGGGACATAAGAGGTACAATTGGCAGAGGTGGGACCAAGTCACTGTATTGCAAGTCACAAGTTAGTTCCAAGTCTTTTCTTCCAAGTCCCGAGTCAAGTCCCGGGTCAAGACAGGCAAGTCCCGAGTCAAGTCCAAAGTCAAGACAAACAAGCCTCAAGACAAGTCCCAAGTCCTACCGTTTGAGTTTCGAGTCCTCTCGAGTTCTTTTAGAGGTCCCATGGCATGCTACTTTATAGATACTTTAACATAAGTATAAGTGGGCACCTAACACAGTATTCAAAGATGTTCCCGAAATTCAGCCATGGTGCAGAATTACAGCCACTACGAGCCAGTAGCACATTGAGCTTTCCCCAAACGCACCATTTCGGTGACTGTAGCTTTAATGCAAATGAGGAGGACAGAGGCGGGTCAAGGAGTAGGGTCGGATTGGGCCACGGTACCATGCGCTCTGTTTACAGTGGATGTATAGCAATCGCACGGCGCACACAGCCTTTGGCCGTATTCTGTAAATATTCTAGAACACTCCGAGTGCTCTGGCCGGAGTCCTGGAGCTCAAAATCTAAATAATATCATATTAAACATAGATATCTATATCATATAAGGCATAATATCACGGCCAAAAGCTGTGTGCGCCTCGAGACGATATTATGAATCTCAGTCAACTGCATCGGGTTTTCCGACGTCTCTGGTTCTTCAACTTCCACATCGACATCAATCTGAAGTAATATTAAATAATATTACATCATACATATTATCAAGGCCAAAAGCTGTGTGCGCCTCCAGACAAAATTATAAATCTCCAACGACTGCATCGGGTTCTCCAACGTATCTGGTTCTCCCACTTCCACATCAATCTGAAGTAGACTGAACCACGACATGGAGGAGAAAGGGATTTTTAATATCTAAAACCTGATGAACATGTTGTCCTGATGCAGCCAAGAAAACAAAATCATTTTCTCTACCAAACGTGACAAGTTCTAATCCAAACTTGACAAAATTTGTTAAGTAAAATTAGACTTTGCCCTGACCTAGTTGACATTACCAACAATTTGAAAAAGAGTTATGTACGCCTGTAATGATGAACAAAAGAGACACATTGTTGTACGCTGTCCAGAACGCCGCATAGACCATGGCTGTATAATGGTTTAAACTAATTAACCTTGGGATCAAGGGGGATATCCTCGCTATGAAAAGTTGCCAAATAAAAACCCTATCGAAGTCAGTCTTTGAATAACCAAAGACTAACATCTCATGCCTTTGCAGAACTGCACGTTGGTAACAACAGATTCTTAATAAGGGAACACGTTTGTGCCGGCTCCTCACATAGAGCACATCCTGTGTTATGGTACGTAACAGCACTGAGCAAGGCAAAATGCTACCCAGTCACTCCACACTTCATGTGCTCTAGGGGCCAACATCAGATTGAGATCAAATCTGACAGAATGTGGTTGAGCTGACTTTGAAATTGGTGCACATTATTTTGCTCACCACAAAATCAATTCTGTCCTCATTTCAGTTAACATAGAGTTGAGGAGGGAAAAGTCCCACAAGGTTTGGCTTTGTTATAGTTTGATACACTGGCTCACTCTGCTGCAGTTCACTTTGATTAGAATGTAGTCTGAGATATTGTCCATCGCTGCAATTAGCTTCAAAGCGAATTTTCTCTTTGTGAATGATTGGTATTATTAAGATAATAAACACTCTGTGATCATTGTGCTAGCTGAAGCATGTACACACAATACCAAAGATCAACCATCCAACCAACCAACCAACCAGTTAACCAAGCAAATGCCCATGAACCACCAGACCAGACCAAAACCCCAACCCTCTCCACATAGGACGGAAAACCAGGGAGGGGTGAAATCAGGACCATATGACCAGCATTCCTGCAACTCTTTGCATCTGGTTGGTTGCTTGTTGTTGCTGGTGGGTTTTTTCGGGGGAGTCTTGGAGCCTCCGTTGATTTAGGTCTCACATGTTGACGCTGTACTGGCGCAACCCGTCTCTCTGAGTCACTGACCCGGTACACCACTCGCAGGTCAGGCGGGTGCGCATGCACTTCGGCATATGGTCCGGACAGATGCTCAGACACACGTGTGTATTTACTGTGTCGTTTCATTGGTCTCAACAGAGTGTGACATCACACCCTGTCTTATTCACATGCAGGAGGCATTGGATGGTGGCTACGTCGAGAGGAAATGGAGGGATCCGGCATGAACTCATTGAGGAGTAGCGGTAACTAGCACATGCCTGGTGAAGAGCTCATCTGCAAGGAAGCAACCTGGGCTGTCTGAACTTCATGAGCTATGGATTAAGATTAGAATTATGGATTATTGAAGGTGGGGAATCCCCGGGAAGATTGTCTCAATTTGTTTGTGCGTGTGCGTACGACAAAGACAGATCCTTAGCATCTCTTTGTGCTCGTGAGACAAATTTATTTTTTCAGTTAATTTGAAGCAGCACCCAGTATATTCTTTAGACTAGAATTGGCAAGCCCTCATACATTTCAAATGCACACACATAGATATGTACAAATGCACACACACACAATAATTCACACGCCTGCACACACATCCCCAAACTTAATTGTTATGTATTTGTATTGTTTTATTGGCAGAGCTGTCCATGACCTCATTGAAATCCATCCGTCCACTACGCTGACGCAGCAGATGGTGTCAAAGTGACAGTTTCCTGTTGCATTGAGGTGGTTGCACACAGAGTCCTGCCGCTTTGGCTGTGCTGTCCATGGTCCTGAAGACGTGGCCTGGGCCTGTGGCCACTGGGATGAGGTCAGGGTGGTCAGCAGCATCTGAAGAGAGACAGAGCGCTCCCGAGCTGTCACTGATCTGATCTTAGGCAGGCTCTTGGTCCTCCATTCCTACTGAACTATTTATACCATGGTGTTGTCTTATTTTTTTAGGTGTCTTCTCCTGCGCGGGAATATTCATGGCCTGCTTTTAATACTTTTATATTATTTGATATTCTGGTATGTTGACATATGCCACTAAAAACATGCACACAAGCAAACCCAAACTCACAGGCACATACATACACAGACACACACAGACACACACACACGCAAACACACACACACATGCACACACCTTATTTATGCCGAGAGATCAAGCAGACAATGGCAATTCCGGCTAGTTATCTCACGCCTGTATGTCTGGTGGAGCAGGCCTGTAAATCTCGCTCAGACATTGTTTAAATAAAAGGCCGTGAATTCCACTTCCAAAAAATGAAAAATAGCGCTGACTTCAATTTTAGAACACATTAGTTTGTCTGTGTACACATATATTTGTGTGTATGTGTATTGTTGTGTATGTCTAAGTAATTGTGTGTCCGTGTCGTTGTGTGTTTTTGTCGTTGTGTGTGTTTGTGTGTGAGTTCAGCCATAATGCAACGTAGTCCCTAAAGTCTATGAGCGTTCTCACAAACACACACACACACACACACACACACACACACACACACACACACACACACACACACACACACACACACACACACACACACACACACACATACACACAAACACATAATCATTCATACGTAGTAAAATACATGAATGCATAAGTACATCTGAGGGGACAATGAGCGTGCGAAAATCAGAAAAAACTGACAGCGCACAACAGACCAGACCCGTTGGAGCACCATATCCCATAAACCACAACATCTCATAAAGTTGAGTGCCAATGCTGGGCTAATAGCGGCCCTCTCTATACTAATGCCTTGGGTAGATGGGGGAAAACACCCTGATATAGTTACCAGCACGACTTTGTTTTTCAAATAGGGTGCTCCACCTTTTACTGTAGAAATTGCCGCAGGGACGTGAATCTGAAATAGCGTCTGAGAGAGATCCAGTATCATAAAACCAACCATGGAGTTAATAGAAACACATGAGTCAGGTTTAGTGAAGTTTCCACCGGAGCTTGTCAATTCAGTAAAAATTCTCACAGATTGTGTGAGGATGTACAGACTACAGCCACATATAAAACCAGCCTCACCGGCATGTTTCAGGCCTGTAAACCATTTATCTGACAGTATAGTGAAGCGTTGGATAACTGCCATGCTAATATAAACACATTTGTCTGGGGGGGGGGGGGGGGGGGGAATTGAGAATTGCATAATTTAATTTTACATAATGCTAATGATAACGTGAAAAGATAGTTCATTTTCTATCCCAGTCAGAATAATCTATTTATTTGCACCAATGATTGATCATCCATGTAGACAGCTAGTGTGGCTAGCACACAGCCTTATAGTTTCCAGTACGAAGATACATACAAACGATTGGTGTCATTGTTGGTACCCAGACAAAAAGCCTGCATCCAGAAATGTTGACGCATTCCTTTCAGGGGATGGGAATAAGGGCCCTTAAGGGTCATTTAAGGTTGGCATGCCAAAATTGTTGAAATAAAACCCACATCATTGATGAACATCACAATGAAATGGTTTCTCTCCAGGTGTGGAGCCCGTCAGTGACTGCCTATATATGGCAGCGGAAGCCCTTTGCAGCCTTACTGCGAGCAACAAACTGGGAAAAGTTGTAATGCAATGTCATTACTGTAATCTTGATGTAATCATAATTCATAAAAGACAGAAACAACAAATGACGAATCATCATTTCAAAGCACGTCCGTTTGTCGGCTTTGAAAGGAGGATTGTTGGAAAAATAGTGTGGCCATCCTCCACAGAAAGGATTGAGAGACAAGTCCCAGGGACGATAAGCTGGAGAGCTGTTCTGTTTAGTCACTCTTTTTTTTTTAAATTGTTTAACAAAATAGCAGGGATGAATGTTAGAAATTCTGATAGACACAATCTAGTTTTTAATGACACCAGCTCATGTTGTGAGAAATGAATAAATATAAGATATGCTATAAAGGAATGTCATGTGATGTATATTACATATTTTTTGCATAGCTATCAATGAATCAAATCGCTCATAAAGACGTGTATTTTATTACCACTTTACAGAGTGAAACACTTGAAGAATTCTTCTCAGACAATTTGTTATCAGTCTTATCAGTATCAATGGTTGTTCATGGGCATACGGGCCAAGAACATTACAACTGTGATACAAGTTCAAAGGCATACAGCCATGTCTAAAAAGTCAAGCTTTGAAAACCTAATCGGCTCCATATGTCAGGACATATTTTACTCCCCAGCTTGACAAGTGTATGTGTGTTTAAGCCGTGTGAGGTCCCACCATGAGCCTACAGCATCGGCATCAGCCAGCTTTGGCCGCACACTGGCACACACCCAGCCACAAACAATGGAGCAGCCTAATTGTTCGACTAGGGTTTCTAAAATGAAAATATCTCAATTTTCTCACCCTTCATTATTTTATTCCCCAGCTCTGTGTTTTCGACACACATGGTGCTGGCGCCACAGAATGAAAAACATCCTCCCGCTCGCCTTCCACGCGCTTGAAGCAACGTGATGACAATGATTCTCGTTTTGTTCGTCCCGTGCATCCCGCGTTTTGTTGTTCATGCTCTTGACTGTGGTTCAAAATGTCTGCTCCTCTCCGTTCTATTTTAGTCCTAAGTGGCTTGAGAGGGCAATATGTTCTAATTGTTTCTCTCTCGCTATCTCTCCTTCCTTCTCTCTCTCTCCCTCTCTCGAGCCATCTCTGGCCTTAAGAACCTACTGCCACCTTTGGTAAAGCAGCGAATACACACTAGTTATACTATTACGGAAATAAAGCTGCCTACAAATTACAACAATAGGTGC
Organism: Melanogrammus aeglefinus; assembly: GCA_900291075.1. Taxonomy (NCBI): domain Eukaryota; kingdom Metazoa; phylum Chordata; class Actinopteri; order Gadiformes; family Gadidae; genus Melanogrammus; species Melanogrammus aeglefinus. The sequence goes on along the minus strand of OLKM01000268.1, from coordinate 326,563 downwards.
ATTCCGACTGAGGGACTTCTTGGAAGCAGCTCAGTGTTTTGGCTACTTCCCCTCGGCGTCTGTCCCACTCCCCATACAGTAACCTTTGTCGCGGCTACCCAACGCTCAAAACAGACGCAGCAAGGCGGTAACAGAGAAAGTGTCGCTGTCTTAAGGAATTTACATTAGCGAAATGCAATGCAAAGTCGTAGACAAGGGCAAATGGTAAGCCAGTTTTTCTACTGTGTTTTCGATTGCGAATTGAAAACTTCACCACATGCATACTTCACTACAATACATGCTCGATGTTATATCTGATGTCGATGACCCACTGCATCCATAACAAATCAGTGTCTACTAGTTAGGAGCGGCCCAGAAAGCTCCTACCACGAGGCAGGTAATACATACCTTGGCTACTAACTGAGCCGCTAAACTGGCAAGTTGGGCAGATCCCCTCTCCCAGGCCACACCCATAGCGGCTCAGTAGAGGGAAAAGTCCCTCAGTCAGAACTTTTACTTTTTAACTACTTTCGGCCCTTTATGCCTACTGGCATGTAGGGCAGCAACGGTCAGAACGCGCCTATAGATTTACTTGCCTGTGAAGAAACACACGACATTCCAATAAATCATTCAGAATATGTTGGGTTTTTTTTAGAAAAGTATTGCTTTTATTAAAACACATAAATAAGAAAAACATTGACTGGAGAAATCTTGAAGACGTCTTACAGGTATGCTACAATCTAATTGGAAAAACAATATATTCATTCCGTTTGTAACTGAGCAAGTGTGCCCACGTTGTTAAAACAAGATACATAAATATGGAATCTAAAAAAGAGCCCCTGTGTTGAATTAATTAACAAAACAAAAAGCGTGTATAAAATTTTACCTAAGTGCTGCATAATGAATGTCATACAGACATAAAATATTGTTGTTTTTTGTAACTTTTTCTTTTACAGCGGACGGGCCATTTTAATAATGATCTATCCCTGGTCTACTTTGTCTTATAAATAAATACTTAGTGCATATTCCCATCTACCTCACTGAAGAGCCAAATGAAAAAAAGGTTTAAGTTAAAGGTGGACCAAACTCAATTTGGTTAAGGCAAGACAAGAGTTCTTGTTATCGTCATTTAGGGTCAGACAGACCAGCTATCTGTATCACTGGTTCCTCTGGTTAAAGAAGACAAGAGGCCTCTTTGTGTTACTAAGGGTAAGACAGTCCAGCTATCTGCATTTGACGCATCACTTGCACCCATTTGCGGATTGTCATAAACAGCAACGTGTAGATGCCCCCCCTGACTTCGGTCAAAACCGAAGTCAGTGAGGACTATGTTGACTCTTTCCATTTATGGAAACAGTGGAATTGTTGAGAAGTGGGACGTGGTTATGCTTTCTTGCATAATGCATTTTGTACATGATATACATGTAAACAGAGAATGCAAGGATGCGCTTCTCTGTGACGTCTTTTGAACGGAGATGGTGGACAAAGACTACATTATTGATTAGAGTGGCATTGCTGTGAAATTATTCTTTTTCAAGGATAAAATATATCACTTATTTTTTTCATATCAGGTACCTTTTGCGCTGTTCAACTCATACATCTCGTGACAAGCTTATTCACATTTCCTAGGACACCTATTGGGTAATACCATCTACTGCGGCGGTCACCCAGATCATGATGGTTTGTTGTCCTTTGATAATCTACTAACTAATTAATTGGATAACACGCTCTGAAAGCTACAATCTTATGTCCTTTATATATTTATTTTATTTATTGTCCCCCAGGAGAACAATGACTATCAATATTATATAATGCTCCGTACTTCCAGTGACCTCAAGATATTTGTTTATGTGCCATTTTGTCAGAGAAATGTCTTCATAAAAAAATTACTTGAAATAGAACCTCACCTGGAGTGGGTGTTTTGTTAAGTTTACTGCCTTGTCATAGGCTTGAATAGAAATAGAAATCAATCAATGACATAATCAAACTGAAAAATGTATAAGCTTTTTTCAATTTCATCTACTCTGTGTTCTAAATAGTTAACGATTAATTTCAATAATTTCAAGCACTACACTCAAATATTATTCTCCTGAACTCCAGTGCGACTTGGGCTAATGTTATGCTTGGTGAAAGCTCTCACGGTCTGGGGATGACAGACAGTGGAAGTGACCCGCGTCTATGAAAAAAGCCATTCTTCAAAAAAAAAAAAAAATACTATTTTTCTTTCAACAAATCCAGAATACGAATCAATAATATAAAAAATATAAAAAAAACAACCGGCAAGTGCTCACACAGTGGTTCATTGGCGTGGTCAAATGTTCAGTAGCACTCGTCCTCGTCCCTCTCTCTCTCTCTCTCTCTCTCTCTCTCTCTCTCTCTCTCTCTCTCTCTCTCTCTCTCTCTCTCTCTCTCTTCTCTCTCTCTCTCTCTCTCTCTCTCTCTCTCTCTCTCTCTCTCTCTCTCTCTCTCTCTCTCTCTCTCTCTCTCTCTCTCTCTCTCTCTCTCTCTCTCTCTCTCATCATCATCAGTTGCTGAGCTTGATCGCCCCAAAGTACGTCCACTTCCCGTCTAGATCCAAGAGCCACGCGTTGGACACGTTGACGTACAGGGCGTCGCCCTCCTCCAGCTTGACGCCGCGGCCCTGCTGGGCGCAGTACATGTTGTACTTGTACTTGGTGTGCTCCCAGTGCACCGTGCTGCCCGTCTTCACCAGCCCCTCCGCCCTGCCGTTCTCCCGGACGTTCTCGTGGTAGATGAACTGCATGAGCTGGGCGTTGCTCACGTCCGGCGCCGGCGTCCTCTCCGGCCCGTTTTCCTCCTGCGGGTACACAGAGTAGCGCATGCAGGTCTTGGCGTAGACGTAGTAGAAGCCCGACTCGATCACCAGAAGCCGCCCCCTCTGGTAGTCCATCTTGTGGCAGCGGCCGCGCTCCTTGTCCCAGTCGATCATGACAGGCTTCGGCTCGCCCCCTGGTAGAGCCAATCACAGGGCAGGTAAGGCATGCAGTATCATTCGAATGATCATTCAAAACAAACCCGGTTGAAAGTGGTGGTGGGTGGAACCTAGTGATTTTTTAATTGTTTTATAATTGTGCTAGATTTACATAACCGTGTAAATTAAATGGCCATGTACTGTGTGCATAGTTAATGTATTAAAATAAAAACATTGTCAGTATTGGAATCAATGGTATGTGTACATTAGGGTTGGGTGATCTATTCTATTTCATATCGTCCAATAATGGTTATTCTAGATAGTCAATAAATATGATCCCATCGCCAGGGGGCCGCGGGAGGGCAGAGAGAGGGAAATAATGTCAACTGCAAGCAATACATTTAAGCTTACATGAATAAACTTTGATAACAGAGTGTTTTATTTTATTTTTGCCTGAAGATATTGGATAAAGGAGGAAAAGAACACTCCCTACACAACAGTTTGAGAGCGAATAATGCTTCCTATAATTCAATGTGGTCCAGCCGGGTAAACAACAAAAGTATCTGGGGTTTTGCAGTCAAACTCGTCTTTAAGGAAGAATTCAGAAGGGAGCAGAGCGATTTGTTTGGACAGAGTCTACCTGCACTCTGTTTACACACTAAGTTCTAGGTTAAATGAAGTTAACTAAATTGCCTTAATATCGACATAGGAAAAAACAAATGTCGATCATCCCTTTAATTGTCAATATAAGATTGGATTGCCTAACACAAGGCCAAAAGGCAGATGGCAAATGTCTGCACTCTCATATATTGTCTCCAAGCCTAATCCCTAAATTTGGCTTCGAATATGACAGTAAGCTGCTTTAAAGTAAACAGTTTTGTTACAAAGTGAAACCATACTCATGGTGACACTTAGCAGTGTACTTACTTTTGCTGTGCTCCTGACGCTGAAGGATTGGCAGATGAGCAAACGGAAGGCTCTCTTTTGCATTCTTTCCACGTCTGTTTTTCTTCGTGTCTTTCAGCGCGTCGAGCACAGGCTCCGTCTGCACTTCCTGTGTAAAACAGGAAATAGCCTTGTCAACTCAATCGCGACGGATCCATTGAGGTGAGATTTAGCTTTTTAGGGACATCACTTAGCCTGCTATTGTGTTGTTTCTATACGTAGTAATTTTCAAAACGTTCAACAAAAATGTAGAACAAAAACATAAATTTACACCAGAAGAACCACAAATTGTTAAGGGCAGAAACATAGTGCTACTTTGACATACTAGATTTTACCAATGCTTTACTTTGCTGTCCCATTCAATAATTGTCTTTGTATAACTTGGATGCATGAATGCAAAAATGTATAACCATTTATGTGTGTTGTATATGAAGTTTACTGCAAGCCCGTCTTTCTTATAAAACCCCTATCCTTTAACACTAACTCATAACCCTAACCTAGCTAGCTGTCTATCTCCTTAAACAGCAGTGGTGAGCGTTTTGGACTCACAGGCTCTCACAGTCGGACCTAAAATGCTGTGGAGCAAAGACTTAAGATTAACTGAACTGCTCATCTTTACTTAAGATGAGCAAAAACTCATGGCGTCTCATTCTCTCAGAGAACGGCCTATGTTTAGAGTTTCTATTCAACGGGTTATGCTTTGATTTTTGTATCCTTATTTTTAAGTTAACATCAGACAAGACAGAGCATATATAAAAAAACAACATGGGGTCCATGCAGGTAAACAGTAACTTCCCAAGGACTGCCAAATCTTTTCGCACTTTTGGCACCAAATTAACATAACTGATGGGCCTATGTTCTCCAAACTGATTATTAAAAAAAAACACGGGCAATAAGCAAGATCCTTGTTGCCAATGTTACAACTTGTTTGGTTCAGTATTTTCTAAAACAATAACCGCAGGAATGCTAGAAATGTCTGTTATCCTACTCTTAACTCATGGCAAGAAAATACCCCTTTAAATAAAATAAAAAAACACTATGTACATGCACCACCTCTGTGTTCTGTTTGGCCGTCCCATGAAACTCGGTCGCACCCCTTTCCAAACGTATACAGCATCACCTAATTGATATAGATATATATATATATGTTGAGCTAAGATTACGTTCAGTATTAACTCACAGCCTTGCTAGATTTCTAGAGTTAAAGTAAAGTAAATATTGGTAGACCCTTTCCACTAAATACAACGGTGTGCCATAAGTTACTTTGAAAGTTACTTTTTTTATTCCAAAGGGCTTTGGAATAAAACAAGGGGAAATCGAACCACTCTTAAATCCACAAGGAAATTGTAAATGGGCTGTCAAGTGGCCCCAGAAGACACACTGTATTACTGAGAACAGCTGAGAAATGACAAAGAAGTACTTGGGGGACTATAGATCTTAGAACTACTACAGCCATGGCACATAATACAACAGAACTAGATATAACAGAAACTCAGAACCTTTCCCTTGGCTAAGATAAACTGTCACAAAGAAAGTTTATTTGGTTATGTTGGCCAACTGTGCTTGTGCATTTGAAACTGCTGCACATTGGATCTCTCTGAAAAGTCACACAATGTGACCGCTCTCCACAAACTATGGGGCCTGAGCTCTTGAGTCACTGGTCTCAGTATCCTCATATTGCCCTGACGCCGCGGTTTGTGAGGAACATCCTGCCTCACTTCAAAGGGAATAACAACAAAAACCGAGAGAGCTGACCGTTTTATGTCCAGCTAGGCCAAAAATCTGACCAAACCCTCTGGACTTTCATTGGCCGACACCGGTGGTGGTCCCAGGGCAGGCCTTAACACAACACAGCAAGGGCCAAATAGACCTGTCACCCTTACACCTCATTAAACTCCCAGCATGCCTCCCGGCTCCACCATGTGAACCAGCAGGGAACTGACGACAACGTGTTCCCCCCAGCCTCATGCCGGCTGGGTGGTTTGTGTAAGGGCTCCACTGGGCCTGCCCAAGGCAAATACAAATACAGTGTTTCAAAAGGAAACTATGGCATGATGGGAAACAAAACACAAGTGAAGCAGCGCAGCCCATTTCTCCTCTGTTGTTTTAACTCATGGAAAGCTGTTCAAAGCGGGGCAAAAGACTTGCCAAAAAAATGACAGTTCCTTGAGATCGCTTAATAAAAGAAAGTCTCCTGATAGATAGATAGTTGACAGTTGACTTGCCAGGTTCACGAGCACATTAGTCAATGTTATTTCACAGCAACGTGAGATGTCTTTATAGGACAAGATGTTAGAGCCGACCAATGTATTCCAAAAAGTACAGTATATACATTCTCTGCTCTCAAATATATGCGAGTGTAGCAGATGTGATAGTGATTCTCCCGATAAGGAAACAATTAATGGACACAGCAAGCTATTTAAACCTATGTCCCATGGATAATGGTGTTTTCCCTCTTGTGGTCTGACCTCTGCAAAGTCCCTAGAATTCTAAGGCCACCTGGGACTTAGGTTAGCCCAGACTGACGATATGGTCTGAATGATGGTGCTACCTTTCCTCTTAGAAAACAAAGGTCTGGGAACCGCATGACCAAGCAAAAAAAATGGGATTGGTTAACAATGTGGTTTTGTAGGCTTTTGGGACATACTTTTTAATTTGTTTTGGCGTGTAATTCAAACTAGGGCACATTCTTGCTTTACACAAGGAAGTAACCACGTATGGGGAAAAGAAATCACTGCTGTTCTTCTGTCTCAAGCACATATTTGCTAGAAGAATTGACACCTGTTTTTACCCAGTGATCAGATATATGTGTGTGTAAAGTTCTCAAAACAATACAAAAGATAACCTTAAAGGATAACCCAGACTGAACATATAATACAGAGCCCACAGTGAATAGCTAGGAAAGTATACGATTGAAAGTCCTCCTGTCAAGGACTACTTTCTGCTTGCTTAGCCTGATAAAGGAGGGGATCCTTACCTCTATAGACCGGTGTTGGGAGGGCCTCAGGTCAACCTGGAGATAGAAACAGAAGGCCTTGCGGTGAGAAGGGACAACATTGAAACATTCATTTAAAAACATGACTTTCACTGAATGGCCTCCTGACACATATCCATAGGAGGAATGTTCCGAAACATTTCCTGGAAACCAGTGGGAGAGAGAAAACTACCCCAGGTAGTTGTCTTCACAGCGGTGCCAAATTATAATACTACTTTTTGCTGACTCACTCACTTGTCTGTTCTTAAACTGCATGGCTGTGTGAGTGTGAGCCATTCATTACATGCAAGCAACACTCCCATCTCTCTCTATCACAAACATACACACACACACACAAACTAGAATGTTTTGGGCAAACCCCTACACTACCACATTCCTATGTAGGCCCTCATCTCAGCTGGAGCTCTTTCCCGTTCTGTCTCCAGTAAGTCTTGCAGGTGTCCGAAGTAGAAGCCTGCATAGCTCTATAAACGGCATTCAACACCACATGGTGAATCACTGGTTACCCAAAAACAAAGAGCAACCATAAGGGGAAATCAGTGCAGCTGCTGGTGTTAATCTGATACTGCCCCCTATTGCAGTGTTTACACGCAAAGGGGTACTTATGTTGCATTTCGGGTATCATGGAAGATTTCTTCTGTGTCCAATTAATCCAAATCAACCTTTTTTTTTAAAACACACCCATTCCACATATACTATCTAGACTAAGTGCTGCATCAATGGCGTGTCCACCACAGTGCTTATTGCAATGCCAGAAACAACAAACGTAAGACATTGGAAGGGGGAGAGAGAGAGAGAGAGAGAGAGAGAGAGAGAGAGAGAGAGAGAGAGAGAGAGAGAGAGAGAGAGAGAGAGAGAGAGAGAGAGAGAGAGAGAGAGAGAGAGAGAGAGAGAGAGAGAGAGAGAGAGAGAGAGAGAGAGAGAGAGAGAGAGAGAGAGAGAGAGAGAGAGAGAGAGAGAGACAGAGACAGAGACAGAGACAGAAAGACTGTGAGACAGCGAGCGAGACCGAGTTTGACGTAGAGAGAGACCCACTCACACGCAAACAGTCTTAACAAAACGGAGATGTGGTCTGGTGTCTTGGCTTGTCAAAACACGGCTATTATTCAAACTGTCATAAAGTATCCAAAGCAGGCCTGGAAGAATGTAAATGTTGATTTTACAAGGTCACATATAGACACATTGAACTTCAACAATGTTATGATAATGATATTGGACGATAAAGATGGCAAGCTAACTACCTGACATGAAATGAACCAGATAGCATAGATTTATTGACACTGGAAACACTTTCCTTTCCCCGGTGCTGGGGGCTACTCTTCTGCACGACTCAGAAGAAGGGGAAAAGTATTTCGCAAAGTCTTCATTCTTTAAAACTATTTAACGTCCCATTCCAAAACGCCCCAGGAAGCGTTGGCTGCTATTTAGGATAACATTCTGTGTACGCTCAGAGGGTTTAACTTATGACACATTAATTACAAATACCCCCAAACGGCATGTAAACACGTCCAGCCTAGTCCAAATGCAAAGAACTGCAGAAAACATCTGTTATATACAAACAGAGGGTCTTATTTACAAGAGAGCCTCTGTTGGCTCGAGATACGAGATAGGATCTCGTAGAAATAGCTGTTAAAAAACAGAAGGCCGAGTGGAAAGTCTCCATTGCAGGACGAGATGCTATCTGTCTCCGCTACAATTCGTCGCTAGCGCGAGCCGACGACACAGCCTCAACGAGGCAGCGCGCGCGCGTCTTCAAAGGGAGAGAGCGTGCAGTGCTGCAGAGTTTCGTGGAAGTGCCAGTAAACCGGATTGAAAGTTCGTTTTTTTTGGGTGTAGATTTTTTTGGTATGCAGGTTTATTGTTGCTATGTTTGTTATGGTTTGGCTAATTTAAAAAAATGAATGCTTAACGGTGATATGGAATATTGTGCTACCACATTAAAACCATGGGTTGTTATAATGTAACTCAGCGTGGACGCAACCGTGAGGCACAAGCATACAACACATGCAAGTCAACGAGATATGCAAAACACGCCGAAAACACAAGTTTTGTAAAAACAGCGCGGTGCAGCATTGGTAGGCCTGAAATGAAAGGAACCTACCTCTTGAAGATAGCCCGTCAAGTGTAACAAGATCGCGACACTCGATGCCACTTGAAGCAATCCCATAACCGCAAGCGTCCCGAAAAGAATGGGTCGGTACGTTGTTTCCGAACTTTGCACCGGGTGGAAGCGGTGCTGTCCTGACTCGACGTCGTAGCCGTCACGATAATCGTTATGGTTAGCTGCCATGGTGAGCGCTTTTTCGTTCAGCCCAGACCAGGTCCTGTACTTAGTGTAAGGCAGAGATTTGTGATGACTGGAAAGTCCTTTAAGCAGTGGGTGGGCTC
>OLKM01000268.1:274824-312324 GCA_900291075.1 Melanogrammus aeglefinus | reverse complement strand
GAGGGGGCCACATGTTTTTCCTGACAAATAACCAAAATGATCTTCCCCGCAACAGTGTAAAGCAAAGCAAAGTAGAGTAAAGGGTTTTTATCCAGATTTGTTGGTTTTCGGTTTTTTGGTCGCGAATGGAAAGCACGGTGCAACCCAGTAACGCAAGTCTGTTACTTAAAAGTGTGTGTGTGTGTGTGTGTTTGTACGCGTGGGTGTGTGTGTGTTTGTGTGTGCGTGTGCATGTGTGTGTGCGTGTGTGTGTGTGCATGTGTGTGTGTGTGTGCGTGCGTGTGCGTGTGCATGTGTGTGTGTGTGTGTGTGTGTGTGTTTGCACCACTGAGGTTGTGGCTGGGTAGGGTGGTTGGAATCCATTTCCCATTGGGCCTTCTTTACATGCAAGTTTAAAAGGTGCGTGTTTTGAGTGACCCACTGAGGAAAATTTTTCCTGTTGGTCTTGTGGAAACCGTGGGAAAATCCACTTCCCAGTCATTCGGGCTGAAGGCAGCGGAGTCACAGGAAGAGGAGAGTGAGGAAAGTGAATTACTGACAATGACAATCGTCACTGATACAGTGCAGTGGTCATGTTCATTTGAAGGTATTTTCCTCACTCCCTCTTACTCTCTTTTCAATTGACCTCTACCTCGCCTGTCCTCCGGGGCGTTAATGAGTAACCACAGGCCTGTTGGATACTGACCAGGGTGGTCTTAGTCAGGCTTGGAGGGAAGTAGCTGGGGTGTGTTGTGCAGAGAAGCACCCTTAACCAATGAGGTACCTCCTTACTCACGAGGCTCCTGCACACACACACACACACACACACACACACACACACACACACACACACACACACACACACACACACACACACACACACACACACACACACACACACACACACACACACATATACACGCCTGCACCTACACACTCTGTAGTCATGGGGCCCTCACTGCTCACTGCGGGGAGAGGCAAGCCCATCGATGAGACATAACATGGCCCTGTGTGTTATGAATATCATCATATTCCCTCACACTCATCTGCGAAACGCACCCGTGTTTTCGTTGCTCCGACAGCGTCTCGGCCCTGAAGGTCAGACGGTGGATGCGCTGTTAAAATAAAAACAAGTTAGTCACTATCAAACACGAACTGTCTTGGTTATTTGCCGCGCCTTTCCAGGTCAGACCTACGCCGGGACTCATCCGCTGTTTTCCAAATCCCAGCGCAGTCAAAACAGATCTTTGAGTTGAGGAAGAGTACACAGCGAACCCTCTTGACTCAGTTTGCTCTTCATCCCGGGTCCTCGTCTCAGGCCCTGGTGTCCCGATAAACACCCGGGAGGATTAGGGAGACATGATTCAGCTGCTCCCGCTCCCAGGCTCCCCTCTGGCCTTCTGCAGCCCCCCCTTCTCCCCTCCTTCCCCACCCTAGGACTCTAGCTCGAGGTCCACTACAAACACACACACAAACACACACACACACACACACACACACACACACACACACACACACACACACACACACACACACACACACACACACACACACACACACACACACACACACACACACACACCTACATTTTTTTAAACATAGGTTGACAGGTGCACACACATAGACACACACTCACACACACGCACACACACACACGCACACAAACATACACACACACACACACACTAACACAAACACACACTAACACTCACACCCACATTCACACACAGAAAAAAACAACACTGTGCCCACCCCACCTCTCAGCCAGATGGAAATACAGTGGTTGCCAACCGCTGGCCAACTGTGTGGTTGTGACAGCACTCAGCGTGGTTTCCTGTGAAACAGACTAAGCTAATAGAAGCGCAAGCCGGGGGGCAGGGCATCCTCTCACGTTCTGAGAGATGTGTCTGAAGGAGTGTGTCCGCTCCACAGTGGTGGGAGTGTGGGATTTGCCATCCGTCACGGGCTGCACACCACATTGCTCATAAAGTCAACAGAATGGGAGTTTGCCACAATTAGCACCCTGTTTCCATGGCATTAGCAAAAACATTTTGAATAGGGTGTCTGATTGCATTCCGAACGCAGACATACTAAAACATGTTTTGAATCTGTGAAGGATAACTGATATCTTATTGTTCTAAGAAAAACAAAACAAAAAGCTGTAGTGGTAGACCCTGGACTAGAACGCCTTTTTATAAGTTCAGTTTTTTTTTGGGGGGGTTTAAAACAACGCAAAAGGCGATCAAACCATTCCAGTGACTGTATGTTACTATTTGATCATATGTATCGAATTAAGCTTAGCTTCAACATCTGGCTATTCAAACATAACCTAACCACCAAACAGTGTATCACTGGTTTCAGACCTCCCAGTCCCCGTATCAACATGTTCCCTCATTGATTTGACGTAATCCTTCTTACGTAACACCTCTGACACCGTCCCCCCCGTTGCGCCACAGTGCAGCCAGCCGCTTCCCCTCCAACTCTGACCCCTTTGGTCTGTGAGAGCGCTCACACCTCCTAGTCTCCCTGGGTGGGACGATGCTCTGAGCCGTTAAGACAACGTTTGAAACACACAGGGATTGTCCTCCAATCCCCCCCCCCCCCCCCCCCCCACACACACACACAACAAAAGCCTAGCTGAGATGATGATGATGGAGATGATGATGATGGTGATGGTGATGTAGCTGGTTTTCCCCCTTAGCTTTACAACACAAAGGCTTGTATGTCCGCCTCCCCTAACAACTCTTCTTGCGCTGCCATGGCCTCTCCCAACAACCCGGTCGTCTGTTGCCGGGTGAGTGGCCCGGGGAAGTGATGTCATTCTCCTTTGAATCACAAATTTGCGGTGCGGGGATTCTGAGACGGGAGGGTCTCACTCTAGAGAGAGAGAGAGGGCGAGTGAGCGAGAGCGAGAGCGAGAGCGAGAGCGAGAGAGAGAGACGAGAGAGAGAGAGAGAGAGAGAGAGAGAGAGAGAGAGAGGAGAGAGAGGAGAGAGAGAGAGAGAGAGAGAGAGAGAGAGAGAGAGGGAGGGGTGGTAAAGCGATTGTAGTCTGTGCCCACTCCCAGTGCAGGGCAGACCAGACCGGGGGTGGTAATTGGTCAGGTGGTGTGTGTTAGTGTGATTCCGTTCCCTAGCGCAACAAGGCTGATGATTTTCAGGACTATATATTTGATGTTAAGCTGTTCACTGCTCTGTTGTATTGAGCTGTCACAAATGTATTGGCCTACGTTGAAACTGCCATTTTCTGCCTTTGAATCTGTGGTTTGCTGTAATGGTATTGGTGTGGGTTTTTTATCTGCTTTCTTTACTTTTTCTGTGTTATGTTTATATTTCGTTTTTGTAAAGCACTTTATTAACCTTTAATTTTAAAAGTGCTGCATAATTTATGTGATATTTGTTATTCATTAATTATTGTTTGTGTGTAAAGCCTGTGAGTATGTGTGTGTGCGTATTTATACACAATGCAAATAAAAAGTTGTCTCAAATCATAGTGCATGGTGCCCATGCAGCAATTATGGATCTTAGGTTCAACCACATGCTACTGGCAATACTTTTTTCATAATAAGCATAGCGATCAGAATGTATTAGTAAATTGTTCATCAAACCCATCTTAATATTATTGTAGCAACGTAGTTCAGTTATAACTGCTGATTAGATGGGAAATATCAACCATAATTGGGCTGCCGCATATTTTTCTACTTGTGGAAGTTAGAATTAAATGAAAATTAGGTGACGGGTCACAGCATTGTATTTGAATGATCCCAGCCACTGGATAGACATATTCTATTACAGATAACAGATCTTGTCCTAGTATTTAAAGCTGTAACTCAACTATCTACTCATCATGGTGAGGAGGCTCAGCAGCGGTCTGCAGCTGGGGGGTCCGTCCAACTCGCTGGGATGCGAGAGGTTCATAGGTGTAGTGGGTTTGGAACAGCCAGTTAAAGGAAGTGCTTGTCGCCTCGGGAACAACCACCATTGTACTCAGACGTCTCTCATTCCTCCCCTAACCACTTGCCCACTCGTTCAAGAGAAAGGATTTTGGACATGGGTCATGACGTCAGACACACAGGTCGCCTCTTCCTCCTTCGAGGGGGCCTCTTGTTTCCATTGTCTGCCAAAATGCTTCAACCCGTCTGGACCGATCTTCTGGAAATCTGCTATCGAGACACATTCTCCAGCTCCTGTATCACTGTAATAGTCTGAAATGACCCGTCTCCCCTCCCTCTCGGTTCTCCCTTTCTCCTCCTTTCGTCTCTGTGCGTGAGACAGACAGCTCCATTCATTCGCTGCTCACAGAGCATAATGCTGACAGGCCGTCACCGAGCATTGCCTAATTACACACGTTTGCCGGTAAGGCCTCATATAATCGTATCTTATGGCAACAATAGCTGTTTTGTTGCTGAAGTATCAAAGGAAAAACTAATAACAGTGACAGAGAGTGCTGCAAAGACAAAGAGCTTTGGATTTGAGACAAAAGACAAATCTCTTCGGTTTCCTTTGGCACGTGTAGCGGGCGCTCACCCGAGAGCATCGATGGGAGGACAGATTGTTTAATGGGTTTGGAGCTGGAGGAATTTGGCAGATGGCAGCGATGCCAGGGACTGCTTAAAGGGGCTCCTTTGCAGGGAGAGATACAAATACAAAAATAACAGAAGTCTAACATTTTAATCATCATTGTGGTGAGGTCATGTTGAAACATAGTTTTCAAGAAATAACCACTCCGATTCTACAAAACCGTAGCAAAAGGTCAGCTCACCGTTATACGCTATTATTATTTTGGTGTATCGTGTATGTATTTATAGATCCCAAGGGGAAATGCATTCTATGAATTTAACCCATCATAGCTAGGAGCCAGGATGGGGTGGGCTGCCGCAGGTTAGCGCCCGGGAACGAGCTCCAGATGTAGTGCCCTTGCCTTGGTTATAGGCCGGGCAGGAGAGTAAACATGCATGTTTTTTGTGGTGTGGGAGGAATCATGCAAATCCCACACAGAAAGTGCCCCGCCAAAGCCAGGAACCACTTGCTGTGAGGCAGCAATCCTAACCATTGTGCCACCCTAGTGCCTGGCTTTACATTTAATGCATCCTCTAAAGCAGGGGTTTCAAACTTGCGGCCCGCGGGCCAATTGTGGCCCGCCGGACGAATATTTTGTGGCCCCCTTCTTGACATCATAGTTTAGTCCCTTTTTCTTCTTTTTTTTCCTGAGTCGCTGCGCTTGCCCAGGGGCCTCATTTATAAAAGCTTGCTGTGCACAAAAACCTTGCATAAGACGGAGGTGAAATGTACGTAGGCCAATGGTATGGCTTCTCCCAAGTGTGTGTACGCTGGAGATACACCCTTCTCTCCTGTGTGACTCCTCTGATGTATTTCGAGCTTACTGAAGCATCTGAAACTAACCGCCTAGCAACCGAGTTCCTCAAGTTGTGGAGCATCATCAGTTTTTCTCACTGCAAACGTTGGTAGGCTATTTATAGAACAGCTATGTTTTGACATGTTTGATTGTATTTTATAACTGCATAGGCCTGGATACGTCAGTAGGTGTGTGTGTGTGTGTGTGTGTGTGTGTGTGTGTGTGTGTGTGTGTCTTTCCTGTGTATCCAGTGGGAGAGGAAATATCGATGTGTGAAAGTGTTTTCTATCAAGTTGAGGCTGACACATATTAATTTAAATTTATATATCATGAGATAAAATCATGTAATACATTTAGGAAATTATAACATGCATCTCTTCTCAAAAATATTCGACCCGGGAAGTTAAAACTTCTGTTTCTCTGCCGCAATCATCTTAAAAGGATTAACAGAGGAAGAGCGGCAGTGATCAGGAGGAGTAGGCAAGAAAAGCCATATGTTCAGAAATGTACAGTTCATGTTCTGAAGAAGATTCATGTTTTAAAGAGCCGTTCATGTTCAGAAAGAGCCATTCATGTAAAAAAAAAAGCATTCATGTTGCAGCACTGTTAATAGTAAAGCATGAGAAGACTGGATATTTGTACTTTTTTGTGGAATACTTGATGTGGCCCAGCTCACCCAGACTCTACCTCCAGCGGCCCCCAGGGAAATTGAGTTTGAGACCCCTGCTCTAAAGGGTGCTTTTTGGATTTATCTTCGGTTCAGCTACTATTGCTTTAGAGATTCAGCGTGTAGAATTTGTGTAGAGTCACTAACAGTGCCTGCAATGTTATCCCAGTAATTGACCTATATAGTGGGTAGGTCCTCTACCATGAGCCATCTTGTCTCACTGCCATTTTTCTATAGTAGCCCGGAACGAGTCAAGGACCTATTTCTTATATTTTAACAATCAATATTTTACTTGTAAGCTAAAGTTGACATTAATAAATTGAGCTATTAAGAAACCTCATCACTTATATAACATATTTGTTGTAGTACCTAGTCACCTTACAGGCCATTCTCCACGGAATTCGGAATGACCATTAAAAGCAACTAAATCCTATATACATATTTCACCTTTAGAATTCAGGAAGTTCGTTCTTCTTTTTAAATAAATGGGAATGAAAAAACAAATATATTTTATCTGTGGCCGTACCAGGAAATCAACAGATTCTGACACTTATTTCTGACAAATTTACTTATTATTAGTCGCTTTGGATAAAAACGTCTGCAATTGCCCTAAATGTAAATGTAAAAATGTAAATGATTGAAAATCCAACAGAAGTTTCTTCAGACCACATGTAAAAGCTTTATTGTCCCACATCGCTTTAACAATGACATATTTAGTGCTTTGATATCAAGCTAAGCATGTGTCAATTATTCAGCATTGCCACTAGAGGAACAAGAAGTTTACTTAACATTATACAACTTACATAAATTATTAAATATCTTATTTGGCAAAATGTTACAAGGAAGCAGGAAACAGAAGTAAGTGAGGGCTGCCTGTGAGCATTTATAGAGATAGGAACCAAATGAACGCTGGAGCCAACACAACAAAATATTAGATACAAGACTACTTTTTTACGACAACCACCATAGTTTTTCTCTGCAGGAACAGGCATTGATGTTATCAAGTTTGTTTAGCGACACACGATAAGAGTTTATAGGTCACCTGGAAAGAGAAGAACGTTGAAGTACTACGTTTAAGAAAGAAATATAACCAGGAGCAGGGGGGGGGACCTCCCCCCGGTCTAAAGGAAAGGCCCTTAGACCAAAGCAGGCTTTCACGCTCAATACATTCGTAGTTTTTTTGTATACTTTGTTTGAAATGTTTAGAATGTAAACCAAGAAACACGGCGGTGTGCATTTCAATTCTCAAAACCCCTCCAATTTTGTTTTTTAACAACACTGTCTTCAGGTATAAACTGGATGGTCGTTAGAAGCCAACCTGGGCTCTGTGTGTGTAATATTTATCTATATCGATATATATATATCGATATAGCATTTTAATTCATGATACAGGAATAACTGTTACGAACAATTGCACGTTTTGGCGAGCCATGGATCAACACGATAGCCAGGTACATTTATAGAACGATATTCAGCCCAAAGAAGGAGTCAGAGATTTCAGAGACTCAGCCATGCAGATTGGGACGCGATCCACAACGATGAGGAGGAACTCAAGGAGAAGAGGATCACCAAGATCATCTTCTATCTCTGGAGAGGGAGATGGAGAGGGAAAGGGAGATGGCGGAGGAACGAGATGGAATAGGGTGAGGGAGGGGACGGAGGTGGGAGAGAGAGAGGGGGGGGGGAGATGGAGAGGCAGGGAGAGCCCAGAGCAGAGTGTCCTTCCCTTTTTGTCTGTTAATCATTGAGGAAGCAGTACTGATGCAAACGTCAGCGAATCAGAGCCTGTGTGTGTGTTTAGCATTCCTCTGATGAGTAACATGGGTGTGTGTATTCAATAGAAGTAATGATAGCCAGGAATATTGAATAACACACACACTGACGTGTGCATGTGGGTGGTGGTGGTGGTGGACAGGCGACTGGCGACTGTTTAGTTATGTGTGATGCTACTGATGGTTTCAGAGGTCTTTCTTGGGAAACCTGTGATTAATGTCAACTACGTCAGTAGATCCCACCACCCTGCCCTCCTCAACACCGTACACGGTGGCCCCAGCCTCGACACCGATGCACAGACACACACACACACACACACACACACACCACACACACAGTCCCGGCTTCATACGGCTAGAGACTCCACCTCTACAATCCAAGGCTTCTTTCATCACTGAGCAGCAGCTCAACTTCGACTGGCCATACGTCAGGTAAAGGAGTACAGGTTATATCCTAACGATTATTTGTGCAAAAGCGAAAAGTTGGAAGGTTGGATGGAAGGTTTGGAAGGTTTTCCAGGCTAAAAAAATACAATGCCTTGAAATCCTTGATAACTTCCTGATAATCACTATTGATTGTGTTTTGAGCAGAGATTGAACCTCTATTTTGCGCACTAATACTGATGGGAAAAAGTGATCTGCGATATGAGGGGTAAACGCTAATATCTAAATATATATATTATATATATACACCTCTAATTTGACAGGTGTGAATAATCCAAGTGTTTTGATACCACATATTTACTGAGCCTCAGTGCAACAGGGCCAGAAACGGAATACACCATGACTGACAAGCAATCACATTAGAGTCTTGAAATACAATATGCTCGAGGAGAAAAAAGGAAGTCATATTAAGCAACTTGAATGACTTTGGGCAGTACAAATGATGACGTGTGTGGCTGTGTGGTGTGTGTGTGTGTGTGTGTGTGTGTGTGTGTGTGTGTGTGTGTGTGTGTGTGTGTGTGTGTGTGTGTGTGTGTGTGTGTGTGTGTGTGTGTGTGTGTGTGTGTGTGTGTGTGTGTGTGTGTGTGTGTGTGTGCACATGCGTGTGTGAGGTCGGTGTCTTTAGCATGTGGAAACACCACCACAGAGGTGAACTGTCGCATTGACATCATCCACTCGAGTGGGGATTCCCTAACACAGAACACATTGTCTCAACTAGGGCTGGGCTTCTCTCCTCCGCTTTCTTTCTGTAGCAATAAAAAGAAGATTAGCAAGAACACATGAACAAGGTTTCACCCGAGGGTTCGGCGTTTCCGACGTTAGTCACTAAATCAGAACGACGGAGGCTAATACCAAGCATAAACAGAGCTCTAGCAACTAATTGGGAGGAAGGAAAAAGGAATTACTGCTGGTCACGGTACAGTGCAAATGACACACACACACACACACACACACACACACACACACACACACACACACACACACACACACACACACACACACACACACACACACACACACACACACACACACACACACACACACACACACACACACACACACTTCTTGGTGTCATCTGCCTGGCGCCATCTAGTGACGGCCGGCTGGTATGAAGCCCTATAGGCGACACTAGAGAGGGGGGGGGTCTCGGTTTACATGGACAGGTGTTGGGTAGGGAGGTAATACAGCAGTGGAGGCCAATAGGCAGCAGCGCGATTTCGCATACACAGAGCAGGTGTCACCGGGAGAGGGGTAAAGATAAGGGAACGGAAAGGAGAGGGAGAGGCTAAAAGTGCTCCAGGAGCCACTGGAAGAGCGGCGGGCCGTGGTGGGGCAGAGAGGGCGTCTCTCTGGGGTGGGAGGGCGCCGGCAACTGGCTCCGTGCCTGGACCTCTTCACAGTAGCGCAGCAGGGCCTGCAGCAGGTCCCCCACCCGGCACTCCCGCTCCCGGAGCCTCTGGACCACCGCCTGGAGCTGTGGGGGGCCCAACCAGAGGATCGTCAGGCGGCTCCCTCAGGGTGTGTCTACGGAGGATATGTCGGCCTAACTAATGGCCGTTAGTCTGTGCCAGATTTACAAGGAACACATTTAGATAAAGATGTATAAAAACTAAATATACACAACATGGTTTAAACACGAAGGGTCTGCAACCACCCCCTGTTGACTCGAGCAATTCATGTATTTTATAAATTTGGGGATTTCAAAAATATGGTGTATATTTTAATTTCAGTTCTTTTCATACGTGCATTACCGCACCGATACACCACGGGGAAAACATTGTGTGTGAATGCTGACTTGGCAGTACAACTTTTCCGAATGCCACGCACATGAAGGCCCCATGAGAGGGATTAACAGAGATATTGTTCGATCACACAGTAACTTATCTCAGATCAACCAGTCCTACTAGTCCTACTACTACCAGTCCTAAAAGCAGAGACAGCAGACACAGCGCTCGTTAGCCAATATCTGAAAAACTGGAGTGACACCTTGTTTATATTCTACTGAACAGAAACCGATTCCTCAGTTGAAGTATGCCCGATACCAGTACTCAGACACGATACGGTATATGTACCCGTACTCATAATGTACTCGTGTACTCGTGAATACTGAAATAACTTTCTACATTTAGAGAAAAAGGGGCAAAATCCTATGTTTTTGCCACTCTCCCCAAAACACTGTGTGAAAGGTCCACTCAGCTTCGGACGCAGGTGGTGTTCTTTTCGTCTCAAGACCAACGACTCGACATGCACAAGTACCCAAATGTAAGGACTTGTATTACCAGTGCTGGCCGGGTTTGTGTTAGTTGTTAATAGCCAATCACTTGCTTCCAGCAATGATTAGTCAAAACAAATATAAAGCAGAAGATGAGTCATCTAAAGTCTGATTTTTGCCAATGCAGTCACACACTCTTTCTACAGACGACCCCACTCACCTGCTGGATCTCTTTCTCCGTGCCCAGCTGCACCTGGGGCAACTCGGCCATGGAGGCTGCAGCCCACTGGAGCATGCACCTCACCTGGGGGTCCAGGATAACGGCCCCCTGGGGCTCATGGCCCGGTTCCATGACCTCAGAGTTCACCAGCACCAGCAGGGCCTTGGGAGCCTGCGGCTGAGGCCTGTCCACGCACACTGTCCCTGTGAATATACACAAACACACACACACTTTACGGGCTTGACGACTTGTGGTCGACATGTTTTCAAATATAGTTTAAAGTGATGAATAAAACAAGTCATTATGTTAGAAAGGGTTTTCTACAGAAAATGGTGGCCTGTTGAAATCCTTCCGTTCCTTGCATGCAGATTTAATGGTTTGGTACTGTTTCCAAACGTGTCTATGTAGGCAAGCAGGTGACCAATCACTGTTCTCTCGCGTGGCCAGGCCAGGCCACCCAAATGAGAGCGACGGGGTCTATTTAATGCGTTTCGCGCATTGAGGAAGTACAAACGTCCCAAAAGCAGGGATTCTCCTTTTATGCAACACTGTAGTTTGTAACAGACGTCATGAGAACTGATAAACAAGTTCCTGCATAGGGTGAAAGTTTTCATAGAGCATAGCTAAAAGGAAGTGTGAACGGGGACTGACTCATTTAAGGAAAAATGAGACACGCAAGCCAAGGCCCTCGAGGCACAACCGGGCTGCCAGACTGCAATTCCCCCCGAAAAAAATCATTAGATTTTTTTCTTTCAAAAATATTTTGTAGGTCAACTGCCACTAGTGATAGATCATTGAGTTACTATACATTACAAGAAAACAACACAGTTTGTCTGCAATGAAATTATGTGGACGGGACTCACAACCCCATAATAAAGGCATTTTATGAATGAATACAACAATATCCTCTGAAATGTTTTTTTTGCGCTACACTTTTTTGTACTTGAACTGTTCCTTATTTTTCTTTAAACCACACACGATTGACGGACAGCCACCCCTTGGGTAACCTGCAGTACATTATGGAGTATAATGCTCCTTAGTCCTGCTGTGGGTTCCCACGCCTTAAAGCATGCCTGCACCTCACTGGGGCCACACACACACACACACACACACACACACACACACACACACACACACACACACACACACACACACACACACACACACACACACACACACACACACACACACACACACACACACACACACACACACACACACACACACACACACACACACACACAGCAGAGGGAGTGGATGAATGAGCAGCAGTGTGGCTTAACGTGGGGGTGGTAAAAATCCCCGACCGTCTCAGACAGCGCTAGATAGACGGGCGGACGAAGCCGCAACAGAAAAGTTCAAACTGCTACACCAAAAATAAAGTAACTACAAATAGGAGAGGGAAACGCAAACCCCTCCGCCCCCCACCACCAATTGATCCGTCTGAATACTTCATCTTCTACGTGTGATTATATACGATGCAAAGTGTGGTGTGTATTTCGTTGGCGGACACGCAGCCGTTTACATCCTTACCACTAGATTCCTCCTTGACGTCGGTCTCCTGCTCCTCGGGACATTCACTGCAGGGTGACAAATACCACACGGGTTAGACAGCAGAGGGAGGGGTGGAGGAGTGGAGGGCTGGAGGGGTGGAGGCTAAAGGCTACGGGACACTGCAACGCGGTGCAGGGAGGCTAATGCAGACAGATCCCCAAGAGACCTAGTGCAGACGGCCATAAAGACAACAGCATGCCACAGTCATTGAGATCAAATGATCACGGCGCATTTCAAAGCAATCGTGACAAGAGGCCCTTTAGAAGAGATAGGAGAGAAAGTGGGTTCCGGTTGACGATAACATTGTACATTTATGACTCACAACAGACAAGTCGACAATTATTCAAGTTGAGATTTATTGTTCGCTGACGTATCGAACCGTTTCGTATGTTGGAAAAGGCTTGGGGAAAAAAAGTTTTTAAGCTTGTGGCTCCTTCCACATTGAACTCTCTGCATGAGTTCAAAACAAAAGGTTTTTATGTGTTTTTAAATTCTGAAGGGCATACAACCGATTAGTTGATGTATTGCATTTTATTGCTTATTGCTGCTTTCTTTGCCAGGTTGCTCTTGAAACATAGGGTTTAATGTTAATGAGTCATTTGGTTTTGTGATTATGATTTATTAATCGGTCGGGCCAACAGGTAGTTTATTCTCTCCCGTTAGGATGATATAAATCAGAAGTGTTTCTTACATAGCCAATGGCTATAGATATCCACTCTCTGCCAAATGTGTGGATAGCATTTCCTTTCCAGATGGAAGTTTCAATCAATTTTATTTTTTATACCTTGGTATGTCTGGTTTTGAGCGTGAGTAACTGAAGAGGAGACTGGCATCGGAAAACAGTCAATTGCTAATTTCATCATTCCAGAACTCTTTAGGGTGGGGACTGAATGGAAATTTGGACACTTGCAACTCATAATCATTGTCAGATGTCGCACGACAGGAATAATCAACAAATAACTGTTTTGACGTCACTTGAGTCTTCACATTGAAGGTAAGCTACTTAAACAGCGGCACTTTATTGCTCATACAGTGTACAGTTTGAATTTGGACACTCAAATTCAATCAAATGCACTGTCCAGCAAACAATGGGACAGGTTTTGGATGTACTGCTACTGTCGGGGAGGAATCCACAACATAGCCAAGCAGCAACTGTAAAAAGATCTCAGCTAGCAAGGAAGCAAATCAATTGACTTTGTACCAGGCAACATGCACAAACATGCAGGTTCCCACATGCATTCCCACAGATACACACAGCCAACACACACACAACACGGGTGTGGTCATGCAGATACCTTGGAGCCTCTACTGAGGGACAAACTAGGCACTTTAAGGTCATAATATAAGCTGGTCAGATTAGTCCAATATGGTCCACAGTGTTTCCCCCAGAAAATGTCTTAGTCAAGGTGGTCAAGGAGCAGGGGGGGGTGTCTCTGTTTCAATTCCATTCAAAAAGCCTTATGGCACGACCATTGTTGTAACAGTATTACTGATGCATTATTGAGCTTTATTTTTTACACCTGATGGAAGTATGTTTTCTTTCCCATATGAGAGTTTTCTACTTTGTTAATGCATAATAATTAAAACATATTTATTAAATAAATAAATAAAATTATATGGTAGTGAAGGCGGGGCCCTATTGTTGTTAAGGTGGCTGCCTTAACAACACAGTACTGGGGGAAACACTGGTCCAGATTTATTTGCACAATTTGTCCCATTCTAGGCGTGCAAGCCTCATGTGATTTGAGTGTTTTGCAATCTCAGGTGAGCATAGCGCAGAGGAGCGTATATAAGCATAGCGTGGCATAGGTGCGCTAGCTAGCTGTGGTGACCGACCTGTCCGAGGGGGAGAAGGACAGGTGGTCCTCACACACCTCCCCCTCCAGACCCAGGCTGCTCCAGCTACTGCTGTTCCCATTGCTGCTGGGGAGACAAGGAAAGCAGGGCATTCCTCAACAAAGCCGCATACAGTGCCCACACTAACATGAATCAACGCCTAACTATGCAGACAGTTGTCCTCAAGGGCACTTGTGTATACATGTCCAAAAAGATTATCTGCCAAAACGTATTCATTGTAGCATCGATGTATGACAAATTCCAACATGTCTCCACCTATTTAAATACCAATATCAAAGAAAAGTTTCCTCCAAAAAGTGACGTGCATTGTTCCTATCGCTGATTGCAGGGATGCCTAATGTTGATATGATCTCTAGGCAAAAGTAGTATGAGATCATTACATTGTTGACTTCACGACAATAATCCTGACAATCTTGGGCGCTCCAAGCCGGACGGTCTGTGCCGGCAACGAGCGCACAACCTCACACACCCGTTTCTATAATTAGTCGGTGATGTCGCTTGTTGGCAGAAACGCAGCCCATTGTGTAAGAGAGGATGTAGGGAGAAGTAAAAAAAAAAAAATACCTCCATCAGTTGGCCTCTGCCTCAGACACAGCTTCCTCCAAAGGGCTTTGTTTGAAGGGATTGGGTTTGACAGCTCGTCATAAGTCAATCAGGGGCTTTATTGCCTACGTAAAACCCTTGAGCCAAGATCTTTCCCCCGCTGCTCTGTTTATCTGCTGGGGTGGATGTGAGTTGCACAGTGGGAGGTTTTCGAAGAGGAGCTAATGAATTACATGTGGTGGACTTTGTTCTCGGGGAAACGGCGCCAGGGGGCGAGGATACTGCTCACGGACACACCTTTTGACAATATTTTTTTACCCTTCATTTTGGCTGTGGTGGCCAAAACAAGAATGTCCCTGCGCCGTCGGTGTCGGGAATAAAGCTGCAACGATGACAGGCAGCGCCTATGTATAGACAAGAACCTCAACAGCTCCTTTTGGTTAAGTTAAAGATTAAAGATTACAGATGACAACGCTATTGTCACAGAGGCAGATGAAACTGTGTCTCCTCGGATTTCCCAATTTAAGACTGTCTCGCTCTCTCTTGCTCTTGCTGTCCTGTAACATTCAAATGCTACTCAACCCTGCAATTTAGGAGAATCTGATATATTTAACATGCACAGTACCAGTACCCATGTATGCAATTCAATATTTGCACAATTTTGGAGAAATGGATTTCATGGTTCCTCGAGGAAGAAGTGGGATTCATGAAAAACATGCTGAGGCCAAACTAAGGAAATATGGCTTCCTTTTATTATTTTTATGTATGCCGGTGTTTCAATGTCTTACTGTATGGCTCAGATAAGACATTATTACACCTCAGAACAAACTATGAGCATTTCAGATATACAAAACATAATCTAGCCTCCCAGATCCTAACTCAAAGCAGCAGTTTAGAGCATTAAGGCAAAAGATTTTTAACATGTGATAATCTATTCAACAAAAAGGGAGAGATTTTAGACAGCAAAGAAAAATTATATTCATTAATGATGACAATGTTAGTGTTCCTTGCAGGAGTAAAATAAAAACAAATGCAACTTGATGATATCCAGTATATGTTTGTAAATCTTAATTGAGGAGCTGTTTTGGTTTAGGATCATTAGCTATGGTTTAGTGCCAAATTTCCAACCAGGAAGGCCCATGAAGCACATGTTGTTCTCCAGGCGTCTCGTGAGGGGACACGGTGAAGGGGTTCAGTGAGGGGGCGGTGGGGTTGGCTGCAGCGGCCCTTACCTGTCGCTGAGGTGGAGGAAGCTGCTGTTCTCGTCGGGGTGCTCGTCCTCAAAGCTCAGGTTGGACCAGCTGCCCAGGCTGTCGTCGCCCACGCTGAGCTGCTGGGGCATTGTCGACTCAGTAGCATCCCTTCCTGGGGAGCTACAAACACACACACGTACACGTACACGTACACGTACACACACCCACACCCAAACACACACACACCCACAGACATACGCACACACACACACACCCACCCACAGACATACGCACACACACACACACACACACACCCACACCCACACCCACACCCACACACACACACACAATTAAAGACTAAATAAAAGTTGATGTTAGGGAATTTACATGTATTCGATTAGAATAAGAAGTTAGGCCGAGAACCATACACTAAAAACATGTTGTGCAACCTACTAGATAAAAAAAAAAACTAAACAGGGCCGAGTGACAAATAGCCAGTCATCTGGGGGAAATACAGTATTAGGTGTATTAGTAGGACACTTCTAAGAACGGGGGAGAGCCATCTGTTGTGGTTCAGAGTTTTTGAGATTACTCAATGGGGCGACGCTGTGGTGAGGTACCTCTCGTGGCTGGGTGATTCCTCCCTGACCGCATCTCAAGTAGCCTGAGGATGTGACTCAGCCCGAGTGCGTCGGGTACGTGGGAGTGCGTGCGTACGTACGTACCTGGGGTTTGCAGCCTGGCAGAGGTTGGACAGCGCCGACGTCATGATCTCGGCCGTCAGACTCTCAGCGTAGCTGGCCCCGTCATGGCCGATGCCGCTGTCGGCGTTGAGGCTGGTGTTGCTCAGCTCCCGCTTGGCCGTCTCCATGGCGACGGAGACCATCTCCTCGGCGAATGCCACGCGGAGGTCCAGGTCGATCTGGATCTTGGGGATCTCCAGGAGGTGTTCCGCTCCGCCCTCGAACTCCTGGCCCCGCTTGGGCCTCACCCTGGGGCCCGCGTGCCGACAGTGGTGTTGGTGGTGCGCTCTGGGCCTGGTGCAGTGGGGGCAGGCTCCCTCCGACAGCCTGTCCGCATAGGCGTGTCTGTCGTGAGCCGGGGGCCTCAGGTTCTCCTGGCCCAGGTGGCCGGCCGCAGAAAGACCCATCTCCAGAGTGTCCTCCACTATCTTCCTGGCGTAGTGCTCTATGACCTGCATGACCCCGGCGCCGTAGCCCCCGTCACTCAGGCTGCTGGTGCTGTGGTATTGCCCGCCCTTACCTTCCTCGGCCAGCAGGGGGCAGGAGAAGGCGTCTCTGATCAGATTCTCGGCCATGTCCTCCAGTTTGGTGCTTCTGTAGATACAGGAGTCTGTGAGAGACTTGGGCAGGAGCGCGGGCGGCAGGCACAGCTTCCGCGTCACGTCGCAGGTGATGCTGTATGCTAAGGACTCCGAAAAGTGGACCAAGTCAGCGTACTCCCGCTGACGCTGTTCCTCAGAGTCCTGAGGGCAAGTGCACCCGCTGCTCTGTCCGGCCCTTGGCTGGGACGCCTCATCCCCGGCTGCCTTCCAATCCTCCGGTAGGGACCTGGACGAGTGGAGTCGGTGAGCGGTGGAAGACTTCTTCTTCATCTTGCGGGCGGCGTGGGTCAGGCCTTGCTTGATGGAGCGGTATGCCAAGCGGCTGGCGTACTGGTCCAGCACGAGCTCTCTGCTGCCTCCCTCCTTCTTCAGCACCCTGATGAGGTAGCCGGCATACTCGTCAGTCACGCTCTCGCAGCTAGGGTACTGGGAGGACAAGCCTGGGCTGGAGGTGGCGGTGGAGAGGGGATACTGGGGGCTGGAAGCCATTGGATGATGGTGATGGTGGTAACACTCAGGGACTGGCCTGTCCAGGCTACTTCTGCGCAGGGCGCTGTGATGGGGACACTGCGGACCCGGGTTGACCAACCGCTTCACGTCACTGATGACTTCCCCCGCCACCTCGCCGGCGTAAACCCACAGCGAGTTGAGGGTCTCCTCCGAGAACTGAGCCACGCTGTCCCTCCTCGCAACTCCCTCTGGCGTCCCTGACCCATCCTCCTCTTTCTCCTTCTCCAGCTTCTCAGCCCCAATCAGGGTGTCCATCTCCGTCGCCATGGATACAATGTGACAGGCCAGCCGTTCGGCATAGCGGAAGGCCTCCTTGTTGGACATCCTGCGAGCAGTCGTCCTCGAGGTGCCTCCGATCGCCGAGCCTCTGTGGACGAGCGCCAGGCCCGCCTTCTCCGTGTTCCTCTTGCTCTTCCTCCTCGTCCTCTTCCTCCTGCCCGTGGCCCTCAGCCTCTTCCGACAGCGACCGCATCAGATTCACCATAAAGTCGGCCTTGTCTGCCTCGGGGCTAGGGTCTGCCGGCCCGGGGCCGGGCTCCGGTAGGCAGCGGGGGGTAGGTGGTGGGGTCGCTGGGGAGAACTCCTTGGCCAGCTTGCCTTTTAATTTCTTGGAGAACTGCCTGATTTGCTTCTCCTTTGACACCTCGGTGGGCTGCTGGGGGCTGGAGGGGGGGGTTCCGGGTGTCCGTGTGGTCTTCTGACCGCAGCTTGGGGTGGAATCCTCCCTGGGGATGGAGATCTTCCTCTGGACTCCTGTCCTGGCTCCAGGCAAGTCTAAAGAGTCCATGGTCACAGGAAGCATCTCCCCTGTCCCACCACTGCTACCAGGGATACACTCCCCGCTACCTCTGCTTGCACATTTTGGCTGAGACGGCTCAATGTGTGTCCCTGACGTCTGTTCAGGGGGACCGCTTTGATTCACAGCCCCACAGTCCTTGCCGTCGTATGTGAAGCTCTCCTGGCCAGCTCTCTGCACCAGCGGTGAGTCAGGAAGATCGTCGCTGACCGAACCAGGCCTAGAAGAGGAGCCTCTCCTGCTCCCTATATTCTTGGTGAAAAACTCTGCGCAGTCACCAAAACTCTTTTTCATCTTGGTAGCGGTCATTAGCTCACATGCCTCGCTGACGATCATGTCCACCATATTGCCAGAGAAGTGGTGGAAAGGGGACTTCCCTTCGGAGGCGTCGCCCCGGGGACCGTGTGAGTGGGGTCCTTGAGGGTAGTTCTCAGTCTGCGTGGCGGCGGTGGTGTCTGAAGAGGCTGTCGTCACCACTGTCCTCTTGGGGCTGGTCTGTGATGTGGGGGCCAGGGCTGACTTATACTGACACGTCTCTTCGGAGGGCACGGGAAGGGAAAGGACTTGGCCTGCCTGTGGCACAGAAATGCAGCTGGCCATGCCCGACACTGTAAACAGCGCTTTCTTCACCGTGCACACCCCGTTCTCCCCTGACGGGCCGGGGGTCCCGTCGGCGGCCGGGTCGGCGTGGCACACCTGCGAACCGGTGACGGTACTGCAGGTGTGTGTGCTGGTGTCGTCGGAGCTGACGTAGCAGACGTTGTCCAGAGAAACACTAATGGCTGCCTGGCTCGTGAAGGCCACGTCAGCCTGAGGAGAGTTGTATGAAAGCCTCCTGTATGACCGACTCCGACAGGTCTGAAGCATAGGAGCACACCACCTCCTCTCCTTCATCGTCGTCGTCCTCCTCCTCTGCCTCCCCTCTCCCTTGGCCGAAGGACCAGTCACTAGGGGTGAGCGGGGTTGAGGGGTGGGAGAACTGACACACCTCCATGATGCCCTCAAACACCAGTTCCTCGGCCAGGTCTGCAGCAAACTGGGACACCGTGCTGTTGAAGATCTGTTTTTTGACCGTCAGGAACTCGTTGAGCGCGCCGGACACGGCCTCGCCGACCAGGAAGCCCGCCAGGCCGCTGATGGCCCGCTCCTTCAGCACGATGGCGCGGCGCATGCCGATCTCGTGGAAGGCCATCTGAAACACGGAGGAGGTGAGCCTGGCGGCCAGGTGGCAGAGCGTGGTGGTGCACTGGGACACGCCTTTCTGGAGGTCCCGGAGGGCGCTGCCCAAGCTCATCTCCACCAGGTCTGTGGCGAAGCGCTGGATGCCGTCCTTCAGGGACTGAGGCCTCTGCTGCAGCTTGTCCACCGTCACGGCCTCCTGGATCTCGGAGAGCTTCATCAGGTGGCCGGCGGGGTTCTGGAACTCCTTGTGGCAGACGCAGCTCAGGTTCTTGTTGTCCGACATGTCCGTCGGGGACTGGTAGCCGCACACCGAGCCCAGTATCTCCCTCGACAGACTGCTGGCGAAGTCGGAGTAGGTCTTGTAGAGCGAGCAAAGGTCCTGGGGCTTGCGCAGCTCTGAGACGTCTCCCTCTGATTTCCAAAAGTACTCCAGTGATCCTCCGGAGTCGCCCAGTGGGCTGAAGGCCGAGGCGCTAACGGGGCTGAAAAGCGGACCCTCCTCGCAGGATGTCCGCACAGGACGAGGGGAGTCGGGCACTTCAGAGTTCGGGGAGTATGGTGACCCGGGTTTTAGAGGTGTAGGCTTTTTCAGATTGGCGGGAAGGGGGGGCTGGTCAAAGCGCTGCAGGTTCCTACCCTTGGTGGAGCAGCCCCGAGACACGTATTTCGAGCCACCTACGTTGATCTCGGACGGCTTCTTCTTTTTCTGGCCCGGGTCTGAGGGGTTCACCAGGTCCAGAGGCAGGGTGAGGGTGCAGCTGTCGGAGCTCAGCTCGTCTAGGTCATCGAATTGGTCGAAACTGTCGAAGAACTCGCTGACTTCCGAGTCGGAGTCCTCCACGGGCTCCCTGGGCCCGCCCGGCACCTGGGGGATGTCCAGCTTGGCCAGCAGACTCTTTTGGTAGCCCACCTCGTCCAGGAAGATGATGGGGCTGGGGCTGGAGCCATCTGAATCGTCCGACTCGCTGTAGTGGGCGGCGGCGGCGGCGGGTTCCGGGAGGCGGGTCCCGGGGTTGTAGTGGGTCCACTGGGACTCGGGCGCTGACGGTCTCTGCACCGTGATGGACACCTCGGCCCCACACTTGAGCTTGGAGGCGGGCCGCTTGGCGGAGGAGCTGATGATCACACGCGACCCTGCGAGGTCTTTCTTTCTCTTGTGGGCCGGGATGGTCTGGGACGCGACGTCACGCTTTGTGCCATGGTGATACGGAGCTGCGGCTGCAGCTGCAGAAACAGATACAATATGGAGAAAATGAAAACCAGACACAATTTACATTTTTTTAGTGAATAAGACACTTTTGACAAGACACAAAATTACATTATGATCAAATGTTCCTTTCTTTGACTGAAATTGTATACAAAACAGTAATGACAGCTTATTGATTTAAAAGATGACATATTATACCACCAGGTGTGTGTGAGAATAGCCGTCACAAGCCCTTTTGAAAATCTGCCTCCTCTGACAAGGGGGCGTGTCGACCTAGATGTATGACGGATGTATGAGCAACGTAGACTGATCTATCCAGCATACATCTAGGTGGACGGCTAATCATACTCACACCTGGTGGTGGTATGATAGGTCACCTTTAACCCTTTCCTACAAAGAAACCCATGTGAGAGGAACATTAAAATGCTGCGCTTCCGCTTAAACCCCCCTTCTATGTTAAAACCTACAGGGGGCCCCTCTGGCGTCCTCCTCGTCCAGATGCTCCAGCGCGGTCACAAAGTCGTCCTCGATGGACGAGACGGACTGGTTGGTGTCGTCCTCCTCCGCCTGGTGGGACTCGGACGAGCCCCTGTGGAGGACCTGCAGCTCCAGGGCGTAGCGGATCCCGGCCGCATAGCGCCCCAGCAGCCCCAGGAGGGAGGCCATGATGGCCTGAGGACAGGGCCCAGAGCTGGGACTGTGCCTCAGCACGCACACCACTCTGAGCCAGCACTGAGGAGAGGATAAAAGGAGGGGGGGGGAGAAAATAAGAGGGAGATGGAATAAGAGGAGGGGGGGGGGGGGGAGAGAGAGACAGGGAGGAAACCCAATGTGAGAGGGTTTATTCGTTCCGCTAGAGGACAATCGGCTAAGGCCTGCCGAGCACAAAGAGAAAACAAGACGGTATTTGGATCTAACCGCCAGACAGATTGTCAAGGACTCCCCCTCCCCAGGCAACGTGGGGACCTTACGAAGCAGTCGTCTGGAGTGCCGTCTGATTGGGTTTCAAAGACAGACACACACAAACATACACAGGTTCCCATGGGGGAGCCCTTACCTCCCTCTCGTCCTCAGGCCAGGGGATGGAAGGAATCAGGCAGTGAGGGGGTTTGTTGTTATGTCTACACTGCTGGTAGCACGATGCTTATGCAGAATACTCAGTGTGTGTGGGGGTGGATAAAAACACAGATTGGGCACAGGCCTTGTGTGGGAAAACAAGCAGGAAGGACACAGCAGCGATTGTGGGTAAAGGAAACGAACTCTGCCTATGTTCCCACCTGTGTTTGTCCGGGAGCATGCGCGGCGAACAGAGGGAAACATCTTGCACTGATTTACATGAAAGGTGATGTACATGGCCTCAACCTAGGCGTTTTTTCTATAATCAAACAGTGAGTGCAACCAGGAACTGACTTTATTTTTTTCATTTCATTTCTTTCTCCACGGTTGCCTAAAATGAACACTGGCGTTTCAGCCTTTGGCTTAAAAATAGGAGGCTTATGTCACATTAAAACAACTCACATTACAAGCCGCCATCTTGGTGCTTTTTCACGATTAAAATAAGAATAACAACCCCGTTGCAAGGTTATTCTCAAAATGTTTGGTGAAAGAAGTACCCATACGTCAAAGCATGTTCATCTCATGGCGCTTCAGATCCAATGACTGAAACCCCTCCTACACTCCGTAATGCACGGAGACACCTCCTACATCTACCTGAGTGGCTGGGTCCCTTCCCGGGGCCGGGCGGCGCGAGTCCTTGAGCAGCAGCACCTCGTCGTTGCGGAGGCTGTGGACGTGGAGGGAGCGGAGTAGGTCACACAGCTCCACGGGCAGAGAGGACAGAGCCTGGGGAGCCAGAGAGGGTGTTGTGGAGAATGCAGTGGACTCTTGATCACTGCTCGCCGCTGTACATCATCTGAACCAGCGTCATCCGAATGCATCAGGCTGCGCTATACATATAAGATATAACAAAGCCTTTCTGACCGTGTTCGGTATCCCCTAATGTTGCATTAAATGAAGGATGCTACGTGGATACATTTATGAAGCGTGCATTTCCCTCCAAGTGAATTTCCTCCTATTGCCCTTTGCTCTCCAGTTATTTCTGGATTACAGTTATTATGAAACATAATCTCTTTACAGTCACCCTTTATTTATTCGCATAATTAATATGAAATGAAAGCCACGCCTAATTGTATCTTGTTCAAATATATGAGGTGACAATTGTTGTATTTTTTGTGATACAACTACATGAATACTGTAGTGTAGCGTGTGAGTTTGGTATCGTCTCTCTCCAGTTCAACGGTAAATCTGCCTTGGTGGTTAATATCCAGCTACACCAACTCACCTGTGGAGAGACATCCTTCCCTTCAGAGAGACCAGGAAGACACACAAAATTGATCTGAAAAGAAGTGTCAAATCCCATTAGTGCTAGGCGCCTAGGATTCCTCACTCTGGATCAAAAAAAGAATTTTTTTTTTTTTTACTGGCATGCCATAAGTGTTGGACACGAACCTCGGTTAACCTGAGTGCGTCTCCTCTCTGCAGCTCCACACTCACACGACACAGCTCTTTCTTGGTCCTCAGAAGGCTCTTCACACACTGTCCCCCGCTGTCGCGCACCGTCTGCACCACAGACCACAATAATACATTGGAAACTATTGATTTCACCCAAAGCCGGTGCAGTGCCAACACCAACGAAGGTCTCCAACCTTAACATGGCTGATTTGTCTGTCTTTATCGTTACCAATGCCGCTTTATTTACATAAACCCAGACTGCCACACTCTAATAAAATGAATGCCTCCTAAGTGCTAAATCTACAGCGTGTTTTGACAGTGCGGGTGAACAGCATGCTCTCTGATCAGAGCAGGGAAATGCAATTACTTTTTGTAAAATTTATGAGAATTTTTGATCGATATAAAGGCTAAATCCAAATGACAAATTTCCCATAATCATCAATAAATTCCATAATTTAGAAAAGATTCTTTACTAGCCAGAAACAGCTGGCTAGTAAAGAATAAAGGTTGAATTAATGTAATTCTAATGCAAGTGCCTTCTTATCTGAATAGACCAACATAACCTCAATCAACACTTGATGGCCAATTAGAACTCAGGGGTAAAAAACAAAGCAACAATAGCAAGTTTTTCTATTACATGTAGAAAAATAAGTGACACACATAGTTTCTAAAATGCATACTTTCTACATTGAAAATAAAAGTTATTGTAATGCCTTCATATTAACAACACATTAGGATGCTATATGTAGAAGGACGCCATCTCGAGAGATGTACTCCAGATAACTTTAGTAGACAGACCTCTTTTCGAATGGACGCTCTGGTCCTCAGTGGCACCCCTCGAATGCGGGCACAGGCGTCCATGGCAACGGAGGGCTGGTCGTGGCTACCTGACTGGGCCACTCACCTGCACAGAGAAGAGTCCAGAAGAAGGGAGGGGATGGCGGGGAGAAAGGGAGAGGGAGAACGGCTTAGAGTGTGATAACCCTGTGACTATGGGCTGAGTGTGTGTGACTCTTAGCATGAGATGACTAATGCAATAGAATGTATTACTGCAGGCAAAAATATCAAACAAACAGACAGTCATGCAGACTCATGTGACGAATGTTACCAACAAATATTTTCAGAGAAGAGCATTAAAGGAAATTTTCTTGTTAATGCTCAGCTATATGCAAAATTATATAGTGCCTTCATTACCATCCTACAAAAATAAAGGGTTCTGCAGGCCTTGGAGATCAACATCAAAACAGCTACAGTATGTCTGGACTTGTCGTGCTGCTGTGGTCAACACTGCGCAGACCTTCTCCCTTTGAAATCCCTTCAACAAGCCAGAGTGCATCCATGATCAAAAAGCATGGTGAGATAACAGAGGTGTAGGCTCTGGACCAGAACTCGGGCGGGGGGGGGGGGGGGAAACACACTTAGTAAGCATGACAGGGATGGGAAAATATTGACTGTCCTTGCTTGGAGGGAGTTACTCTTTTTCACCCCTCCCTCCCCAAGACATCTAAGCTTCATCCTTTGAGGTATTGGCCAAATTGAGTGTAGAAAAGGGCTTGAGCTTCAATTGATCAGCCAACCCTACCCCCTGAGAAACACGATTATGGAGGAAAAGATAAATAAAGTATACAAAAACAACAGGACCACTGCTGCTAACCTCAACTATGCAGTGCATCCTGGCTTGGTCATAGGGAAATAAGTCACAATGACGTCTATTATTGCTGTGACCAAGGCCATGGGGAATAACAACAATTCTCTGAAAATGTACTTTTTGCAGCCTGTGGTGTTTTTTGTTTACCCCCGAAGCTCGAGCAATCTCTTGTTTTTCTCAATGTAGCCTCACTTTTGTACAATGCTTGCAAGAACACTGTTCAAATACTCTATGTTTATTATACCAATCAAAACATTTAAAAGAATTGCAAGCTTTACTGTAAGAAGTTCAGGTTTGGGGGAAGGTTCATTTTAAAACTGCTCTGCAGGAATCCCATGTCGGATTGCCTCTGTGAGTACTCGCAGAACAGAGCCAGCAGTATCCATCACAAGATAACATTGGCCCCGAAACATTCGCCAGCAATATGTATACAACATATAGGCCTATTGATAGAGCAAGAGCAAATATTGTGCTAATCGGGACAATGACATCGTTCTCAGCAGCGACACACTGACTGCTTAAATAACTGCAGTGGTATGAAGCCTTAGCGTGAACATTTAGCACATCCACAAAGTAACATAACATGGTAACGTTAACGCTCTCTGCAGGGAAGATGTTTACCAAGAATCCTGACAGCGAGACGTATTTGTAAACGCCATGTTTTGGTCAGACTCGATATCGATGTACGTTGTCTGATCGAACTGGTTATGAACAACAAATGCTACGACGATGGGTAGTTACCATTGAAGGCGTCTAGGATAGTAAACTAGCCATGAATCCTGACGTAGGTTCTCTCCAGATGATTCAAAACCTCTCACCATTACAATGTAGCCCCACAGGAATGGATTAGTTGCTGGCAAGCTAGCTACTGCAAAACGACAATACCCACTTCCTGTTTTAACTCCACACAATAATCATGGTAGCGACAAGGGAAAAAGATGGGATTCCAATCAATAATTGTGATGAAATATATAATGCGGTGGTTGTTGATAAGCTGTCAATCATTTGTTTGGCAGCAGAAGCCAGGCCTCGTTTGGATCGGCCTGTGATGTCACCCGAACAGCTATCAATCAGATACATTGGTGTTGAAATACACATTGTATTCAACCGACAAACCACTCGTTTGTATCTGTTGGACATTTGATATGGGATGTATGGAGAATGGTTTTAACTCACCGTTCACTGTTGGGCTCCAGCATTATGGCGATAGTCAGCCTTGCTGATGGGCGGTCCGTGTACGATCTGTTTGTTTTGAACGACTCTGGCCCGCGTTTGAGGATTAAAAGTGCATTTTGAATGTGTTTTTTTTACATCTAAATTTTCCAACGCCGAGATAGCTGCATTACTTATAGGCGTATTTGTGTTTAGTTAGCTAACAAAATAAATACAATGTGAGATATTTGTATGATCTAGAAAAGAGAGTTATGCTTTGTTTAAACTTATAATGGCAACTAGTCTCGATTTTGAACGGGCCATCACAAATTAATATATCAGCTATATATTAATTGTTATACCGTTAGGATGTGCCGATTCGTTTGACTCCCAAAAGAGGATCCGATTTCCCATCACTGACCGTTTCCTCTTTTCCAAGCATGCAAACAATCCGATTTCAGGCACAGCTAATCACTCTCAGAAGAAACTGTAGAGCACAGAGCAGTCAAACTGCAATAATATAATCCAATGTAATTGTATATTGTATTATATTGTATATAATAAGTAATCCAATCAATTAATAAACATATTTACGAGTTTACAAGTCATCTTTACTCAACCTTAATGCAGCTTTTTTTACATTTGCAAAAAAAGACAATTACCGGTATTCACTATTTAACGCTTTTACCACTGACTTTTCCAATTCAACTTAAAAGATACGTATTTTGGGCAACTGTCATTATTGCTCATGGCAAAGATCGCTTGGCTTTATAATACATTTTTAACAAACAATCAAAAGTTCCCACTTCCCCATTTTGCTCAACACACATTG
Source organism: Melanogrammus aeglefinus (assembly GCA_900291075.1). NCBI lineage: Eukaryota > Metazoa > Chordata > Actinopteri > Gadiformes > Gadidae > Melanogrammus > Melanogrammus aeglefinus. The sequence goes on along the minus strand of OLKM01000268.1, from coordinate 285,345 downwards.
CACCGAAACCTATTTGTTTTTAAACCTACAGTGGGTTAACTTATGGTCACATATACATTTAATGATACCTAATTTGTCATTTTATATCATAAAGCTAAATCTTTATAGGGATGTTTTGGTAGTAAGGTTTCTTGTAACCACTTATTTCTCTTGCTTATTTTCAATGACATAATTAAGTTATAGTTTGTATTATGGAAATGAGGGTCAGGAGAAAATTAGGAGAAAATCAGTTTAGCAACTGCAAAAAATGATTTCAAGAAAAGGGACCTTGACTGAAGTTAGTGGATATGATGGAGGAGCAAACGTAAGTATTTTGTTGAACAGGTCGAAAGAGAGGATGTGGGTATTTCTAGACATGGAGGCATCATATATGGTGTGCAGTTCAGAGTCACATCATTTCACAATAAGTAATGTAGGCTGTCATTTTATAAATAACAATCAGTGGATTAGTTATAAAAATAATATACCACTAGTAAAAGTAAAGTTTATTAAGTGTGGGCAATTCTGTCAATTAACCATTGTTTTGTATATTTTTTTAAGCTAAAGGACACTTACCTTTTGACCACTTAGCATTGATGACTTGCATGCATAGGTGAAAATTAAAATAATCAATATCACTATTTCAATGTTTAGTTATTATAAATACTTACCTCTGTTATAAGAGGTGAAATATCCGATTCATTTCTTTTTAAAGATTAGATAGTTAATTATACATTTTGTTATAAACTTTATTTTTGCTTTAAATGCCAAATAGGCGAACCAAAACAAACAAATAATTATAAACATAGAGAACAAAATGATGCAATGCAAGTGAGCAAACCCCATTGTGTATTCATTCACTTTTATTGAAGAAGGAATATATGAACAGGTGGCCTTTTTTGAGGCACCACAAAAAATGTACAACAAAGCTGGACCATTTATTTATTCAGAATACAAAAATACACATCTCAGTGACTTCAAATTGTAATAAATAGTTAACCATGCATTCTAACCATAAAAAGGCACAGAAAACAGTCACTTAGTAGTCATAAAAATTACCAACTACTTACTTACTTTACCAAAGTCATCCAGATATTAATATAGGTGACAACTGTAACATTATATTCCAAATGTGAAAACACAATACACATCATATCATATAACCTTAGGCAATAAATATGCAAATATTCAAATATTGTTTATACCTATAGAAATTTTAAGAAATTAAAACTGTGCCATAGTAAACTAATGTAAACAAATGAAACACACATTCCCCCCCCCCCCCCCCCCCCAACATTTTTCTTGTTTTGTTTTTTTGGATTATGAAAACCAGGCAGTTTGCAGCATTTATTTACAGACCACTGGAAAACTCAGTAAGGGAGAAGGTGGGCATGTCCACTGTGTATAGAACAACCCAACTCCCTCCTGCCTGTAGTCTGAGTCAGAACATGTAGGGTTAATATAATCTGGCTGGAAATTTGAAACATCACAAGCATACACAACAGAGCAAGGGGACTCCGACCCATACATCAAGATGAAATACACATTCATACCCAAATGAGTGGCCATGGAGATGAAGAATAAAATGCATAAAATATGGTTATTGAGCACTGAAGAAACAAGGCAGTTGTATTCATACTACTACCTCTGTTTAAAGCACTGACAAAACAAGGCCTCAGTGACTTTTAGACCCTGCACTCTAGACCCTATACAACTGGACTAAAGTGCACTTTAATCCAGACTTCTGGAAAATGATTAGGAGAGGCATGAACCTATTCCTATCCTCTAATTACTGATACATATATCATTTGCATTTTCTGAATGTGAGTCCAAGGCATAGTTCATATGTCCATACGTTTAGGGTTTGTGTGATGCAAAAAAAAAAGACACTTGCTGAACTAGTAAATGAAAGGCATTGGAGTCAGGCGTGCAGTGATTGGAGTATTAAAGTTTGACTTGAGTCTGAAACACAGCTACTATCTATATATATATTAGCCCCGATGCAAGTGATTGTCTGCAACAGCATTACTAATGATGCAGTAAGAGAGAAAGAGTGGGAGCGACTTGGGAACGCATCAGAGTGATATGTCTCCCTCTAGTGGAAGATCTAGCATAATGCTGCAGCTTAATCTGCCAAATCAAAGTCTGACTTGATTATATATTGTATGGTTTAGCTGCCTTTTGCTACAATTCAGGGAACCATTATGGAAAGGAACCCCTTATCCAAATCCTCTTCTAGTTTACTCTACCGCGATATCATTATGCAGGAAGCACTGTAGGGCAAAACCAGTATTTGATATAAAAATGCAAGTGGGAATGATATTGCTCTGGGGAGGACCAGTTGAAAAAATAAAACAAGATTACGAATGTAATGTGGACCAATCATTTCAAAATAAATGAAAAAAGGGGAGATTCAGACTGATGGCAATGATACGCTTTACAATTGCTGATAGATATGGGGGATGCCACTGGTAATGAAGAAGCATGCATAGTTACATGTATGCACGTGTACACACACACACACACACACACACACACACACACACACACACACACACACACACACACACACACACACACACACACACACACACACACACACACACACACACACACACACACACACACACACACACCTGCAAGCAAATGCATTGTGATAGATGGTGAAATGATAGCGCAACAGTCATGTCTGCCTGTTCTAGTCATTCATGGACATGGTCCTACGAAGGAGAATCACCTTGGAAGCACAGAGGAACGAGACTACAATCTAATGAACTTCTGGAAGAATCTCGGAGTGTCTGTCTATGGGGGTTCATTCTAAACCATGAGACCATGGAGGGCTGCCATGTTAGAAAGCTGCAGAGTCTGTATCAAAAAAAACAACAAGAGCTATATATTGCACCGCCATTAGAATACAACAGCATTGTCATGTACAAAAGATTAAAACTGAATTAATAATCCACAAAATGATGCCATGGTGCTAGGTACACGATCCAACATGAATGCTGCTGACCATGCATTCATTGTCCGCCCTCTACAAAGGCATTCAACTACAACACTTACAAACAGTGTTTGCATACACCAGTAAACTGTCCGTACAGTGCATATATATCTATGTATATCTATATCTATATATAGATATATATACATACTTTTTTTTATCACATATAGAAATATACCCTGTAATGCTTTCAATCTTACAGACATATCAAGAAAACTTCTATTAACATCTTGCTAGTAATTCAAAGAATCAAAAACAGAACAAATGAAAGCTGAGTTATGCTGCAAGTCAACTGCTCTATATTCAAAACCAACACTGGACTCCCTTCCTCCTTCCAAATAGTGTTATCCAAATACTGGAGTTGAAATTGCTACGGTAAAAATACAAAACAAAATGGGAAAAAGTCAAACATTGAACTGTTATAACTGATATGAGGGTTTTGCACTTGCACAATATGCGAGGCAATTTGAAAAAGTGCCTTTACAGTATTAACACAATGAAGTCCCTATGCTATATAATGGCTGGCTTTCAGATTGATGATAGCCATCCAAATAATTCTGAACGTCCACTCCGTCCTTTCTCGTCGCGATCGGCCATGAGCCCCATGAGCTTGACGGAGCCCCCATGGTGGCATTCTCCGTGCCTCAGAGTGGTTTTCTACACCACTAGCATCCCATGACATTCACTTTGGTACAGGCTTTCACATCAACGGAGAGTGTGTTCAATCTACAGCTAAAAGTCCTAGTCATATTCATATTCATACCTCTTCGGTGCGTTCTTATGATTTCTACGGATAAAGCACGTTTTTACACTAGAATTGGAAAATATGGCACTTGGACAAGTCACTTTGACACCAACTTATCATGCAAATGAAATAAATAATGAAAACTAAAAAAGAAAAAAAAAGCTTGATTTCTTTTAGACCAAAAAAAAAGATGCTTTCAGTAGTAACAAATGGCATCGTAATACTTAAAGTCATAAAAAACTTGTTCAAGTGTTATTATTGTACACACACGCACACACGCACGCACGCACACACACATGATATAAAAAAAATCACTAATCATGCAAATAAACATATCTATAGTTGAGTAAGCATGTCATGCAACAACATCCCAACCACAGAAACCAAACACTGAGCTCAAACCCCAGAGACGGCGTCATCCCTGGTCATTGCGATGGCCTGTTCTGAATGGCTGAAATAAGCAGACCATACTTGCAATGTAAAAACACACTCACCGATTTAAAACACGCTTATGCAATGACCTGCGTTAGAACAGAGAGGGAGACTTCGCTGCCTTTTTGAATTCTAGACATGTGTTGGTTAACATGAAGCCATTTCCATCGTGCTACTTTCTGTCGTTTGCAATGGTTCCGCCGACCAACAAAGTGCTGCCAGTGGGAACTGAAACCAGCTCTGCACTGCGTCCCGCATGGCATCGCTCCTGGAAGTCCTTGGTTTTGCTACTCCGACATGGCCGCCTGTAACCGGCACACCGCTCAGCAACCTGAGGGCCGTAATGTCTTGTGTGTGTGTGCCATGAGTGGAAAGGTGTGAGAAATGGCTTTTTAATATGTAATTCTTATAAGACCAAAGACATTGTGAGGCATCTCTCTCCCCCACCACCCCCCCCCCCCCCACTCTTTCCCCCAAATCTACTTTCTTCCATTCATTTTTCCTTTCTTTTGGCACAAAGCTTACACTACACACTAAACTCTGGATGTCACATGTGTCTGTCCCAACTCACAGGGTATTCTCCTCCCCTTCCCTCCCCCCTCCCCCGGATTTGAGGCATAAACAATTTGAATCCTGTTCCCCGGGAAAACCGAGCATTTCAACAGATGCTCCACGACGGCGCTCCGATCAAAACCCCTTCCCGACAAAATGGGGGTGGGGAGGTTCATTATTCCCTCTCTGCAGGTGTGGCATCCTCTTCCAGAGGTCAGAGGTCAACCATGGAGGATTTGGCCAGGTCTTTAGTTCCCTGGAGGATTCTCTTCATATGACCCACTTTCGATATCCCCAGATCCTGTGGAGAGAGACAAGGAGAGGTGGAGCAGAGAGTGAGTCCCACCCAAGTCCCAGGCCTCAGCCCCCCCCCCCCCCCCCCCCCCCCAAATCGCTCCTGCTCCTTATTGCAGACACGCTAGATCACTTCTACTTTGGCCACGTTAACATTACAGGCTGAAGTGGCCCAGGTCTGATTGAGATTACAAATGGACATATTTCTCACAGCAGTTTGGGTAGCACGCATCACATTTAATCTGGTCTTTTCAAATCAAAGTGGGGCCACCTTTGGCAATGTATCCTCTGTATGCAGGAGGCATAACAGTGGAGAGAACAGGTTTTGGTGTTTCAAAACTGAAAGGTAGCGGGTTCAATCTCCAATGTCCACAGCACACCCTTGAGTCAGCTCCTTCATCAATTCACTATAAGCCGTTTTGGATATGAGTGAGGAAAATAAGTATGTGATGGTAGATTGCACACATTTGTGATCTCTGCCATTGCAGTATAAGCAACATCAGTCTTGAGTATTAATGCCTGCATTGCGAAGCTAGCTTTAGACTTACAGTCAAAAATAAACCACAAACATTTTCAAATCTGAATTCTGGAGCACTGCAACAGTTGGTTTTATACGCGACTCACATTTCTGGGTCTGTGGCTTGCATTAAGTGGGGATCATACCAATTTCAGTTTACATGTATGACTTTGCTTATGCCAGCTTTGCTATCATTCTTGGTTCTTGGTATTAGGTCTCTCTTCGTGTAAGTCAAACTGTGACAAAATAGTTTCAGAGGCACAGAAGTCTGAGGACTCGGCCTACAAGGCAATACATCACAGCTAACCCTGTATCTCAAAGTTGTATATATATATGAACATTATGATTATATAGAGCAAAGAAACACAAGCTGAGGATGGATGCGTATATCTGAGGTCGGGTCTGAGAGGGTTTGTGAGGTTGTGCATAATTTGGAAATTATGGAGTATATTCTTGAATTTAATCATGAATTAATTGATCAACCTATGCAAGTTACAAATTGGCGTTTTGTTGTTTTGCATTATGAGTATCATTTCCCTTGTGCTTGGTGTTTTGGCATTTATTGTAAATACAGTGGATCCATCTTGCGCTGTATTCATATGACGACAGACAAGACAGACAGACAGACAGACAGACAGACAGACAGACAGACAGACAGACACACACTGTACTGATGCACTTACAATCCGTTACAAACAATAAAATTCACACATGATAAAAAACACCGGTGATGTCAGTCTGCAATGAACACGGATGGAGACAAACAACCTTTCAACCTCGGTTCAGCCTCACACAGGTCAAAGATCAAGAGAAACAACCAAACCCCGCCCCCTTCATCCCTTCCTGTACTCCATCTTCCCATCCGGCCTGACCCGGTCGACCCCCCCTGACCCTCCCTCTTTCGGTGACCCCTACGCCCTACGCTGGACGGCCGGTCTGGGATCCACAAGTCGGACACTGATAGGTCTCCGCTAACTCCAGCGCCCTGCCCTGCAGCACCCACCAGCAGCAGCACAGGCAGGCAGTTCACCCCCCCCCCCCCCCCCCCCCCGAGGCCAGAGAGAGAAGCCAAGCAGAGCACAGCACCACCACCACCACGGTACGGTACATCACGGTACAGCACAGCGCAGCCACGGCACGCCAGGTGGCGGACAGGGTTGATTGTTAAACAGGCAAAAGAAGACAGGAAGTAGATTGACCAAACGGAGGAAGTAGGCGCGAGAGAGAGAGAGAGAGTGAGAGTGAGAGTGAAAGAGTGCCGGAGTGGAAGAGAGAGGTCATTCGGGTGTAAGGGAGGAAGGAGGGATTTGGTGAGGGAGTGAGGCGTGAGAGGCGAGTGTTTGTGTGTGTGTGTGTGTGTGTGTGTTTACCTTCAGGTCCCTGCGCTCCAGGTGCAGCAGCTCGGAGCCGCGGATGTCGTGGCGGGTGAAGATGTCCCGGTACTCCCCCAGGCTCAGCTGCTCCAGCCAGACGCCCACGTCCTCTGTGCCCCACCTCTCCACTACTCACATACACATACACACACACACACACACAAAGGTATGCATGCATGCATGCAGGCACACACACACACACACACACACACACACACACACACACACACACACACACACACACACACACACACACACACACACACACACACACACACACAGAGAGCAAACCAAAGAGCAAAGCAGAGAGGGGCTCAGTGTGCCACTCAAGTATTAAACTCACAATGCACACACACACACACACACACACACACACACACACACACACACACACACACACACACACACACACACACACACACACACACACACACACACACACACACACACACACACACACACACACACACACACACACACACACAGATGCATGCACGCATATACAAACACATACACATACAAACAGACACCTCAATCTCACAATCTCATTCACAAATCTCTCTCTCTCTCTCTCTCTCTCTCTCTCTCTCTCTCTCTCTCTCTCTCTCTCTCTCTCTCTTCTCTCTCCTCCTCTCTCTCTCTCTCTTCTCACTCTCTCTCTCTCTCTCCTCTCTCTCTCTCTCTCTCTCTCTCTCTCTCTCTCTCTCTCTCTCTCTCTCTCTTTCTCACTTCTTCTCTCTCCCATTTCATTCCTCTCACTCATCCTCACACACTGTAGAATTCTTCAGAAGTATATGGCATATGTGTGGCGACACCACCACAGCTGAGGAAAAAAATGAATTAAACAATCATAGGAGAGAGAGCACACAGAGAGAGAGAGAGAGAGAGAGAGAGAGAGAGAGAGAGAGAGAGAGAGAGAGAGAGAGAGAGAGAGAGAGAGAGAGAAGAGAGAGAGAGAGAGAGAGAGAGACAGAGAGACAGAGAGACAGAGAGGTGGACAGAGAGAGACATAGAGGGAGGGAAGGGAGGGGACGTGAGAGGTAGAAAAAGAGGCGGCGGCTGGAATTAAGTAGGCGGGGTTAACAGAGGTTTAGAAGGTTGGTCAGAACAAGGTACTGAGCCCCTGACGTTCCATGTAGGCTAAAGGCATGCGGGTTATCCACCAATGAGAACACAGAAAGGAAGTAGGACGTCAAAAGGGGGGAGACGGAAGCCTGTGCAGCCCACAACCATCAACAACCGGTCCCTAACCCACCAAGGAGACGTCTGAACCACCTGCTGTCGGCCATCTTGACCAGAGCGGCTTTGCATTGGAGGCACCAACACACAGGTTCACAAGCGACCGCCTATTCAGTGTTCAGCAACCTCCCAGACAAGAAAGACCATACATGTGTCCCACATACATATAACCCAAGTGGACTCAGACAATGGCCTTCCAGTGAAATGAGCAGTGTGAGGTTTGAGTCCTTTTTGTGGTAGCCTTGTTCTGTTCCTTCTGTGCCAGGTGCTTGTCAGAGGCCAACATGCTTTTTAAATCCCCACACAGTGCATTTCCCCTGCTCTTGGTTATAAATGCCATTCAAAGTTTGCTCAAAGTGACAGCTCCCCAAGAAGAATAAAACAAATCATAACACAGCAATTCACACAGGTGTGGTGACAGAGAGAGAGTGGGGCGTGTCACGGACACACACGACCTCGCGTCTGTAGCATCACGCGCAAACGGTCATTGGTCACACTCAAGGAACGTGCGGCGATACAGCGTTCAAACAGACAGAGAGGCTAACCTGTAACGAACACACTGAGCCATAAGTAAAGTCAGCTCCGTGTCTTCTTCATCATTTCTGCTCACGTTCGGATCCCGACACGGACACAGACCACCCCGTGAACTCCGCTCGGGGGAACAGAGCTTGTCGTCCGTGCCGCGGGGCGTCGGCTCACCTCTTGCGGTGTTATTCGACGCGGTGTTGTTGTAAAAGAGAAAGCGAGCCCCACCCCTACCTGACTGTGGACTGGTCTTCTTGGCGGCCTTCTCCTTCTTGAACTTGGGCACAATGCGGAACATGCTGCTGCGGCTGTTCCTCTTGCCATACTCCAGAGAGTGATCCTGACACACAAGCACAGTCAACCTATAGCCTTTCATTGAGCCATTAGTCTCTGCTGGTCCCCAGCCGGGTTGCAGTCATGAATACTGATGGGACTTTGAGTGTATTGTTGATCCGAGCTGAGTGCCATGTGTGGATTAGCTGGTAGATGAGTTAGAAAATGTTATTACATGGCCTTGTTTGGAAAACCACCGCATTCAGCAGACTGTTATTTCTTAATATTATTTCTGAATAACAGACCGCTGCCACGTTGCTATGGATGCCATTTCCAAATGTTTTTATTATTATTATTTATATTATTATTTGTATATTTTATATTTTGTAAGAAGCCTTGTAATAAGCAGGACCATGAACAGCGTCACCCTGTATGGGTTTATTCGCGAATAATGACACTGTTATTATCCCTATGCATAGATACATAGATACGCAGAACATGCTATATTCTGCATCTATGTGTGCATGTTGTGTATGTGTTTTAATCGGTTTTCGTGTTTTTTGCCGGATTTACATGGCATGGTATGGCAGAGTTGCGATGGGTTGTTACCAGCAGTATGTTCCTACAGCTGTGTCCGTGTATGGTGCGTGTCTACGGGTATATGTGTTGGTGTGTGCGTGTGCGAGCCGGTTTTGCTCACCTCCTCGTCGTTGGGCTGCAGGATATGGTAGAGCCAGGGGATCTCCCCCAGCTTGCCCAGCTCCAGCTCCACACTCTGCAGGGCTCCGGACAACAGCTCCTCCTCTGGCGGCTCCAGTTGCTGCAACACACACACAGGCAGACATGTAGACACACGGTCAACACCTATGGCTTCCAGGAAAAGCTCCCGTGCTAAGTTTTGTGCACTGTTGGCCGGGTTGCCATTGTTGTTTTCTTTTTTGTACTCAACGTAAGGCACGTAACGTAGAAATGGAAATATTTATATATGTAGAAAATATATGGACCTCACGTGTGTGTGTGTGTGTGTGTGTGTGTGTGTGTGTGTGTGTGTGTGTGTGTGTGTGTGTGTGTGTGTGTGTGTGTGTGTGTGTGTGTGTGTGTGTGTGTGTGTGTGTGTGTGTGTGTGTGTGTGTGTGTGTGTGTGTGAGTGGGCCTGACATGGTGTGTGTGTGTGTGTGTGTGGGTGTGAGTGGGCCTGACATGGTGTGTGTGTGTGTGTGTGTGTGTGGGGGTTTCTGTGTGTGCCTCACATGGTGTGTGTGCGTTTGTGTGTGTGAATGTGTGTGTGTGAGTGGGCCTGACGTGGTGTGTGTGTGTGTGTGTGTGTGTGTGTTTCTGTGTGTGCCTGACATGGTGTGTGTGCGTGTGTGTGTTTGTGTGTGTATGTCTGTGTGTTTGGGCCTGACATGGTGTGTGTGCGTGCAAGCGTGCATGCATGCGTGTGTGTGTGTGTGTGTGGGCCTGACCTGGTGTGTGTGTGTGTGTGTGTGTGTGTGTGTGTGTGTGTGTGTGTGTGTGTGTGTGTGTGTGTGTGTGTGTGTGTGTGTGTGTGTGTGTGTGTGTGTGTGTGTGTGTGTGTGTGTGTGTGTGT
>OLKM01000268.1:269824-272324 GCA_900291075.1 Melanogrammus aeglefinus | reverse complement strand
TGTGAGGGGGGTTACCTGTGCTATGCGGTGGTGCTGCAGCTTGATCACGCGGGACACGGCCATCTGCATGCTGCCGAACACGGCCACCACCTCCAGGATCTTATCGTCGAACGACGGGGCGCAGAAGATCTGGAGCACAGAGAAACGCCAACAATAAGAACTAAAAAACCAACACGGTTCACACCATCCACCGACTGCTGACACTACCTGTGATCGAGCACGGACTCATCCCATACGTCTCGGGTGCAACACAGCAAGAAGGTTGAGGAGTGACTGATGCCACTCAAAGTGAGACAAGGAGGTGACGTGATCGGGGTGGTCTTGTTTGTTTTTGGAGCATTCCCTCCGTTTCTCTTTCCCGCTCTGTATGACTGGAGCCAGACAGGACCTCCAGCCCTCCGAGTCCCCACACGACAGATATTGAACCGTGGTGGCGGGCGGCCAGCGATGAGCTCACAGCAACAAGGGAGTAAGTGCTGCTTCTACACTACTGCCTTTGCTGCTCACAGGCCGGCATGACCAGATTCAAGGCTACGAAACACCTGAGAGGGAAACGGTGCGTATAGTTACGGCACGTGTTGTCATCCCGTGTCTGACCACTAGGTCGCCACATCGAGGAACCTCTTGAAATAGCTGTAAAGACAATTTCAGACAAACATTTTTAGCATTTGTGTAATGAACTGCATGCGTGCAGAATCATCTGCTTTAAACTATCCATCTGTATTTCTGTCTGCATTGTTTATACCTATATATCTCTATATGTGGAGGCAGCAGAGCTACTCAACAGATTAGTGTCTTGTATGTCTACGTGCACATCTCTGAGTCCACATGCACGCTGCTGTGTGCACATGCAGATGCTCTGTGTGTCTTGGACAGGCTCCATTAAATGTCCTCTCCTTGCTTCCTCTCTAACATTAAAACTGTTACATAATACTATGTGTGTGTGTGTGTGTGTGTGTGTGTGTGTGTGTGTGTGTGTGTGTGTGTGTGTGTGTGTGTGTGTGTGTGTGTGTGTGTGTGTGTGTGTGTGTGTGTGTGTGTGTGTGTGTGTGTGTGTGTGTGTGTGTGTGTGTGTTTGTGTGTGTGTACACCAATGTGTATGCATGTCGGTCCAGGGGTAACCTCTGTAGGGGCCTAGTACTGACGTGTGTAGCGCGTGAGTAAGAGAGAAAGAATGAGAGCGATATAAAGATAGAGAGATGCAGAGAGAGAGAGAGAGAGAGAGAGAGAGAGAGAGAGAGAGAGAGAGAGAGAGAGAGAGAGAGAGAGAGAGAGAGAGAGAGAGAGAGAGAGAGAGAGAGAGAGAGTGCAAGAGAGTGCAAGAGAGCAAAGCAAACCGACACCCCAGTCCATCAGCAGCCCTTTTGCTTGAAGGCTTAAACAAACACCCCCCCTCCTTAACCAGTATCTCCCCCCCCCACCACCTACCCACCCCCCTCCCCCCTAGGCCAATGGGGTCATGTTAAGCCCTGACTGAAACCATGTCCACACTAGGCCGGATGGATGTGTAAACGCATCGATATTTGTCTGTTTTGACCCACAGGACACACTCAGCTGACGTATTTCAGCACCGGAAACACTGCTTTCACCCCCAAAAAAACCCCCAACTTCTGGTTCTGAACACACCACCGGTCCACGTTGTTTGTGTAGATGCCACAGGACAATCTAATACACATATTTTTAAATGTGGTGAAGTGGAGAGCTATGAACTGCAATTTCGCTGTTTCAGTGTGGATTTACCAAAATCTGGTGGAAATGCTTGACTGGTGGTTTTATATCTATCCAGCATAGTTAGACATGGCCTGCATCAATAGATAGGGAGATAGAGAGAGAGGGGGAAAGGGGGAGAGGGGGAGATAGCGAGAGAGAGAGAGAGGGGATAGGAAGCGAGAGAGCTGGAGGGAGATCAATAGAGAGAAAGAGCAATAGAGAGAGAGTTTGCCAGACAGCATTGGGGAGGCTCCAGCATTATCTATACTAAGAACAGACAGGCAGGTTCGGGCTATCCTGTGGTGACGGATGTTAAGCAGAACAACAAAAACAGCCGAGGTCTTCTGGGAGATGGTGTTCCAGGGCCTCCAGGAAGCTGTGACCGCGGCGGTGGACTTACGTCATCCTCCTTGGTCCCGCCCCAGAAGTTGGTCCCGCCGGCGTAGCTGGGGATGTTCAGCACAGCAATACCCTGGAGGCTGGGCAGGGGGATGTACTGGCCGTCACACTGTCGGACACACACACACACACACACACGCACACGCACACGCACACGCACACGCACACGCACACAGCACACACACACACACACACACACACACACACACACACACACAGAAACACAGGCACGCGTACACAACAGGTACACACACACAAACAATGGTAAGGACAAGGATTTTAAATGTTTGGGACGTGAGTGAAATGAGGACGGGCGTGTGTTTGTTTGTGTGTGCGAGTGTGCCTGTGTTTCTGTGTGCGTATGCTTGTGTGTGTGTGTGCGTGCGTGCAT
>OLKM01000268.1:262324-267324 GCA_900291075.1 Melanogrammus aeglefinus | reverse complement strand
AGTCCTTTCTAAAAACACATGGGTTTCATTGGTCCATGTGTAGGCCAAACTACCGTCTCATCCAACATGTGGCGATATGTTTTGCCTTCTCCCGTCCCAAGGGACGGCAGCGGGTGAATGTAACCTAAAACAGAGATCTGTCTCTTGACAGTGTTTTCTCTCAGTGTCCCCCTGTTCTTTGGTTTCTCGGTGTCTATTGTGTGTGTGTGTTTGTGTGTGTGTGTGTGTGTGTCTGTGTGTGTTTGTGTGCCCAGGTCAGAGCCAGCGAGAGGATGTGATAGAGAGGCGTTGTGATACCCCCACCCCAGCCTCCACGGGAGAAATGTGTTGGAGGAAGGAAGCAGACCAGTGACAAACAGGAAGAGCTTCTGTCCCGAGGAAAAATAACACATCCTATGGTAGCTGCAGGCGCGCAAACACACATTTCGACACACACACACACACACACACACACACACACACACACACACACACACACACACACACACACACACACACACACACACACACACACACAAACCTGCACGTGCAGACTCACACAATCTCCATTACAGAAGAACACGCTAAAGTGTACATTCAGGGACACACAGGACCTCAGTCACACATGCACAAGCACCCATTCATTAACACAAACATGAGCACACTCACACACTCACACACACACACACACACACACACACACACTCAGAGTTTCCATGGTTAAAACCATTATGTATTATTAAATAGCGGAGGCTCCTGGTGGTGATAGATAGATAACCTCAGACATCTGTGACTGCTACCGGAGGTGGAATATCACAGAGACCAGAGTTTCTGCCTGCACTTTTACCACTAATCCGTGAGTTTATTTATGACAGGAAACATGATGTGCGTCAGCACAAATTTTTTCCATTAGCTCTGTGTCTTCGTCAAAGCCAGTGTGTTGCAGTGGCCCTCACATGCCACTAGGGGGCATCTCCGTGCGATTACAACTGTCTGGACGGAAAACAATTCCCTCTGTTTGTTTCCTTGTTGGCACGTTTGTGTTGCACTGCTATGGGAGAGAGCCTGACTGTCAGCATGTCACTGTTGTCCCACCATCTGCTACATGTGCCACAGATCAGGAGCAATACAACTCCATCCCTAATGAGACAGATGCCCTTGGCCACTACACGTTGAATGATGAAGAACTGTGTGTACGGGACACTCACATAGGGGGGCTGGTGGCTTCGGGCTCGCCAAATTACAACGGACCAGAGAGTAGCGTCTGATGGGAAGCTAGGAGAGCGGGTAATGACCCAGGCCATTATGAGTCCAGAAAGGTTTAGTACAGAGATGTGGAGCCAGACGGGTTTAAGGTGTCTTGTTCACGCCGATGGCTTCAGGTGCGACAGGCTCAGTCAGGCGGAGCAATACCCGGGTGAGCCTTTATGGCGGAGAAGCCAGGAGATGCTAGAGATAGGGCTTTAACAGTGTGCTGGGACGTGAAGATGCGTGTGCATTTCACATTTCACAAGTGTGAAAAGTCCCCATTTGAATGACGGTTTCAGATGGCTCCAGTTCTTAAAATGGATTGAAACGCATATAAATATATCCTCACACACTGAGGAAGGCACAACGGATGCTGATACGTGTTGGTGTACATCATCTTTATTAGGATCGCACATTCACTAAAGCTAGGGCTGGCAATTCACTTGGGAAGCGTTTTTTTTCATACTTGAAAAATTCTCTTTAGATCCCATCAGCAATTAATAGATCAAATGGTTTGACAAATAAATGAAACAGATATGGTATCTGTGTCTGTAATAAGCCCGTTGAATCATAACATTTTGCCCTCGGGAAAATATTTGTTGGCTTACCTGTCCATCAACCCACCTACCCGCCTGCATTCGCGCACTGCCCTGTGCATGCATTGCGCATGACAGGAGTTTTCTACAAGGCTAGGCAAACCAATCGCTAAACCTAGCATGCTAGTCCTGTGTTTCGGGGGAGTGGCTTTCATAGGACACATTTCTAAACAGGGGCGCCATGCCACGGTAGGCTCTCCGGTCAGCCTGTCACCCAGTTGAGCGATGACACACAGTGTGTCTCTCCTCTACGCACAAGACAGCATCTCTCCTCTACTCACAGGACAGCATCTCCAGCTCCTTGGTGTCCTCGTCCTTCTCGCTGTCGCGGTTCTCCTCCTCGCTGTCCTTGCGGAGGTCCAGGGGCGAGGACAGGTCGGTGTCGTCCGTGTGGGCGTTCTGCTCGTCCACCACTACATGAGGGGAGAGAGAGGATTGGAAGGGGGGGAGTGAGAGAGAGAAAGAATTTGAAAGGGTGGTGGGGGGGGGTGGGGGGGGAGAGGGTAAAGGAGACGGATGCAAAGGATAGATTGTAAGGAACAAGGCAGAGGAGAGGAATGCTAAGAATTGATAAATAAGTAATGAAATAGCACAGTGTAGTTGGAAGGGTTTGTTCCGCTCCCAGCCAAGAGGGAGTGGGTTCGATCCCCAGAGTCCCACAGTCTGGCCCATAAACATCCTTGAGCAAGATGCTAAACGTGGCATGCATCTTAATTCATTGTAAGTTGCTTTGGATAAAAGCAGGCGCTAAATATAGTTGCTATAAGTAGCAAATAAGTGTGTGTGTGTGTGTCTGTGTTTTGTGTGTGTGTGTGTGTGTGTGTGTGTGTGTGTGTGTGTGTGTGTGTGTGTGTGTGTGTGTGTGTGTGTGTGTGTTGTGTGTGTGTGTGTGTGTGTGTGTGTGTGTGTGTGTGTGTGTGTGTGTGTTGTGTGTGTTTGTGTGTGGTGTGTGTGTGTGTGTGTGTGTGTGCAGTGTGTGTGTCCTTATATCCGTTTAAAGATTCTCATGTCCAGCATCTACTTCCATTGAATGTATTCTTGCTACAGCACATTACACTATTACTAGTGTGGCCGTGTGGATCGCACCTTTCTCCGCCTGCAGGATGATCTGGCGGATGGCCTTCTTCAGACTGTTGGCCCTCAGCATCAGCTGCTCCTTGCTCTTGAAGAGGCTCGCTCCTCCTCTTCCTCGACCTCCCCGTCCTCCGCCTCCCCGTCCGCCCTTCTCCGTCTCCTCCTCTTCCAGCTTCCCCTTGAGCTCCGTCAGGCTCTCCTCGCTCACCTCCTCCTCCACTCCTCCTCCGTCGTCGTCGTCGTCGTCGTCGTCGTCGTCCTCCCGCTCTTCCTCCACGATGGGCGGGGTGGAGTGGGGCAGGGGGGGCAGGCGGGACTGGCTCTCGCCGTTCAGGGTCTGGAGCAGGGAGTCCAGCTTCTCGTTCAGGATGGAACACTGCAGGGGAGCGGAGAGGTCAAAGGTCACTGCTCTGATGCACGGCCTGGGGTGGAGGCAGTGTTTTGGACAAGGTCTTACGGTACATGCCCACTGCACCGTCAGTCAACGGACGTGGGAAGGCGTGGCTGACGGATGGGGGAGTAGTCTTTGCAGAGGCATCCGTCAGCCAATCAAATCGCTTCGCGCTCCATTTTTTAAATTAACTTCTCCACCGCTCTCCCGCTTTCCAGTATCGAGCCCGAGTCGCGTCACAGTGCTTAAATTTGCACACGCGATCTGATTGGATGACGGATCCGTGCTGCTGCCGAAAAAGTTGAACATTTTTCAACTTTCTGACGGTGGCGAACGCTCCAACTGAACGGACGGATCCACAATGCATTGCGCGTCCGTCCCCATTCAAAGTCAATGGGTGACGGACAACTGACGGAGGTAGTGGGCACGAGGCCTTACAGTGTTGTTGAGTTTACAGCGTTTGGAATCGATGAAGAACTAAAGCGATCATTAGTGTTGTTCAACGATTGGACATGCTGGTTAAAAGGTATAGGCTTTTTTTGGGCCGGGATGCAACACACTAACCCTGTCGGAGATCAATACCAGAGCAAACATATGACACAATCGTTCAAACACCTTAGTCACAGTAAGAAACTATGTTATACACTTAATAATACTACAACTAAAAGCAACATTTGGGGAACCAAAAGAGAAAGAGAGGCTTAGATGTCACGGCAAATATGACATATTTAGTAAGTGAGTTTCCAAGCTGTGTAAGTGAATCACCACCGACTGGTCAAAGTGAGGTGTGGGCTTACTTTGAGGGACATGCTGTCACACTCATCTGTGTTGTCCACGGTCTTCTCATAGGCTTTGCCCACTTTGGCAACAAAGTCCTTCACCGTCTCACACAGGATCCTGAGAAGACATGATTGACGAAAGCAGTATCTTTAGGCCTATTTTTTTCAATTCTGACGTGTTCTGAATGTTCAATTTTCAATGAACATTATTATTATAGCTATGCACCAGAAAAGCCTTGATGGACTAAATATACACCCTTTTCTAAACCCCAATTAAGGGGTGACAGTGGCTCAGGAGTTAGAGCAGGGAGGTGCGGCTGGAAGGTTGCTGGTGTGATTCCTGACTCCTCCTATTGTTGAGGTGTCCCTGGAATACAACGCTCCTCACTATTACTGCTCCTTAAGAACTGGCTGTTCCCGGGGCATGGTTGACTAACCGCGCACACATCGATGTGTGCATGAATGGCTGAATGTGAGGCACTGCTTTGGAAGTGCTTCAAGTGGCCACAGGTGAGATAAGCACTCTATGAATACAGTGTATTTATCATTTATATCCCATCCATCTCTGTACACAACTGAATGAACTCACTTGGCAGAGGAGATGACTCACAGAGTGCTGGTCTGAGTTGAGGATCTTGGTGAGATGGGCAGCAACTGAGTCCTCATAGGCTGATATGTGAAGCTGAGGATATAATAGATAGATACAGCATAAAAATACAAATCGAGGGCTGACCATAAAATACTTTATTGGTGAGTGTGTCTGTGTGTGAGAGGGAATGAGACGGGGAGGTGAGAGAGAGAGAGAGAGAGAGAGAGAGAGAGAGAGAGAGAGAGAGAGAGAAGAGAGAGAGAGAGAGAAGAGAGAGAGAGAGAGAGAGAGAGAGAAGAAGAGAAGAGAGAGAGAGAGAGACGAGAGGAGAAGGAGAGGAGAGA
>OLKM01000268.1:247324-257324 GCA_900291075.1 Melanogrammus aeglefinus | reverse complement strand
GAGAGAGAGAGAAGAGAGAGAGAGAGAGAGAGAGAGAGAGAGAGAGAGAGAGAGAGAGAGAGAGAGAGAGAGAGAGAGAGAGAGAGAGAGAGAGCGGGCGAGGGTCAGGGAGCTAGTGTGTGTAAGTGCAGGAGTGTGTTTGAGTGTGTGTACGTGGGAGGATGGGTGGGTTTTGAGGCGGATAGGTAAGTGAGTGTGAGTCATCTCAAGGCTGCAATGTTCCATCTTCCATCTATCGAAGGGTCGGATGTGAAAGGTCAGAGTTCAGGAAGGACACGTGAGCTTACCTGATGGTCCCAAAGACTAGCCCTAAGTTTGCCACTTGCTTTGTATGCATGGATGTGCATGGATGTGCATGCGTGTGATTGTGTATCTTTATGTGTGCATGTGTGAGTGTGTATTTTTACTTGTGCCCGAGTGTGATTGAGTGTATTTATGTGTGTATGTGTGTGTGTGTGTGTGTGTGTGCAGGACCCCAATTGTTGAGGGACTCCCAATGTAGGCCATTGCTGTGAATAAAGTTTCAACCCATGGCTGTTTTGTGCAGTTGTCTAAACAGGATATAGTAACTGGTGTGGTTGCAGTATGTGCACAGGTTATCATACAAAAAATCCCTCAAACATAATTGATGCATTAAAGGATTTATAGAGAGTACGATCTGAGAGTGTGAGGCTCCTTACCATCAGAGTCAATACTGTTGAGTGCTGTGGGTGGGATGATGGAGACCTTACACTGGCCCAGGGGACATTTGCGCGGGTACAGATCTGTGCACGCTGTGTGGACCTAAAGGAAACAACACTCGATGAGATCCCAGTCAACGGCCTCCTTTCAGAGTTCATCTTTTTACCAGTCATCCTACCAATTACAAGTTACAGTATCTAGTAGCGAGGGATTAGTCCGTCTCAGTCTCCATGGAATATGTTTATATGCACATGAATAACGATTTATAACATAAATATACATTTTGCAAGGATATTATATGCACATTAATCACATAAATAAATATGCAACACATGTGTAAGGGATGCACATGCTATTCATTGATACATTTTTTAATCCACACTAATCTGTAGATTACAATTGGCTCCCGCCCAAATCTCCAGTGTGGGCTTCATAAAAAGGTTGTCACATTGCCATTAATGACTGCTGGTCATTCAGCCCACCATCGCTTTACACCAGAGGCAGCGCCAGTCCTGAAGCCTCAAGACGCTCCCACACGTCTTGTCACACACAGCACACTTGGCACTGACAGGCAGGTTGCCTTCCAGCCACTGATGGGGCATGGCGATCTGTAGAGGAAACACACACGCACACACATCCACACAACCACACACACAACCGACACTCAGAGAATAGAAAATAATATACAATGCAGTCTTATACCTCATTCATTTCATTCTCATTAATGTGTCAATGTAAATTTCTGTGAAATAAACACACTGATATGGAAACACACACACACACACACACACACACACACACACACACACACACACACACACACACACACACACACACACACACACACACACACACACACACACACACACACACACACACACACACACACACACGTACACACACGTACACACACACAAACATGCATACACAAACACACACACTAAACATACCCCATCTTCGTCCTCAATGATATCCTTCCCTATGGAGGCGAGGGTGGTCCATTTGCAGTTATTGGTGGCACGTACAGCACAACGTTTGTGGGCTTTAAATTTACAAACTGGAAAAAAAGAACCAGACACAATACATTGAGGTGGGTAAGCAGCAACAAATTAGTTGCACATGTTGGTTAAATTATTTTGTGCATGTGCCTGTTGATGTGGGCAAGATAAATAGAGAAAAAGGAGGAAAGAAAGCAACCCAGAGTGGGCTAACAGCATCAACGCCGACGCCATCAACAAAACGAGAACAAACACCGACTCATCTTTGATGATATCGAAATAGAACCAGACCACACATTACTGGCTCATTATGGGCCAGGCAGCACGCACCCACAAACGCACACACACACACACACACACACACACACACACACACACACACACACACACACACACACACACACACACACACACACATACACACACACACACACACACACACACACACACACACACACACACACACACACACACACACACACACACACACACACACACACACACACACACACACACACAAACACACAAACACACACCCAAACACACAAATCCAAACACACACACCCCCACACACCTACCCCCCCCCCCCCACACACACACACACGCACGCACACACACACGCGCGCACACAACCCCACACACACAGCCATGCTATCAGGTGCCCTGAGCAAAGGACAGACCACATTGCACACACACACACACACACCACACCTGACGGAGAAGACAGACAGAAACACAGAGACAAGATAACAACAACAGGTCACCTGGTTCCCCAGGTGACCTGGTTTGAAGAGTGTTCAAGCCCACTCAGACGATCTGCCTGAGTCTGAACACATAAAGTGGGGGGAGTGTGTGTGAGGGAGAGGGTGGGGAACCAGACGTTCCCGTCAGCGACACTGACAGATCCACCAGCCTCCACGTTAGCCACCTTTCTGTCTAAATGGAGGGTAAATTGATGTAAATAAATGTACCCTGCCGCCCTCCATCAGCTACCTTGAAGCACCCTCTGTTCTTGATTCAATACAGCCTCACACTCATTAGCACTAATGGTCACATCAAAGCGCCCAGAGAGAGAGTGTGTGTGTGTGTGTGTGTGTGTGTGTGTGTGTGTGTGTGTGTGTGTGTGTGTGTGTGTGTGTGTGTGTGTGTGTGTGTGTGTGTGTGTGTGTGTGTGTGTGTGTGTGTGTGTGTGTGCGCGCGCGTGTGTGCGTGTGTGTGTGAGTGTGTGTGTGAGCCGTGTCTGGTTCACGTCGTATAATGGGAGAGTCTGCTCAGGGCCAATACCAATTCTCTTGCTTTTGGTACGTTGTATACTATGGATGTGTAAAGGGTAAGGACGGGCAATAACTCAATATGACTGTTAATGGTCTTTGGATGGTGTGGTATCATTATGAAATGAAGACATCAACGTATTCTGACGCCCAGTTTCAGAGTGTAAATGAATTACAATGAGAAGATCCGCCCTTAAAATGATAGAATATGAGGTTTCACATGTCCGTGAGCGAGGTAAACTAGTTTAAATCCGATTCCATACTTAACATTTCCACATACTTCAATGTTAAGAGCCTCAGTTAGACTTTTTTATTGGTATTCTGAACGGATGAGCATGTTGGGATATTTCTAAAAATTCCCCATCCTCGTCTTTTCGGGGTATGTTGTACAGGGTGACCGGTTGAAGGATGATCCTCATTGGCATACATTACACGTGGGCTCTGTTGGGAGGCCTGATCCACACTTAACACGCGGAGCCGCTATGTAGCACTTTACACGAGTGGCTCCCTCCCTACTCACCACCAGCCTGCCCCTTCAGCGGGAGCTATTGTTCAACCCCAAGGGAACGAAATGTGATGCAAATGGTTGACATAAGAGGGCATGGTGGGCAGGTAGAGGGGAGCCTGTTAAACTCTGCCGCTGGCTCCACGATGACGGTTGTTTTGGACACAAGAGTTGATACCTGAGAAGTTCACTTAAGGAAATGAATAGAAACCCAGATGGATTACCATTTCAAATATGCTTGTTTAGAAAAATTGATAGTGACATTGTCATGCTGATGTTAACAGTGTTTAATGAGGTTAGACCCTCTGACTTTGTTAAGGGTTTTCGTTCCGGTAGCTCATATGAAGTATCTGACCAACTAGCTAGCCTACTAGGTTAGAGCCTTGGGGCATAAAAATGAGTGAATTGAAAAATATAGAAGTTAAATAAAATAAATTGGCCATCCACATGCTCCGGAAACAAGGTGCAGGGTGAGTGGGTTGAAATTACAAAAGTCTACCTTTCAATAGACAACATCTCACCAAATCGCCCATGCCCCACTCTTAGCCCTGATACACACACACATCCACACACACACACACACACGCACACACAACACACACACACACACACACACACACACACACACACACACACACACACACACACACACACACACACACACACACACACACACACACACACACACACACACACACACACACACACACACACACACACACACACACCCATCCCAACACACACATCCCTACACACATACAGACACACACACATGCGTGCGCGCAGTCAAACACACACAAAAGCACTTTGTTTTCCGCAGACATCCGCTTAATAATTTCCCGTAAAGCCGGCGACCACGGGGGGAACGAGGGGAGTCTGATTCCTGGTCCGAACCCATGTGAGCGGTCACACATCCGGCAGCATCCTTCCATGTCTCTGTGTAGCCCACCGCTAAACGCTGTTAGGAAGCATTAGCAGGACATTAAGACGATGCCGAGGACGGGGGAAACCATGGGGGTGGGGGGGGGGGGGGCGAGGGTTAGGGTTTGGTTATGTGGGTGTGTCTGTGTGAGTGAGTTAGTGCGTGCGCGCGTGTGCGTGTGTGTGCGTGTCTGTGTGTGTGTGTGTGTGTGTGTGTGTGTGTGTGTGTATCACGCTGAACAGGGCGTCCACCCTAGTTTATGGCAGTAGGCAGGAAATCGAAGGGGCTAATGAGCCACTTTGATTGCTGTCAACTTGTTAGCCGGTGTTCCACTCCTGACGTTAAAAATACTATCTCCTCCTTCCTCGTTCTAGTCCCCTATTATCCATACGCACGCTTCTGATGCTTACCCCAGGAGACACATCATCCCTCTCTCTCGCCCTCATCCTGTGAGGGTTGGTTATCTGTTTGCCTCCATTTCTCTTGTCCCTTTCTCTGCATTAAGATCTAAAAACCATATTACTTGACTCATATAACCGACTAACTAACTAAAACATATGGCCAGCGAAGCAGCCTATCGCAGCCCATTGTGGCAGCCCATCGTATTGGTTTCTCACTTTCATAAACACAGAGTTTGTATTGTTTTACTGCCTGCTAATCCTGGTGGCTCTGAATGCGATTTTTAGTTTACCGTTTATGAGCACTGGTGATGGATGTCGTTATAACAAGGCTCTCTCTCTCTCCCATTCTCTCTCTCTCTCTCTCTCTCTCTCTCTCTCTCTCTCTCTCTCTCTCTCTCTCTCTCTCTCTCTCTCTCTCTCTCTCTCTCTCTCTCTCTCTCTCTCTCTCTCTCTCTCTCTCTCTCTCTCTCTCTCTCTCTCTCTCTCTCTCTCTCTCTCTCTCTCTCTCTCTCTCTCTCTCCACCTCTTCCTTGTCCTCTCTGGATAATAGAGGACCTCCTTGTAGTAGATAATGAGCACCGGCAAAAGAGGCTCTTGTTGCCCACTCTCATCACGTGCACTAATTTAGACTGTGAGCAGGCCACACTCTCTCACACAAACACACACACACACACGCACACACAATCACACACACACACACAAATGCACACACACACACACAATGCACACAACCAGAAACACATACAAACACACACAATGCACACAACCAGACAGACAAAAGCACACACTCACACACACACACACATCACACACACATACTCACCGACATATGCATGTGCTCGCACCCACACGCAAACAACCGTCACACGTCGCCACACGCTCACACACTCACAGTGAATATATGCATGCACACTGGGCAACATTGGCCTAATTAGAACGAGAGGAGTGTATGCAGATGGTGTTCATTAGCTTCTGCCTGGCTGTCACCGACACTTCACCGTGCGCCAGCGAGGAGCAGGGACCCCGGCCCCAACCCAACACCTCTCAACTCCCTCCCCACCCTACCAACTCAACCCACCCGCTGCACAAGCACCCGCCACCCACCGCGCTGTTCACAGCTGAGGTGCTGAGGTGCTGAGGTGCAGACATGACTAATCACCAGACGGACACCCGAGACGGATGGATGACATGAGAGGAAGATGACAGGGAGATGGAAGTGTGAGGGTGTGTGCGTGTGTGTGTGGGTGTGTGTGTGTGTGTGTGTGTGTGGATAGGTAGGGGTATTGATCACACAGGTTTGCATTACTGTGAGTGTGTATGTGCGTGTGTGTGTATGTGGGCGTGTGCGTGCGTGTGCGCGTGTGTGCTTGTGTGTATATGTGTGTTTGTGCGTGCTGCTGTGGCTGTGTGTGTGTGTGTGTGTGTGTGTGTGTGTGTGTGTGTGTGTGTGTGTGTGTGTGTGTGTGTGTGTGTGTGTGTGTGTGTGTGTGTGTGTGTGTGTGTGTGTGTGTGTGTGTGTGTGTGTGTGTGTGTGTGTGTATGTGTGTGTGTAGGGGGTTACCTTCGCAGGACAGGCCGTGGGAGGTGACCCCGGACAGGCTGTCCCTGCAGACATTACAGAAGGTGGGCCGTGCGTGGGAGCAAGCGTACCAGTTGTGCATCCCTGAGAAATGTTCCACGTTGAACTGTGCCGTCTGTCAGGGAAAATAAATGATTGACAGCATTAAGGACAGCGTTCACAAGGACACGGTGAAACATCTTGATCCTGATTATCATCATCGCCCTCCTCTTCAGGCATTAAGTATTTGACTCATGTCTTGGTAATATTTGGTATTCATTCAGTCTTGTACCTTGATGCATTGCCAATGCATTTGATTTTGCGTATCGAAAGGGGCTGTGGGTAAGATTTAACTGATATGATTTGAGTGTAATGTGTAATGGCACAGGGATCTGTCAGCTATTAGAGAGGGAAATGTTATATCCGTTTGTAAAAGTGCCTTCCTCTGTATCATTTTTCGTTCCGACCTCTTTACTGGACAATCAGGGAATCTCATCCAGGATTGGTTTGGAGAATCAACCAATCAACAAATCTATAGATTTGGTTTCCCCATTCCTCTCTTTTCTGCTGTTTCTCTTTATAACTCTCCCACCTTACCCACAGCACCTTTAAGTTACAAGATCCCCTCTGTGTTGTCTGTCAATGGTCCGTTATAATTCAAACCTGGTCTTCAGTCTAACCAAAATATAGAGGCCACACAGCTGCACATAGACACACTCTGGTTATCCAAGTTCAACTGGTCCCAAGTCTGGACTGCGTCAGAGCCTATCAGGGGCAGTGGGAGCCCGCTGTAGTATGACACACACAATTATTAAAAATAGCCAGGCTAATGAATTCAACCTGGAGTGAAGACAGAGTCTGGTAGGTCAGCTCTGATCTTGTTAGCCAGGTATAATGATAGGGCACATGAGATGGTTTCATTCTAAAACAAATGACTAATCTCCTAAAGCAATCACTCAAAACACGAGTGTTTATCTAACCGCCCTGATTGGCTGACGGCAAGTAGCGACCGTCGCGCAACTGTACCAAATGTGTAGGCTTCTGTCTCTCATAGTGAGCAGAACATATTCTCTAATCTCAATGAGACCAACCCGGGTAAACAAAGGTTCAATACGAAATGAATAACCAAGCAAGCGCCCCAGGTCATTATCT
The DNA here is from genome assembly GCA_900291075.1 of Melanogrammus aeglefinus. Taxonomy (NCBI): domain Eukaryota; kingdom Metazoa; phylum Chordata; class Actinopteri; order Gadiformes; family Gadidae; genus Melanogrammus; species Melanogrammus aeglefinus. The sequence goes on along the minus strand of OLKM01000268.1, from coordinate 249,836 downwards.
CTAGAACACACTGTGGTTTCATCGTAGTCTAATCCTCCTCCCACGGTCCAGAGCGAGAGTGGAGGAGGAAAAGGAGGAACGTGTCCGAGCCAGAGCCAGTCCAGCCTGGCGGGTTCCAGCAGGTGCTAGCGGGCGCTGGTAGAAGCAGAAGCACCCTATAACGGGAGCAGTCAAGTGAAGATGTGTGTGGCGTTGCGTCTGTGTCGGGCTGGCCCCTGTCCTCTTGACAGGTAGACTCCTCACAAGCGCTGTGACGTGTGTGTCCGATAGAAAAAGAAAACACACAAACACGCGCGTGCCACCTGGAATCTGGTATTGACCCACCTAAAGTGGGGATTACGTTAGCCACTTTTGTTCATCTTTTAGAGTGTGTGTGTGTTTATGTTGGCCTGTCAGTGTGTGTGTGTGTGTGGCTTAGTGTGTGTGTGTGTACACACAACAGTGGTATGTGAGTATTGGGGGTGCTGCTGCATTGCAGTGCAGTCGAAAGGGGGCTGTCAGGCACAGGGTCTCTTATATAAGACCCCTTCTTCTTCCCTCCCTCCCCAACACCCTTAAATCAAAGCCTCTCTGAACGTGTTGCACTGCCTCGCTGCCACTCTCCTAGCCGTAACTCTGTCACCAGATGCCCAGCTCAGCACATACGTATTACAAATACTTACGTCACTTACACTTTTTCATGTAAAAATAGATCTCGAATCCCTTTGGGTGTGTGTGTGTGTGTGTGTGTGTGTGTGTGTGTGTGTGTGTGTGTGTGTGTGTGTGTGTGTGTGTGTGTGTGTGTGTGTGTGTGTGTGTGTGCGTGCGTGCGTGTGTGTGTCGTGCTGTGTGTGTGTGTGTGTGTGCGTGCGTGCGTGCATGCGTGTGTGTGTGTGTGTGTGTGCGTGTGTGGTAAATGTCAGTCTTAAGAAGAAAGTCATGCTGTTTTTATGAAATATTTATGGACAACAAGTTCTTGAATCTTTGTTTTTTGTGCTGAATGCTGGCATCTTATTATTCTTGCATATTATCGTTTAGACATTTAGGCACCGCCCCAGCAACCCCCTTTCGCTCCCCCAAATTCTAGAAAGGGTGGGTTAGCGGCCATCCTTCACAAAGTGTCTGTCTGCTTTTGTTCGTTAGCATCTTGTCAGGTGCGTGCCGCTGCGTCTTCAACACGTGTGCTTGCGCGCGTGTGTTGTGCATGCGTGCGCGTTAATGTGAATGCGCCACTCGGCAGCTGTGGATAAACACAACCACTGCGGCCCGCCTAAATGTGCCCGTTATATCACACTCTCCCCACTCTCGCCCCTGATGCCCCTCGATTCACCGAACTTGAAATAACAACACCGCTGGGAAGATCCCGGTCCACAACGCGCCTCTGAAATAACAACCGAAACAAAGAAAAGAAGGACGGAACGCCGCGTGCCTTGATCTCCGACGCCGCGGTGGCACGGTGGGATTCAGCGTGGGTGTCTGTTGTGTGTGTGTGTGTCTGTTGTGTGTGTGTGTGTCCATTGTGGTGCTGGCAGGGGTCCCCTACCTCGTAATGCTCCCGGGACTGGACCGACTTGAGCGAGCTAATCCAGTCCTCCATCTCTTTCCTGTTCTCCGCGCAGAGGATGAGCCTGCGGAACGGGGTGATTACCTGCACACAGAGGGGGAGAGAGACGGAGAGAGTGATGGGTGGAGGAGTGGACGGGTACGGAGGAGGGGAGAGGGATGGGGGGGTGGGGGGCTGGTTTAGGGGGGAGAGGGGGGGCTAGAGAGCACGGCGGGAAAACAAGAGAAAAAAAAAGCGAGCGAAGGAGTTTTTGGTCTTCTCTGTCAGCCTGCGGTGCCAACTGAGCGGAGTGAGCAATCGGTTCTGTCTTTAAGGAGGAAGGGATGAGCAGCCACCCCTCCCTCCCTCCCTCCCTCACGCCCTCCCTCCCTCCCTCACGCCCTCCCTCCCTCCCTCACGCCCTCCCTCACTCTCTCCCATCCCTGCGCTCTCTTCCTTCTTCCTCGTCCCAATCCAATCTTAGTCTCTGGTCCCTGGGTGACTCTCTGGTTGGCCTACTCCTGCTGTCCCATCACACCTCCTAGAGCCTTGGACTGTCCCCAATGAACACTCACCCACCCCATCCCTCTCTCACTCTGTCCATATCCTCCTCTCTCTCTCCATCTCTCTCTCTATCCATCCCTCTTCTATGTCCTCCTCTCTCAATTTGGATTTTATTTTTTTATTCTACCCAGCCCACTCTCCCTCCCTCTTTCTCTCTGTCTTTCACTTCAGCCTCCTCTCTCTCCCACTCTTTATCTCACTTTCTCCCTCTATTGCTCTCTTCTCACTATTTGACTCTCTCTCCTGCTCTCTTTATCTCTCGCTCTCTCTCTCTTTACCTCTCTCTCCCCCCCTCCCTCTCTCTTTCACTCTTTCTCTCGCTCTCTCTCTCGCTCTCTCTCCTCCTCTCTCTCTCTCTCTCTCTCTCTCTCTCTCTCTCTCTCTCTCTCTCTCTCTCTCTCTCTCTCTCTCTCTCTCTCTCTCTCT
>OLKM01000268.1:233640-240950 GCA_900291075.1 Melanogrammus aeglefinus | reverse complement strand
CACACACACTATCCAACCACCCACTTCATCCGTTTTTTCCCAGAATGCATCCATTCATGGCAACATCCGCTGCCGTCTCCCTATAGATGCGGCATGGGGGAAGTCAGAGGGAAAAACAACTGACGCTTGGCTGGGAAAGGTCCTCACGTGTCAGCAGCTCCTATTCTGCTAGAGACGGGTGTTTATAGGTGAACCAGGGTGGGCCGGGCTGGGGTTCCCCCCAGCCCGGCCCACCCTGGTTCACCTATAAACCCCAGAAAGTTTCCGGCCTCCAATACTAATGGATGCAATCTAGTAGTCCACCTGTACGTTAATGTAATGTATCAGACGACAAATAAATGGCTAAAAGCATCTGCTAAATGAATGGATTGTACGGGGGGTACTGCGATGAAGGGATAAGAGAAAGACAGCTTGGAGAGTGTGTGTCGTCGTGAGCGAGAGCAGGCAATTGTATCATTTGACCTTAGATCAACTGTACACACACACGAGACCAGTGTGTTGTCACGAGCCTAATCCGTCCAGGGGTGGACCCCCCCTCTTCATTGTGCTCGGGTTGGCCAGCCAACCTGTACACACGGGTTGTAACCATAACAAGCGCTCACCGTGAAGCTGTTGTTGACATTCTTTGTGCTGGACTCTGCAACGCTGGCATCCGATAGGTCCACCTCGTCGAAGATGAGGGACTGCGGAGGGGGAGGAGTGGAAAGAAAGGAGAATCAAGAAGGGCAACAGGATAATATTGTGAAAACATTCCCTCTTATGTAACGGTGAGGTGACACCATTAATTCTACGCCTTAACTTAGACTACGGCTGGACGCAGGCAGGATGAGGGATGTGCTATTCATTTACGACCGTAGCAAAGCGGCACTCCGATACACAGAGGGGAATGTCTTACATGAATAGATTAAACACTAAGGTAGTAGTCTAAACAGTAACACAATAGCAGTTCATAATTTTCCTTAGTAAAATAATAGGGTGTAAGAGCACCATTGTACAATATATCATAAGTATTGCCATTGTTATTAGTAATAATAAAACATGAATCAAAACATGCACAATGTGACCATAGACCCTATTCCAAACATTATATGTAACACAAATAAGCATTTTAATCAAACATCTAAGTGGTTTGTTCTTAACCATGTTAAAGTGTTCTCAGCCATCTAACTCCTCACTTTTCAACAACCACAGGGAAACATGGCCTATCCTCACAGTAGCATAACCTTAAAGGTATTCCTTCATTTTGTGTGGACCTGGTTTGTAGCATAACAAGGGTGAGGGTTAATAGAGGGAAAGACTAATCTCTACAATAAGGTGGAGGAGAACACCTCAAAGTCCTACAAAATGCCACAATTGCACGATAGTCAGACGGTCGGACAGACATTCAGGCAGACTGACAGAAAGGTTTGCAGAAGGACAGGCTAGCAGAGACTGTAAGCGTCTGAATAAGATGGGCTAGCGGAGATCTGAGCACAGCTTCACTACGAGGAACACAGCTGTGCTCTTACAGAGCCAGTGGCTAGCAAACTACTGCTATTGGAATGTCAGCTCTGGATGTGTGTGTGTGTGTGTGTGTGTGTGTGTGTGTGTGTGTGTGTGTGTGTGGTGTGTGTGTGTGTGTGTGTGTGTGTGTGTGTGTGTGTGTGTGTGTGTGTGTGTGTGTGTGTGTGTGTGTGTGTGTGCGCGCACGTGAGAGTATGTGAGTTTGCAATAAGGAGGGAGGGGACAATACTTTTTAACACACACTCTCTCCAGGGGTTGGTTGAGGGATGCCATCCAGTTTATTTTGGTGCATATGTGTACGTGCGCGCACGTGCGTGCGTGTGTGTGCCTAGAACAAGTGGTGTGCCAATACAACAGCTACACACCGCCCACTGTGCCATTACGGTACTCTTGTTGCTATGCCTTAGTGTCACGTGTATGAGTGTGTATGTGTGTTTTTGTGTGTGCGTGTGTCTGTGTGTGTGTTGTGTGTGTGTGGTACATCCTAAGTTGCGGCTGGAGTGTGACACACTCCTTCTCCCTCCGCTCTCACTCAACATGACACCCCCCAGCCCCAACCCCCTACCCACCTACACACACACACACACACACACACACACACACACACACACACACACACACACTGGTCCTGAGGGTAGCTGTAATGGAAGCTGACAGTGAAGGGTGGAACCAGGCCAGGGACGAGATCCTCTGGTTCACACAGATCCAGAGCCAGGCTGGGAAGCTTTGTCTCCATGGCCACTACAACTAGCCTCCCTCCCTGCCTATACCTCCCTTTCTCTATATCGCGCTCGTATGTACACCACACACACCAAACACGCATACGCGCACATACCGAAACCCCATGCAAGCTTTAACTCAAAAATATTTGTCGTGTATTATTTCTTTGAAGTTGGTCTCATTCAGATTTAACATCTCTATTTTGTGCTCAATGTAATGTAACCACTTACTGTTTACTAGTAAAAACGTCTTGTTTGACGTTTGTTGAATGCATAAACTCGGACGTGAGACTTTGCTCATAGAGCTAGCAGATACCAAGGAGATCGGAGAGAGAGAGAGAGAGAGAGAGAGAGAGAGAGAGAGAGAGAGAGAGAGAGAGAGAGAGATCGGAGAGAGGAGAGAGAGAGAGAGAGAGAGAGAGAGAGAGAGAGAGAGAGAGAGAGAGAGAGAGAGAGAGGGAGAGGTCAAGGGGGAGGTCATGAGGAGCCTAAAGGCCGCTGAGACCCAGCCTCCATGATGGATGGCAGTGGAGAACAGGCTCCTCATGTCGGGGTAGAGGGCAAAGGGCAGAGCAGAGGGCAGCACAGTCAGCTCAGGCGTGTTGGGGATGGACTTATCTATGACGACACATACGCTTTTGTTTTTAATTATGCATCATGCAATGTACATGACTAAAGTTGACAGAAGCATACTACCACAATCTATCCTTCTTATAGCGGCTAGAGGCGTAAATAGGAGCAGGGGCTGCCAACCGACACACAAACCCTGTGCGTACAAACACTCTCAGTACATTAGGTACTATGAGGGCCTGACCTTAAAGAGCCAGTGAACCCAGAACCTTTTTTTAGGCACTCAGACGCCACGACCAAGGGGCCCCGGCAGCGCGGTTGCTGTGGACGCGTGGAGCTCCGAGGTCAAGGCTCACTGTGTATACACATATAGTATAACACTATGGTGTGAGTGGATGGTGACGCTCCGTCTGAGCAGCGATGGGTTTAATGTACACTCAAAGTGCATTGCTACTGTGTGTGGCGCATTTCATAATCATCATTGCTCATAATAACTCTCATACACGATGACGGTGCTCAAAAAGTGTCACTAAGTCTGCGTGGGTTGTAACCATGGCGATAGCACCCCCCCCCCCTCTTTCCTTGAATTCTTAACCCAAACTTTCATTTTTTTATCTCATGGTGTTTGAAATGCAGCTGATACTGTAGGTTCACTGGCTCTTTGATGCACCAGCCTGCACAGGGAGTTTGTGTTGCCCAACCCTGGCATTGTATGTGCACTCATGTCATATGGGGGCTAAAAAAGGGAAATTAGAAATGTCCTAAACAGCTAGGTTTCCTTATTACAGAAATGACAAGGAGAGTTTGTACAAAAATGAAGATTAAAAGTGAACTTTAGGCTGCCAGGGTGTTCAGATACACTGTCAGATGAACCACATTGAGTCGTTGTAGGAAATATAAAATATGGTCGCCCCATATGGCATGGATGCCACGACAGACTATCTATACTATCTATATCTATGTCTCGGGAGGAATGGGTGGTGGTGGTGGGGGGGGGGGGGGTGCCGGGGGGGAGAAGGTCCCGCCCTGAGAAGGTCCCGCCCCCCCCCCCCCCCCCAACACACTTCCTGTCTGTGCTGTTCTGTCCTGACCCGGATAGTCATCAGGCCTTCCTCGGATCCGCTGGCACCGAGGGGCGGCGGGGACCCTTGCTGCGGGCCCGTCCAGCACACGGACAGGACCCGCCAGCACACGCGGCTCCGGGACACTCGGCGCAGCGCCCGCTCCTGCCAGCGCGCCAGGGCGCTACCAGACTGGCACGCAGTAATAAACACACACACACACACACACACGCATACACACATACACATTATACAAGAGACACAACAGCCCCCCCGGGCACTCACACACACACACAGTCAGGGTTAAGGGTCAAAGAGGGTAAAGATTAGAGGTAGATCTGAAGGGTAGGGGCAATTAAATAAAAAAAAAGGGTAGAGTGAGGATTTGAAAGCAGTGAAGGAGGCCGGTGAGCTCATGTAGAGAGGGGCGAGTCGAGGGGGAAGTCGAGCTGAGGACATTGGAGAGTGTACTCCACTCTAAATAGAGACAACTCTAGGGCTTCCCTGAATACTCTTTTTCTTGACTGGGGTATTTTCCCTAATTAGATAATTACCAATATTTGTATGCAATGAACTAGCTTCAAACCACATTAACACGTGAACATGGCTTGGCGTTGATAGTATGCGTGTGTTTGTGTTTGTGGTCATGGCTGTCGTGCCTGTGCGCGTGTGCTTGTGTGTTTATAATGTTTTGTACGTGTGTAAAGGGATAGGGTTACCTTGGCATCTTTGGCATAGTAAAGGGTCCGTCCTCTTAGCTTGAAGTAGCGTTTCTTCCACCGCTGGAAGGAGCTGGTCTGCTTCAGCAAGAGGCCTTCCTTTATACTGGTCTGGAGAGGAAAGAGTGAGGGATGGTCACTTAACACAAAAAGACTTGTTCCCTGTGACACAGGGATGTGGCACACGTTACGTATACTATGACTCAGAGCTGGTACCCACCCACACATGACCACTAGCCTGCATGGAGGTAGGTACACACAGAAACACACACACACACACACACACACACACACACACACACACACACACACACACACACACACACACACACACACACACACACACACACACACACACACACACACACACACACACACACTTTATCTTGGCAGTATCCTGTAGATAAACACCAAAGGGTGGTCGGTGCCCTACAGCCAGTTGCTATGTTCATCGTGTGTGTGTGTGTGTGTGTGTGTGTGTGTGTGTGTGTGTGTGTGTGTGTGTGTGTGTGTGTGTGTGTGTGTGTGTGTGTGTGTGTGTGTGTGTGTGTGTGTGTGTGTGTGTGGACCCTGTGTGAGGGTGTCTTGTGCTCGAGTTTGGTGATCATCCACGTGCGCGCGCATGTTTGCATGTGGATGCCAGTGCATGTTAGTGAGCATATGTGGTTGTGTAGGTGCACGTGTATGTGCGTGTGCGCTTGCTTGTGCATGTAAGTGTGTGCCACCATGTGTGTTTATGTGGGTGTGGGGGCGGCGGCCTAAGCAGCAATTTTACGCATGGGAGGCGAAGGATAGGCCAAACAGTGGAGAAGAAAGGACAGCCATTACAGAGAGCATGCCTCTTTCTCTGCTGCACTGTAAACACACATTACTCACACTTAGGCCCTACCCCTGCACCCAGACGCACACAGACACACACGACGAAGGAGAGTGGGGGGGGGGGGGGGGAACTTAGAGGAGGGGAGCCAGAGGAAGGACCTGGTTTCTCAGATCAACCCCTTGTGAGTCGTGACGTACGTAAACATCTGTCTCCCACTTTGGGAGGTTGACAAGGCTTTAAGAGATCCTCCCATTCCGGAGGAAAAAGATTTTGTGACTAAATGTTCGTGCATCGGGAGCCTTCCACCTGGACTTCTAACAGTGAAGCAGTATTTGACTGATTTACTTGGAAGATAATCGTTAGTCTTTCAAGACTCTAGGAAGGTGAACGCATAAACACATAAATGTGAATAAACAGTAAAACCATCGTCACCTTAATCAAGGACTTTGAAACACTAACAGAGACACACACGTATATATGTGCACTCACACACACATGCAAACACACACTCACACACACACAAACACAGAGGCTATTTTTAGCATCAGAGGGCTCCTCTGAGTAGAGAATTACAAACAGAGGCAGAGGCCTGAAGCCACCAGCTGTGTCAACCAAACCACACAGTGAACATGGCTCCAGCAGCACAAAGACCCACACCCACACACGCACACACACACACGCACGTGCACACAAGCATGCACGCACATCCACGGATACACGAACACAGAAACATGCACGCAGGCATGCACACACTTCCATGGTATACACAAACGTGCACACAGGCATGGACGCACGTTTACAGGTACACGCGCACAGACACTACACAGAAACAGGCACACAGGTCTTCACGCACGTCCACGGGTACACACACACACACACACACACACACACACACACACACACACACACACACACACACACACACACACACACACACACACACACACACACACACACACACACACACACACACACACACACACACACACACACACACACACACACACATACACACACACACACTTTGATGATCTGTACTATATAGCTGTGGCATCAAGCAACATAAAAGGTGAAGACAGCACTGATGGAGAAAAATAAGGAAGAACACTTTTTTGTATACTGAATCAATGTAGAAACAAACAATCCTTTTATATGGATAATAAGGAAAGTTGTAGTTTGTATTTGCATTGTAATACCGATTCATAATACAGTGATACTGAATGTACAATGAGTATTGTAACTGCTGTTTTATTCAATACTAACGTAAGAATACAATAAGATAAGACTACTTATTTCAAATACATTTACAACAGATCATGTTATTTTATAAACGTAAGAATAATGATATAACAGTAAAGTTCAGTGGGAAAAATAATACAGTTAAATTACCGGTAAACTGTGGTTATGGAGGCTGGCGCACACTGGTGGACTTTTTGGATATTTAATTATCTCAAACACAGCTTGTTTACATCTGAGATGCTAATTCCCCCTCTCCCCTTTACGAAGCGAGGTCCGAACGCCAAATTCCTGGGTGGATTAAGGTGCAACCGGCCCAAGCGACGCTCCCCTATAAGGCTCTAGAAACTAGACTTTTTTTTTTTTCTGACCGCAATCAAAGCAGAGCTGAATACCCAAGGACGTCTGTACGAGTACTGACTGAGCTCATCTGCTGCCGAAACTGCGTTCAAGACGAAATGTCATCGCAACTTCCGAACCTCAACTCACAAGCTTCGAGGTCAAGGATGTGGTAAGCTTGCACGTACAAAGAGACGGGTTCACATACAAATGCGCAGGTGGAAACTCACACACCCAAATGCGCATATATATATATATATATATATACACACACACATGCACAAAAAATGTATGCTGCTTTTTGTTGACCGACTAAATCACTCAGACACTCCAACACATGGCT
>OLKM01000268.1:211140-226140 GCA_900291075.1 Melanogrammus aeglefinus | reverse complement strand
TCCGCTTCAGGGGGAAAACGAAATCAGATAATGATGGAATTTTGAACCTGGGCAATTAATGCTCTAATATCATTCATAGGTTCCTGAAATAGACGGTATTATGTCGACCCGTCCTGCTCACTATACGCGAACACACTTTGAGCGTTTTCCCCTCGCAACTCTTTCAAGGGCTGACACAAGCGCTCCACGTGATAAATGTCAAACCTGCTACGGAACGGCACGGCGGGGATCGCGGAGAATAACTCAAGGGAGAGAGCGAGCGAGAGAGCGAGAGCTAATGTAAATGACGTCATCGATCTAATTGTATTCGCTTTGAAAAAATCAAATTCCCAACCCGAAGGAATGAATCGCTTACTTTCCTTAGCAGGATATGATATTGGTTAAACTGGCTGACACTGCATTGACATAGGCAAATCAGACAATGACCTTATTAATCAGACGTGTGATACACTCCTTCTATTATTTTCTATTTTGTTATAGTCTATTATTCTGCCCACCTCCGTTTCGAACCTGTTCTTCGGTATTTTGTGCCACTTATTCAAATATGTATTGGATTATATGAATCCTATACTCTACTTTACTCGAGTATAATCTACTTTATTCTTTCATACTTTACTCTGCTATGCTATATTCTAATATATTATTATATATTCGAACATTTTCATATAGCCTATGGCGAGCATTACCAAATACTGGAATATGTAGGCAAGAAAGTAAATCAAGCAATTTACTAATTGATGTAAATAATATGGCATTCATTATTGGTCAATAATAAATTCCATAAATTACATTAAGTATTTTTATTTCTAAAAATAATAAAGCGAGATAAATTATTAGGCGGAGAATAAGCATATTATTTACGCATCGGAACATAAAATATCACCAGGATGTCACTACGGAAAGCATAAGCCTCCGCATGCTGTCCGTCGATTATTATCTTCCGCCTAGTCTAACGTGTAACCATCAATGTAGTTAGTTAACTGACAGGTGTTATGAAATCAGCATGATAAAACCAAGGATTTAGTTATTTTAAACACATGTGTATCCTGTATACTGCTGCTAAACACTCGGTTTGTTAAAAATGCATACTCAAATGCTGTGCAAAGGTACGGCAGCGGCTGTCGCTGCTCGGAGAATGAGGAATATTCTAGGACCTCTCTTGGGCAGGGACGGATGGACTCAGAGAACACATGAGGTCAAATTTGTCAACACCTCATCAGGTAATCCCTACATGGAATCTGATACGGGTTGACCGTATTTTCCTTAACTGGTATTCATTCTGACCTGTTTGTAATAACCTAGCATTATGCTAGCCGTTTATCCATCATGACGTAACATGTCATGTTGGATGTGTGGCAAAGGTCGGACAAGGTGTCATGCACACATTTCATCTATTTATATTAGGTGAACTAAGTGTTTAATGAGCATTAGGTACCGACCCTAATTTTTTGTGTATGTTTTCAGATTTGATTGTTACCGTCATTTCTTAAACCTGTCCTTCCTAATATCGAGTTGGACTTTGAATAATAACCATTGTTGATTTTTTTGACTGTATTTAAATAGGTGAGACTGTGAAGATTGGAGAGGTCTCTTATCAGATCAAAACACCACAGAATCCAGAACTAGTTCCTGTCATGCACAGTACGTAGACTATTTTTGTGCTAATTAAAAAAATGGTCATATTTTTTGTTGTAATTGTGTTGTCCCTCTTTTTGCTTCCATGTTATACCAAACACCGTAGAGAGAGAGAGAGAGAGAGAGAGAGAGAGAGAGAGAGAGAGAGAGAGAGAGAGAGAGAGAAGAGAGAGAGAGAGAGAGAGAGAGAGAGAGAGAGAGAGAGAGAGAGAGAGAGAGAGAGAGATCACTAGCAAAACAGATTATCATAACCACTTTATTGTAACCACATGGTCAATGTTTTTTTCAAACATATTTTTTATTATTTAAATTTGGTGTTAGTGTAGTCATGGACACACATGCACGTTTAGGGACTTGAGTGATTAAAGTTTGAGCGTCTCATTGCTGGTGTCTTTGATAGTTGCAGGCTCACTACCTCAGACAGTGGCCCAGCATCTACGGTGGATCATGCAGAAAGACCTGCTGGGCCAGGATGTCTTTCTAATTGGACCCCCGGGACCACTGAGACGCTCCATTGCCATGCAGTACTTGGTCAGCATACAGACACACACACATCAAATGATTTTGTTCATTTTGGGATTTTGTATATACCAATAATATACTATTGACTTGTCCTGTATTGTATATATTGTATATACACACATGAATACTTGCTGTACAAGATTCAACATGGCTTGCAGCATTAAGGTTTTTCTTATTATTTTAGAGGAAGAAATGTGACTATCATATACATTGCATATTATTTTACTATTTAACTATATCATGCATGTCGGGGTATGTAAACATACTGCCATAAATAGCTTATTTAAGATGATGCGTAGTGTTTGTACAACTTGCTTACAAATGGCAGTGTTTGTGAAGTACCATATTAATGTATGAAATCTTGTTTTCTGAGCAGGAGCTGACAAAACGCGAGGTGGAATATGTATCCCTGTCTAGAGATACAACAGAAACAGACTTGAAACAAAGGAGGGAGATCCGGTCTGGTACAGCCTTCTACATAGACCAGGTAGGCCTGCACAACTGATGGCATCTCTGGGGTTATGTGTTTATATTGTGAACCAAAAGAAGCATTTGCTTTCATTTGTCAATCTGATTCATTATAATGACAAACTTAATCTATGAAAACCACCAGGTGAAAAAGCCACGTTCAAACTAAATTTGATAGGTGCTGGCTGGTGGCATTGAAAGCAATGTAGAAGGCATCTTCGAAGCATTGGAAATGCAAGAATGTAAAATGGTTAGAAGCTATTTTTTAATCTAGGTTTAATAACTTTTACTAGTAAATTGAGAGACTCATAGTAGAATGTCATTCTACTGAGCCTTGTCTGTGTATTTATTCAGAAGCTATTAGAGAAGTACAACAATTAGTTCCCGGTTGTGTGTGTTTGTTGCCCTGATGCAAAGACCTCTCGAAAGGGGTCATGCTAAGTTCACAGTTTTGCAGTTATAAGACTGTGTTGAACCTGTGCAATACTGTAACAATGATTGATGGAGCATCACATCCCAATTTACCGTACAGAGTTGGTTTCCCGTAATTCCGGTTGGAATAACTTGGAAAATAATTTACTTGAACTGGATGCACTTTTCATAAAGTTTGCAGACACAACTTTTAAGGGTTGGTTTGTTATCAGGCATGATGGGGTCATTCAGAGCACAACGATACAGTGGTGGTCTTGGTTTCAATCATTCTTCTTCTTGACAGTCTTCTTCTTATACCAGTTGCTTGATGCTCTTGGGCTGCTGGCTGAACACTTGATCCTGCCTCTCGGTAGGGGTGGGAGAAATAATCGATTCGTCGATGCATCGCTATTCTCGCTAGAACGATTCTGTCTCGATGCAGATAAATTAATAATCATATGTGTATGTATATATATTTTTCCTCTCAATAGAGGGGGATAATTTTTGTAATTTAAAAATTATTGAATTATCTTCAGTGTGTATTGGCCAATCTGATTTGTCTTGACACGATTGCGATTCCGCCTGCGCATAGCATGCGCGCAAACTCACAGCCAGACACAAGAACTCTAACTTCTAATTCAAGAGCAGCTTTTTCTTTAAAGACATAGAAAAGAAAGATTAGAAAGAAAATAAAACTGAAACCTATTTTTTGCATGCTTCCATATTGTGTTATAATGCAAGCTGCATTGATTATTGCATTGTTCATTGAAAGTCATATTTGTGACAAAAGCTTTCTCAGATGATAAGTTAATTCATCTGTTGATGTCTTTAATGATCATCACAAAAGTAGGAAGTGATTAGCAAACTCTGAGTAGCAAACACAGATGTATATCTTTTTTTGAAAATCACGCATGGAAATGTACATTAAAAAAATTGTTGCATCGATAATCGCTTCAGAATTGAATCGTTGACCTCATAATCGAATCGTGAGGTGCCAAGAGATTCCCACCACTACCTCTCGGTCAGCCACAATACAGAACCTACCCATTAGAATCTGTTGTGAGTTTGAGTTGCTTAAATGGGCATTCAATGCTTGAGTCTTAGTTACACTTTACGAGAATGTAACATTAGTTAACAATTAAATAGCATTAGTTAATGCAGTTATAAGCATTATTATAATGCAGTTTCATAAGGGTTAGGAGTATTGGGTTAGGGAAGGGCTAACCCTAACACACTATCCCTACTAAACCCCCTATTAAAATAGTCTACATTACTACCTTAGTTAACATGAACAACCACTACCTTAGTTAACTTGAATGCCTACATATTACATGATTAGAATACATGAATACTCCTCTTCAATATCAATTTCATCTCCATGTATATGTTTGGCCTCTACAAATTCATTGAATCAGTTTGAATCAAATGTTTTCATTGTCTAATTCCAATCCTTAGTTTACACTACATTAAGGTTTGGTTAATGTGTCTGGTTGAGTGGAAAGTTCCTCTTTTTTTTTTTTGGTTTGGCTTTTACACAGCATATAAAGTATTTTTCTATCTATTAAGAAGCAGTTTTCAAAGTTTGTGTGTCCATGTCGCTCTCTTCTTCTGGGGCTAACCTCTGTCGAATGCCCCCGACACCAGCTTCTTGCTGCCCACCCCCCCCCAACCTACTCTCTTGGGTGTCAGGCCGTAGGGGGATGGTGACCGATCAGGCGCATCCACCTGAATATAATCATCAGGGGTCGTCCACTGATCATGTATTGTGAGCTGCAACCACTAACATGTCCTGTTCTCCAAAACTAATCAGTGCACAGTGGCACATGCTTCAAAAGAACCCCATCTCTATGGAAACGGAATCAAACTTTTATTTTTTCATTTAAAATAATTGTTGCCCTCTCATATTTAATTGTTCGAACCACACCCTAGAAAGTTGATTATTGCAGGAGTTGGGAGAGGAACGCCCCTTTATTTAGGCCACTTGTTGAGGTTTTAGAAGTGGAGATTGTATTGTTAATTCTTATTCTTCAACGTCATCAATCAAACTTAATGGTTAACTCAGTTAAAGATAAACAGAATGGGAGACGGTTAACTGCACAGTTTTAAAACAGTTTCCTACTGGTCATTTTCCAGCCGTTACCATGGAGTGACAGATGCACCAACGGAAATCAATGAGAACTGAAATATAAATAAAAGAAGCCCCTACCCCTCCTCCATCTTACTTGGTGTGTTCTCTCGCCTCCCACCATCTCATCAAAATAAAACCAGGTGTCCATCGTTCCCATGGAAACTGCCGCGGTATACCATTTACTGGTTGGAATAATTGCTGTGAGAAGTTTCCCTATTTCGGGTTCTGGTGCATCTTTAAATTTGGGTGACATAAATTGGACACATGTCTTTGTTTGTGTGTGTCTGTTGGGTGGGGGGGGGTGGTGTACATGGGATGTTAGAAGTATGATGAAATGTTTTAACTTAACATGGCTTCCCATGTAGCCCCGGCCTAAGCGCTAATTTAGCCCACGCAAGTATGCGTGGGTTGCCATTCTCTAGAAGATCCTTGCTCTCACTCCCTCCCTTTCACCGGCCCTTACACAGACAGACAGACAGACACTCAGACACTCAGACACTCAGACACTCTTGTATATATATTGGTTGGTGGGTGTTTTAACTAGAACATACATTGACTCATATTCCTAAGGGGTGTTGGCTAATTTCGACTCCTATATTAAGACTTTGTGTCAGCCCCAAAAAAACTCCTTCTATCCTTCCTTCCTTCCTCTCTTCTTTCCTTTTCTTCTTTTCTCTCCCTTCTACTCTGCTCCATGCCTCCTCATGTCACCTACTGCTCCATGCCTCCTCATGTCACCTATCTCTCCTGCCCCCCCCCCCCCCCCCCCCCCTTAAAAAGCCACCCACATGTAAAAGGGAGAACGGCATTCAGATGAATGAACACAGGTCCCACATGGCTGCCTCCTACTCATCTCGCTCCATCGTCAGCCTGCTTTTCATGTCACACGGCAAACCTCGGCCATCCACATGCTCCAAAATAGACCCAGATCTGCAGTTATTATAACGCGCAACCCCAGCTCCGCCCAAACAGATAATAATAATCAGCCTACATTTAGAGACGATTATTCCTTATCCGGAACGTTAGTTATTATACTCAGTTATTATCCGTTAGAAGATTAAAGCCCCCGCGAGAAGGTTTACTTGGAGAGTACAAAGGACCGAGAAGTCAGACGGTGATGCGAGTTTGTCATGCGACGGGTATACCTTGGTCTCTTCCAGGGAGACAACGGCCAGCTTGTGGTTCTGCCCTTCGCCATACTGCGTCACGTGCATTTCTAACAATTATGTGATTACAGCCCCACAGTGCTGAAAGTAGACGTGTAGTTTAAATATAGAGCATCTGGTCCCACTATAGCTTTATGGCTCCACACCCCACACAACCTGCCACGTATTTACATGTTAACCTAATTATATGGCTACTGGCTCTGCGGTGCCCCCAGACAGCTATGCTTTCCTGTCTCTTGACGTCACAACCGGGCCATTTGGGTTTCTGTAGAAATGTGCACGGTCACATGCAGTGGTTGCATGCTATCGTGCACGAACACACACACGCAGGGACACACACACACACACACACACACACACACACACACACACACACACACACACACACACACACACACACACACACACACACACACACACACACACACACACACACACACACACACACACACACACACAGGGACACACGTGCACAAACAGGGACACACACACACAGGGACATACACAATACTTTTTACCCACATGCAGGCAGTGAGAGAGACTCGAGGTCATTCACAAACTTGGCGAGCGCGACAGAGGTTTTGTATCCAGCGTTGCTGGTGTTAGAAAATAGGAGCCCTTTCCTAAAACAGAACAGACTGTTTTGCGGTGTGGTTCGGAGGCCCTTCCTAACACAATGCGTAGAGGACATCCTCAGGAAGACTTTATGGTCAGCTCTCATTGTTAAATGACGCGTGGGCAGTAGCGCTTGATGTACAGCGTAAAATGTTTTTTTTTTTGTAAATGCTTTTAGCCGTCGGCCGGCGGTAAGCAAGGTGAGATTATTTGCCGGGGCCCACAATTGATCGGTACTTAAAATAAAAGGTCTCCTTATTTTTAAAGTATCTTAATCCATTCACGGTTGCCTCCTCCCTCTGAGACCAACCCCTCCCTACCCATTGACCTGCCGACGGTTTCCCCTAAGGATTTTCTATGCATTGATTGCACAGCGTTGATTGAGTGGTCATGTTGCTCTGCTCTCGCAGTGTGCTGTGCGGGCGGCTACTAGAGGCCGCAATCCATTACGGTTGCCCCTCCCTCTGAGACCAAGCCCCTCCCTACCCATTGACCTGCCGACGGTTTCCCCTAAGGATTTTCTATGCATTGATTGCACAGCGTTGATTGAGTGGTCATGTTGCTCTGCTCTCGCAGTGTGCTGTGCGGGCGGCTACAGAGGGCCGCATCCTGGTGCTGGAGGGCCTGGAGAAGGCCGAGAGGAACGTGCTGCCGGTGCTCAACAACCTGCTGGAGAACCGCGAGATGCAGCTGGAGGACGGGCGCTTCCTCATGTCCTCCCAGCGCTACGACCAGCTGCTGCAGGTGAGGCCCAGTTGTGAGGCCCAGTTGTGAGGCCCAGGGGTGAGGCCCAGGGCAGAGGCCCAGGGCAGAGGCCCAGGGCAGAGGCCCAGGGCAGAGGCCCAGGGCAGAGGCCCAGGGCAGAGGCCCAGGGCAGAGGCCCAGAGGTCAGGTGTTTGGAACTATGCAACACCTGGTCCAAACAAAACGACCTGGATGGGTCAGGGGAAGGGATTCACTGATGTTTAGGTGGTCATGGCTGTGACGTGAGGTCAGATTTAATGTTACTTTTGTAGTTACATACTTGCATATATAATTGTACTTGAACTGTTAACAGTATATACATGTGCAGTGGATTGTGATTATGAAACAAATAGGTAATAATTAGGCTAATACACAGTATAAATGTTCAATAGGTTTTGGTTTCTCACAAAGATCTGTTTGGCATTTCCAGGAGCACACCAAAGTGGAGATGGACGCCTGGCAGATCGTTCGCGTCAGCGAGGACTTCCGGGTCATTGCACTGGGACTTCCTGTGCCAAAGTATAAGGGAAACCCTCTGGACCCCCCGCTCCGCTCCCGCTTCCAGGCCAGAGACATTTACTACCTGCCCTTCAAGGTCAGAGCGCAGCACTCTTCAGATCAGTACTCATCCCTCTACTGCAGCTCTGTCGAAAAGAACAAAGACGTTGTTTTTTTATGTTTCTCCTAAAAGCGCATTGAGTCTGTGTATACCATAGGCAATGCGCTATACAAATAGACTTGACTTGACTTGACTACCTTTCAAAGGAGAGCCTGCAATTATCCTTTTGTAAGGGCTTTCCTCTGGGCTCTTTTCTAACAGGACCAGTTGGAGTTGCTGTATGCGGCTGGACCAAACATCGCCCCTGAAAGGTGCATCCCATCTCCTCTTTCCAACGTGCTCGTGCGGCACCTGCTGTTTGTTTATTTAGCGGAAAGCTCTGCGAGAACCGGCTGACATTTTGCGGGAATATCTGAGAATGCTCATAGACCACAACGTTCCTTGTTTCTTCGATGTGATGTTATCGCAATATATAATGATTTAGGAGTAAAAAAAAAAAATTAAGGCAAAGCACCCACATCTACTTCTTAATATTATGTTGTGGGTCAAAACAACTTCAGTGCACGGTTTTCTCTATGAGTCAATGGGTCGTTTTCTAAGGCTGTGTGTTGTGCTTGTTCTCTACCTTGTCCAGGGTGTCCCAGCTTCTGTCCATGGCCACCACCCTCTGCTCCCAGGAGTCGGCTACGCTGGGCCTACCAGACTTCCCCGTGGACAACCTGCCCTCCGCTCTCCAAGTGCTGGTGAGGAAACAAACCAAAAATCCACCACAAAACAATTGCTGCAACACCATGACCGTCGGGGTGGGTAATCACAGAAGCCATCAAAGCTGCTCTGGGGGAGATTCGACAGCTGTAAAGAGAAAAGGCAGAAAGAGAGACGAATTTAGTTTAACTAATCAAACTAAAATAGTACTGCCCTTTCTACTCCCTCCCTCTCCTTCTTTTGTCATTGAGTGGTGTGGTATCATTATAGCGTAATTCACAGGCAAGATGGAGTCCACAAACCGATCAGGGAAAAGATGCCCTGAATGGTCAGAGGGATCCCTAAATCTAAAATGTCTCAGAGGCAGACGCAGTCAACCTCAAATAGATATTCTCACAGTGTCATTCACGCACTAATTGCTCATGGATGGCTATGCCACCTCAAACCAAAATATACAAACACACAAAAAGCACTTTTGATGCTGCATGGGGAAAACCTTTCAGTCCTGTCTCTCCCAGGTGAACATAAGCCAATGCCACCGCCGTCGGTCTACTTATAGCAGAACACACCAAACCTCAGTAACCACAACCACTGCTGCCACCTATGAGTGGCGGCTGCAAACCACAGCGAGGAAAAAGGAACACAAACAATAACTGCTGAATAAGAATAATGATCCTGTCGAGTTCCACTGGTCGAGCATGACATTAACACTGCCAGGGTCAGGGAGGTTCGCCTCACACCAGGACAACTCGTCTTCTTTTAGAATTGATGCCCTCATGGTGTTGCAAAACCCTCCACCAAATGGCTAATTTGGTGTTTATGTGTTAGTAAATCTCTGCTTTTCTTGCAGAATGTCCTTCCCATGCTGGCATCCAAGCAGATGGTGCAGAGGCTGTATCCCTACCACAGCATGCTGGGAAAGGAGGGACTCACTGCCGTGGAAGGTGTCCTCAGTGTAAAGACACACACACACACACACAGACACACAGACACAGACACACAGACACACACACACACACACACACACACACACACACACACACACACACACACACACACACACACACACACACACACACACACACACACACACACAGAGCAACGCGTGCCCCAATATGTATTGTTTTATATTCATTTTAGGTTTATAATTAATTCGATATGTTTGACAAATGCCCCTCCTACCTTTACTCACCCAGACACCCACATTCGTGTGTAACGTTACATTGCTTTGCAGAGATTTGAGCTCTTGGATGACCGTGGTCAACCGGCTCCCAGCGCTGTGGCCAGCGTCATTCCCACCACTGATTTCCAGGCGGATGTCACACTAAGGATCGCAGACAAGGAGGTCACCTTTCAGGTATAAACCTGGGAAGAGTGGCCGCAGATGTGTAAACGTGTAAAACCTCCAACCTGTAACACCAAAAGCCAAAGACTACCCTATTGACTACATTTCCCTGAAGGCCACACTTCAGAAGGTTTAGGGGAGAAAATGAGAACCGTGAGAGAGTCCCGATTTTCAGGCGCATTGGTCGGTTGCTAAGCTAGATAAACGAACTTTTTGTAATCATACGTTCTTGTTCATCAAAGGAAACCTCATTTCTCAAACTTCCAAAGTACCGCAGCTCTTCCCCGCATAACGGCGCATCATCCGTTCATGCGTCTTGACAGATATGGTCGTTGTCAGCCAGACCCAGGGAGCAGGAGCAGGAGTCACAACTATCAGTTGGCTGTCCCATTATCTAATCTCTGACCTCAAGTCTGGAGCGGACCGCACGTCTCCTGTGTCTAGCTCCCTATCTGTCTCCGTGCTCGTTAGTCACTCAACATAATTTAACGGGAGGGTGATTCGCTGAGTCACCCTCCCGAGAGAAGGGAATATTCCCAGAGTGAGTGGAACATGGGTTGATCTCAGCCCTGTCCTCGCCCCCTGTGAGGCCGGGATTTCCACTAACGTGTAGCTGGAAGTCTTTTGGCTCGGAGTGAGCTGCAACGTGCGTCATGCGGTTTTGACGACGTTTTTCGCTGACCTTTCAACAAATCCTCATCCATCATTAACTAATCAGTCCCACAGTTAAAAATAGCCAGCACTGGTGTTTTTGTACAATGATTACGCAGGGTAGAACTCTAACTAAGTATTAAGAAGTTTCAGTAGAGTATATTGTCATGCAATGCTGCCGTTTCAATATATTGTGTTGGATTCTGGATTGCTATCGGTGCTGCAGGTCCCAGCCGGCACCAATGAACCGCGGCCACCCAGCAGTAGCCCTGCCTTCATCAGTACCCCAAGCCAGGCCCAGCTGCTGGCTGAAATGATGACATCACACATGGTCAAAGACATGTGTCTGATTGGGGCCAAGGTAGCAAACACAACTAAACGGACAAAACAAATGTGCATCCAAGGCTGGAACCTTTGGTGAGAGCTTCACTCTGTCTCCCACAGGGTTGTGGGAAGTCGGTGATCGCCAGAGAGTTTGCGGAGACACTGGGATACAGCATGGAGCCGCTCATGCTGTATCAGGTACAGACGCACTCCGATCTGCACTCCATCCTGAATGGTCTTGCTAGCGTTCAAATTGTAACGAAGTGATCAGTATTGTAATAAATTATAAATATTTCAACTACAAATTGAAACAGTCTTATCCAAGTAAATCACAGTTTAATAATGCGAATCAATGGCACATAAATGATCATTATTTCGGTGGAAACACGCACTGTGTCATGAAGAACAACGATTTTCACACGCTAGCACACACAAACATCTGCATTTGTCAAAAAGCTTAGTTTATTGCAAAAGGAGGAACGCATGGACCACATTGTTAACATTCCAGCAGTCCTTGAGCTGTTAATTCTTAAAGGGAGGGGTCCCCCCTTTCCCTCCATGACCCCCCCCCCCCCCCCTGATAGGAAGAGTCTGCAATGTGTGTGGGGCTTGAGGGGGAGGGGGGGGGGAATCCAAACCAAGCAGGGCTTAGGGAATACCTCTGAGCCAGCAGGAAGCCAAATGGTTGTTGCATCTAAACACGTCCAAATCAGATTCTGCCTAGTTACACGCTGCGCTGGGGGACTGATTCCCAGATAACCCAATCAGAGTCCAGAAACACTCCGCTATGCAACGCTACATGTGTCTTATTATATCCCCCCCCCCCCCCCCCCTTTTTGTCTCTGGCCACTTGGGCTGAGTGTGTTTTATGGAGGAAGTACAGAGGGGAGGAAGGGATGTATGTGTAAGGGGGGGTGGGGAGGGGGGGTTAAGAACTCCCCACATCTGGTTCTGATCTCAGGTACCTGAACTGAGGCAGGACTCTCTGCCTGAATGGCATTGATGCTTAGAGATCAAGGTGTGTGTGTGTGTGTGTGTGTGTGTGTGTGTGTGTGTGTGTGTGTGTGTGTGTGTGTGTGTGTGTGTGTGTGTGTGTGTGTGTGTGTGTGTGTGTGTGTGTGTGTGTGTGTGTGTCTGTCTCAGGAATGCAGTCTACTGGGTAAGGACAGTGGAGGAAATTACTTCCTTGTGTGTGTGTGTTTTTAATGCTGTGGGCTTTTGTATTTATGCATCATGCCGCAGCTATTTTTAGCCGGCTGAGGTCAGGGGTTACTTGTGCTCTGGGAATTGCGGAATTCCTGCATGAAGCAATCCGTCATGTCAGCTATAAAAGAAAATCCCGTTTTGGGAAAGCCGTTGACAACTCTCAGCCCGGTGAAGGAAATCATAGATTTTGTTTATGTATTTGTCCTCGGAGCCATCATTTAAAATAGGATGTGTGTGTTGACAAAGAAACAAAGCAGTTACCAAATGTTGAACCGTATCTGATTTGGCGCCGTTGCTCCTGGAAGACAATGGTTTTCATGTAACCTAATGGACATTTGCCATCTATCTAAGGACAAATTACCCAGGGGGGGGAGGGAGGGAGGGAGGGAGGGAGAGAGAGAGAGAGAGAGAGGAGAGAGAGAGACGAGAGAGAGAGAGAAAGAGAGAGAGAGAGAGAGAGAGAGAGAGAGAGAGGAGAGGAGGAGAGGGAGGGAGGGAGGGAGAGAGAGAGAGAGAGAGAGAGAGAGAGAGAGAGAGAGAGAGAGAGAGAGAGAGAGAGAGAGAGAGAGGGGACAGCCTATTCCACGTCCATTAAATCTCTTGAATTATGTCTGTCAGCAGGGCCTAGAGAAAATACAGGCCCCACGGCCTCCCTCCTCTGTCTCTGCCTGCCCTTTTTCTTTAGTAGCTCACTAGACTCGTGCACCTATCCCTAATGGATGCATTTCTCTTTCACTTAATTAATCCCATTCTACGACGGGCCCTTTCCACAGAGGTGTCGTCGCAGGACAAACACAGGTGTCGCTCATAACAGTAATTATGGTTCTGCTGCTTGAATGTACCAAGGCGCGGTCGGTGGACCTATCTTCACTCGGCTAGTCTAGTCTGTAGTATGTTGCACACACAGCAGCTGTAGAACGTTGTGTTGTAGCCAATGGGTTACAACACAACCGTATACTACTACTATATAACTTATGTCACTTTGCTTGAATCCTACCCTGTTGTTAGGGTAACGTACAGCAGTGTTTCCCCTATATGCATCCAGCAGTGGCACACCGCCACTGCTGGATTGTCAGCGCCACTGCAGAAAACGACAACAACGTTTCGGCCACGTTCAAGGCACATTTGCACAATGATCTGGTCTCAGCAGATCCCTTGACTCTGTTGGTTGATGTGTCATATTTAGAAGCTCAATCTGTAGTAAGTAACGTTGCGTTGCTAAGTTACCAACTCACAGCCCCACAAAAAAATCGAGGGGAAATACTCTGCGTACAGGCTGAATCTGCCCCAACAGTGTTAATGTGCTATGCGTGTGTGTGTGTGTCATCGATTATGTCCATGTTTTGTTATTTTGTTTCTATTTAGTAAACATTTTTTGGTTGAGGCGCAGATGCCTCAATACTATGGCAGATATGATGCTAGTTTTGCTTACAATGTATGTATTTTTTTCCTTTCTTTTTCTTTGCCTTGCTTCCTCTTGTATACCCTCCCTGCGCACAAACACACACACGCACACACACACGCACACGCACACACACACACCTCTCGCAGGACATGACGGGCCGGGACCTGCTCCAGCAGAGGTACACCCTGCCCAACGGTGATACGGCGTGGCGGCCGTCGCCGTTGGTTACTGCCGCCCAGGAGGGAAAGCTGCTGCTTCTGGACGGCATACACCGGGTCAACCTGGGCACGCTGGCCGTGCTCTCCAGGTAGACACACACTCACTGTGAAGAACACACACACACGGTCACACGCACGTGGTCACACACACGGTCACACACACGGTCACACACATGGTCACACACGGTCACACACACAAACATACTGTCACAAACACGGTGACACACACACACATAGCATCTGTCAGTAATGGACTACTAGGGAGGAAGGATGTTCCCTCAATTTGGCCTCTTGTATACAAAGACGATGTTTGTCATTCCTTGGTTCTGATGGAAAGATGAAAAGCAACCAGGACATGAGGTCCTCAAAATCATGTAATCTTTTTATATGTTAGGGCTGCTTTATTATGGAAAAAAGCATGATCACGATTATTTTGTTCAAAATTGAAACCACAATATCAAACGATTATTTTTGAGTTTGAAAACATGATGTATTTATTCAGCAAAAAAATTAAGAATTGAAAACTCGATTATAGTAGTTTTGTGTTTTGTAAAATCGGAAAACGCAATCAAAATTTGATTAATCGCCCACCCATAATATATGTACTATAAATATACAACATCTTTTATAGCTCCGAAAACGAGTTGGACTCTTCAATGGACAATGGAATATTTTTCACGCCCTGTGCTGTTGAACCTCCAGACCTTTAGGAAAACACAGACACACACATGCAAACTCACACAAGTACAGAGCAGTCCAATGTGCTGTACCACTCCCCCCTCCAGGCTCCTCCACGACCGGGAGCTATCCCTGTACGACGGCACCCGGCTGCTCCGCTGGGACCGCTACCAGACGCTGAAGGAGCAGCTAGCGCTGACCGACCAGGAGCTGCAGGACA